>JAJPGS010002490.1:2065000-2416788 GCA_028654335.1 Alnus rubra | reverse complement strand
AGAATTGTCTTTAAAGACTAATGCTTTGTTTATTTCGACGTAAAATAGTTTTCATCGTAAAATGATTTTAAGGAAGTCATTTTTCTAGAAAATATTTTTCGCCGAAAGCATTTTTCAGTGTTTGACGCTTACGAAAAATCATAAATATTTTTATACAATCATATTAACATATACAAATCATTTTTTTATTGAAAACATATAAATATTAATGTAAAATAATATAAAAATCACCGGTGACGATATTCCGTCACTGACCGATAGGATTTCAGCCACTTTTACAGGATTCCGGCTACTATAGCAGAATCCGAGATAAATGCCAGAATTCTGACAGTTTTGTTGGAATTTGGGTTGGCCGGAATCCGGCACAGAACGACGGGACTCAAGCCCACTGGCCGGAATCCTACCAGAACCGCTGGAATCCAACCGTTCTGGCCAGATCCCGGCCAGTCGACAGGGATCCAGTCGTTCTGGCCGGAATTTTTCAGCTAGATCCGTCCAGCCGGCCGATTGGAACTCGGTTGTTCTGGCCAGGATGTTCTGTCCAGATCCAGCCAGCCGAGATCCGGCCGTTCTGGCCAGATGGCCTAAATACGTTCAATTTGGTCACCGAAATCTGGGCTGACCGGATTCCGACAAAAATGGTTGGATTCCGGCGACATTGATTGGATGTTGTTGGATTTCGGTACTGGCAAGATTTCGGTGATGGTCGACTGCTTGAACGTGAAGGTCGACTATGTCATTTAAAAGGGGTCGAATGTCTGGCGTCTTCGGAAAATGATTTACGCTTCTAAAAAGCGTAAATCATTTTCCAAAATTTACTAACCATTTTTGGTCAAATAGAAATAATTTTTCGGTTGACTATTATTTTCGCCCCTACCAAACACCGGAAAAATGCCAAAATCATTTTTCAGAAATCATTTTACGCCGAAACAAACGGAGCATTAGTATAATTTATGTTTTCCATCAGAAGTATTTACAAATTTAGTAAAAATATGGTCCAACTTCTGACAACAATGACATTATAAACAAAAAAAATTTTAACATCAACTCAAAGATATTGAAGGCAAATCCTTAGCTACAACATAATTTTTCTGATTGTAGAAGCAACAAAAAGGTGGATCATCAGATTACTCGCTCGAATTTGCAAGCCCAACCATGTTGAGCATATTGCGATCCTCCTTAAATCTTTCTAATACAGTAGTACCTTTGGTAGCCTCATGCCTTCTTTGTGCTCCTCTAGGAACAACCCTCTAGCATTCTATCACTTCCGGACATATTCGGCTGGTCTTGGAAAGGCAAGGACTACCAAATGTGGTACAGTTGAATGTGTGCCCCTGATCAAAGCTTGCAGAGAGAAACATGTTAGTTTTTGTGTTGGCTACATTCTGTTGGACAAAATCACTTCTATGTAATGTTGCTGCTTTCACAGGGATGCTGCTTTATCCAGAGTCTACTCTTCATCTTTTTTCTTCAAGAAGATTCTGTGAAGTTTTCAAGGAAGTTTATTTCGGTTCCCTGTCAGCCGTCCGGACGACGTGGTCTCTCATCCGGACGCTCATCAGTCAGCAACATCTGTCCGGACGACGAGAACTTTCCGTCCGGACGCCCATCAGTGTCTAAAAGCTTTGAACAGTTCAAGATTGCATCCGTCCGGACGTAATGGCAAATCGTCCGGAAGCTCTTCAGAGTTCGAGAAGATCCCAGTGTTCCAGCACATCCGTCCGGACGACGTGGTTATACTGTTCGGCGTCATTCAGTGTTTGACAAGTATTAGGGTTTCTGTCTCAAGACACAGTTATAGGATTACGGCTGCTACCGTCCGACGTCAGTCTTCATGGTCCGGACGATCAAGCTTCAAATATGGAAATTACGTGCACCAGTTCAATTGTCCGGACATCAGCCTTCAGGGTCCGGACACTCCCAAGCCTTATTATGGTAATTACGTACAGCCGAAGTGCAACCGTCCGAACCGCTAGGGCAACACCTTCCGGACGTGGCCTTGTTATGGGAGCTTTCAATGCTACTTTGGAAAGGCGGTTGCAGTTGACCGTCCGGACGCTCGGTCAAGCCCGTCCGGACACCCTCCTGTATTTGGACATAAATTTTTACTCAAATATCGGATTGAGACAAAATCAGCGTCATTGGAAAGCTAACGAAATTTTCTGTAAATTGAGTGTCCGGACGACCATTATACTCATCCGGACGGACGGCCCCTGCAGAAAATTCCATAATTACTTTCCAGACAAGAAAAACTTGGCTCATCCGGACGGCCCTGGCTCCCATCCGGACACGCGTGCCTCAGACTCCGTTTTTGACTCAATTTCGAGTTTCCAAAGCCTATAAATAAGAGGCTTGAGGCATGCTTTCTACACAGAATTCGATGGTAAATTCTCCACAGCTTAGAGAGGGTGTTTAGGGAGATATTAAAGATCTGATAGCTCTCTAGCTTTGCAAGTGTGTGATTTGATCAGCTGTAAAGTCTATCTTAGGGGTTGGCCTTAAGGTAAAGGATTCCATTGAAGACCCCTTCAGGTAGGAGACCTGGTTGGGAGGCGCTCGTGTTGGGTTACACGTTAGAGAGCAATGTACGACCACTGCATCAGGGGTATGTGAGTGTTACTGCTTTGTATCTAGCTTTGTCTTCTGAATAGTGGATATCCTGGGTTTGGCTGCCCTGGAGTGATTTTTCTCTTAATTGAGTTTCCACTTCGTCAACAAAATATTTATCTCCTTTAATTTACACTTTTAATATTTTGTTGCACACTGTTCACACACACTTGTTAAAATTAGAAGTCCATATAATTTTTCAAAACAGACCAAAGTGATTCACTCGTCCTCCAAGACCAATGCCATTTGGGATGTCCTCTGAACTGAAATTCACAGCGCACTGCAGATACGTCGACACTCAAGATCTTAAGAAGTATTATATGATTAGGGAAACAACTAAATTCAATGTCATCACCCAATCAATAAAGGCAATTAAGCAACCCTCCAACAATAACAGCCCGAAAGGAAAAAGTGCCGTATGTTGAAAACATTTGATGAATAAAAATTAGCAAGAAAAAATCAAATGAAACGAAGTTTCAGATAATCTAAACATAAAAATTGGGTTCCTTGCATCTCAGCACTTCAACTTTCTCCATGCTCTAAACTTCCAAACTTTCCCACTTGCAGTTTAGATCGATAGAGAACCAAATCAAATTTTTTAAGACCTTAGAGCACTCACACCGGCTTGTCTATTTTTCAATTTAAAATAGCTAACCAAAACTCACTTTATCTAGTTTAGCTAATGAGTTTTAAAAACACAATACATCTGATTATCTATTCTTATCCCTATATTCTTTCTTTATTATTTTTTATTGCTTTTTTATTGACTAGTTCGCGCCATTCAATTTCACCAACCATTCCAGAAAAACACTGAAATTTTCAGAAAACTCCTCATTCGGCCAATCCAAAAAACTCACCCACCGAAAATTTCCAACAATCAGCCCCGCGCTGAAGATCTCGCTCCCGAGCAAAAGCAAAACAAGTGGATCCAATTCGGGAACCCAACCTCAACCTTCCCTGTCCGTTCCGGAAAACCCAAGTATAGAAGTGAAAAGCACTACAGAGGCGTGCGAAAACGACCGTGGGAAAGTACGCGGCGGAGATCCAAGATCCCAACCGTTGCGACTCACGAGTGTGGCCGGGGACCTTCGACATAGCTATAGAAGCCACTAAGGCCTATGACCGAGCCGCGTTCAAGCTCTGTGGCGTGAAATCAACAAAGAGAGGGGGGGGGACGATCGTGGCTCAGATGGGTCCACCGAAGACGATGGCAAAGGCTGGGCGCACAATCTCACATGAGGCATTCAACGATCTGGTGAAGGAAAACATGGACGATCTCGGGATGGACCCCGCCGAGGGTCTTTAGGACGCCATCCAAACCCTAACTCTCCAGGGCGTCGATCTCTGCCCTCCAATCTCTCAAATCCCCATTTTCACGCTACCCTCCATTTGGCCGATCCGGCAGAAAAAGCTTCAACAAAGATGATGGAAAGGTAGAGGCTGGCGTCGGTAGGGAAAGGAAAGGGAAAAAAAGAAGAAGGAGAAGAGTATGAGAGAGAAACAGAGAAACAAGAGAAAGAGGCAGAAAGGTGAAACGAAAGTGAAAGAAATAATAAAATAAGCAATAGATGTGTGTACAGTGCAACGTCTCATCTGGGGTTGCACTGTACATGAATCTATGCCAACGCTACTTTGCATTTCGTTTACATAAACCGATCGGAACTCGGTTGTTCTGGCCAAGATGTTCTGTCCAGATCCAGCCAGCCGAGATCCGGCCGTTCTGGCCAGATGGCCTAAATACGTTCAATTTGGTCACCGAAATCTTGGCTGACCGGATTCCGACAAAAATGGTCAGATTCCGGCGACATTGATTGGATGTTGTTGGATTTCAGTACAAGCAAGATTTCGGTGATGGTCGACTGCTTGAACGTTAAGGTCGACTATGTCATTTAAAAGGGGTCGAATGCGTCTGGCGTCTTCGGAAAATGATTTACGCTTCTAAAAAGCGTAAATCATTTTCCGAAATTTACTAAGCATTTTGGTCAAATAGAAATAATTTTTCGGTTGACTATTATTTTCGCCCATACCAAACACCGGAAAATGCCAAAATCATTTTCCAGAAATCATTTTACGCCGAAACAAACGGAGCATTAGTATAATTTATGTTTTCCATCAGAAGTATTTACAAATTTAGTAAAAATATGGTCCAACTTCTGACAACAATGACATTATAAACAAAAAAAATTTAACATCAACTCAAAGATATTGAACGCTCTTCAGAGTTCGAGAAGATCCCAGTGTTCCAGCGCATCCGTCCGGACGACGTGGTTATACCGTCCGGACGTCATTCAGTGTTTGACAAGTATTAGGGTTTCTGCCTCAAGACACAGTTATGGGATGACGGCCGCTACCGTCCGGACGTCAGTCTTCATGGTCCGGACGATCAAGCTTCAAATATGGAAATTACGTGCACCAGTTCAACCGTCCGGACATCAGCCTTCAGGGTCCGGACACTCCAAGCCTTATTATAGTAATTACGTACTGCCGAAGTGGAACCGTCCGGACGCTAGGGCAACACCTTCCGGACGTGGCCTTGTTTATGGGAGCTTTCAGTGCTACTTTGGAAAGGCGGTTGCAGTTGACCGTCCGGACGCTCGGTCAAGCCGTCCGGACACCCTCCCGTATTTTGGACATAAATTTTTACTCAAATATTGGATTGGGACAAAATTAGCGTCATTGGAAAGCTAACGAAATTTTCTGTAAATTGGGTGTCTGGACGACCATTATACTCATCCGTCCGGACGGAAAGATTTGCCCGTCCGGACGGCCTTGCAGAAAATTCCAGAATTACTTTCCGGACAAGAAAAACTTGGCCCGTCTGGACGGCCCTGGCTCCCATCTGGACACGCGTGCCTCAGACTCCGTTTTTGACTCAATTTTGAGTTTCCAAAGCCTATAAATAAGAGGCTTGAGGCATGCTTTCTACACAGAATTCGATGGTAAATTCTCCACAGCTTAGAAAGGGTGTTTAGGGAGATATTGAAGATCTGCTAGCTCTCTAGCTTTGCCAGTGTGTGATTTGATCAGCTGTAAAGTCTATCTTAGGGGTTGGCCCTAAGGTAAAGGATTCCATTGAAGACCCCTTCAGGTAGGAGACCTGGTTAGGAGGCGCTCGTGTTGGGTTACACGTTAGAGAGCAAGGTACGACCACTGCATCAGGGGTATGTGAGTGTTACTGCTTTGTATCTAGCTTTGTCTTCTGAATAGTGGATATCCTGAGTTTGGCTGCCCCGGAGTTATTTTTCTCTTAATTGAGTTTCCACTTCGTCAACAAAATATTTATCTGTTTTAATTTACACTTTTAATATTTTATTGCACATTGTTCACACACACTTGTTAAAATTAGAAGTCCATATAATTTTTCAAAACAGACCAAAGTGATTCACTCGTCCTCCAAGACCATTGCCATTTGGGATGTCCTCTGAACTGAAATTCACAGCCCAATGCAGATACGTCGACACTCAAGATCTTAAGAAGTATTATATGATTAGGGAAACAACTAAATGCAATGTCATCACCCAATCAATAAAGGCAATTAAGCAACCCTCCAACAATAACAGCCCGAAAGGAAAAAGCGCCGTATGATGAAAACATTTGATGAATAAAAATTAGCAAGAAAAAATCAAATGAAACGAAGTTTCAGATAATCTAAGCATAAAAATTGGGTTCCTTGCATCTCAGCACTTCAACTTTCTCCATGCTCTAAACTTCCAAACTTTCCCACTTGCAGTTTAGATCGATAGAGAACCAAATCAAATTTTTAAGACCTTAGAGCACTCACACCGGCTTGTCTATTTTTCAATCTAAAATAGCTAACCAAAACTCACTTTATCTAGTTTAGCTAATGAGTTTTAAAAACACAATACATCCGATTATCTATTTTTATCCCTATATTCTTTCTTTATTATTTTTTATTGCTTTTTTATTGACTAGTTCGCGCCATTCAATTTCACCAACCGTTCCAGAAAAACACTGAAATTTTCAGAAAACTCCTCATTCGGCCAATCCAAAAAACTCACCCACCGAAAATTTCCAACAATTAGCCCCGCGCTGAAGATCTCGCTCCCGACCAAAAGCAAAACAAGTGGATCCAATTCGGGAACCCAACCTCAACCTTCTCTGTCCGTTCCGGAAAACCCAAGTATAGAAGTGAAAAGGCACTACAGAGGCGTGCGACAACGACCGTGGGGCAAGTACGCGGTGGAGATCCGAGATCCCAACCGTTGCGACTCACGAGTGTGGCCGGGGACCTTCGACATAGCTATAGAAGCCACCATGGCCTATGACCGAGCCGCGTTCAAGCTCCGCGGCGTGAAATCTATCAGCAGAACCAAAGAGCAAAGATGAGACTACTACAAGATTTTTCTTTAGAAATCACAATAAAAAACCTCCATATCAGAACCATATGAAAACAATAGAAACTTATCCATTGTATATTACTGTTTGCTCCGCTATGCCTGAATATAGATACCTTTGGATATAGCTGAAAAAGAAAAGAATTCATGTCGCCATAGAAATCACCATGCCTCTCCCAACCCTGAGAAGCATAACCTCCGTATATGTATCCTTCTTTATCCTTAATAATCAACACAGTTGGCCCATCATCATTTCTGCAGTTCAATTGAGCAATTACCCATTCGACTCCTACTTAAAAATAGTTGCAGCAACCGAGAAACTGAAATAAAATAGAAGGCATTTAGCAATTGTAATTTCTTTAGCAAAAATGAACCCAAAAGAAGGTCAAAGCATTAACAGATTATAGAACAAAAGCAACGGCTCCGTTTGTTAATGTTTTTTATTAAAAAAAAATGTTCTGATGAGACATAAACGTGAAAATAGTTTTAAATGTTTAATCAAAGTCTCCTCAGTTCTTAAATTGCTGCTGTGCACCAAAGCATTTCTTTGTTGCCAAAGATGATAAATGCATGCACCTAAACAAAGTTTACCAAGACTAGCCTGTAAACCTTTCCCACAGAGTGTAGCAATGCTCCAAGTCATAACCTTCTCCATTCAGACGGAATGTTAGTGAAGAGGCACGCAGACATCAGTCTCCTCTATATCCTCAAACTAAATCTGCAATGAAAAAAAAGATGCTCATGACTTTCATGACAAGCATGACAAAACAAACAAAGCACATTGTCAGTATACCCCAACTACTCATACGGTATTTAGTCACTATAGCCTCTTTAAAAACCAACCAAAGAAAGAAAGAATACCGAGGGATGGCCAGAGGGTGTCAAACCAACTTCCATCACGCAACAACTGTGAGTTTACTCGCAACTGATCCCAAGTAGCTGCACAAGAATAAGCACCATTGGGAGAATGCCAAACAGCCAAATCCGCACCTCCAATAAGAATGCCAAATTAGCAATGTGTACAGTACATACACTTAGGGTTGCATGGGTTTGTATTTGTATTTACATCAATTATATATATAATTAATTATATCGAATTATAATTTATTTTTTTAATATATCATTTTTAATGATATACCTCTCATTTTTTTTCCCGAAGTTAGTTACCATGATGTGTACTTCATTTACACCTGCAGAGAAGCCAAACTTGTCAAATAGAACATCCATCTCAATGTGTTGGCCTTGTGGTCCGATCATTATAGCATACATTATACAAATATAATTTTGCATGCCTCTATCATTTGATCCAGTTCAATGTTCAAAAGTTGGTCGAACTGTGACTAACTCACTCCACGGGGTGAAAACAGTATTTGTCACCAGCTCAAGTCCCATAATGTTGATTTATGAATTTTATCAAGTTGTAAGCATTAAAAAAAAAAAAAAAAAGGTTTGGTATATATATTATAACACCAAATTAAGGTTTCGTTTTGTAAACTATCTACGTTAAGAAAAAAAATAAAATGCAACATAAAAAGTTAAAAATCCTATCCATAATACTATATACATATATATAATATATGCACGCATGCATGTAAACGGCGTGCCGAAACTATATACATTTATAACGACTTGTATATACCCTAACATTGGGGTTTATGGCTATATATATATATAGTATACTTATGTAGCTATATACAGTATATACACTTAGGGTTAGTTTATAGCTATATATAGTATATACACTTAGGGTTAGGGTTTATAGATATATATAATAGTATATGAGTAATGATAGGCAGGGGCCTCTTACCGGCCCCTTCCCAACCCTTTCCTACGTGCAAAGGGCCATTTTAGTTTTACAGGTTTTTTTTTTTTTTTTCAAAAAAAAAAATAAAAAAATAAAATTCAAATTTTGAAAACCCCTCGGATATCTATTCCATTCGACCATTTTCTTCATTTCAGTTCAGAGCTTCCCTCAAATTTTTCCCCTCCCTCTCTCCATCTACCCATTTTCTTCCCACCGTCAACCGCGAAGAACGACCCGCCACCGCCGTCTCAACGCACGACCCGGCATCGTCGTTCTCAACGCACGACCCTCTCCGTCGTTCTTCCAGTTCCGGCGCGACCATTCGACCATTCCAAACTCTTCATCTCTGTAACCAATTTTTTGGTCCCCAAAACCACTACAAACGGCCACCGTCGTTCTCCATCTTCGGCCAAACCCAACCACCGTGCGATCTCCATCTCCGACAGACGACCGCCGACGAGCTTAGGGTTCCGCTACCCATTTCCGGCCTAGATTTCCCCCATTTCCAGCTCTGGTACCAATCTCGCCCATTTTTGCTTTTTCAGTTGTTTCAGAGTTGCTTTCTTTCGTTCCTTGTGTGATTTTGTTTTTTGCTATTGAGTTTCCGGTTATAAAATGCCTTCAGAATGGGATGTCTATGAATTCAAATAATTATCATTGCTGATTGTACCGACCGGAGAAGGCGAAGAAGAAACTCTCCGAGGTAATACCACTTTCTCTCTCTCTCTCTCTCTCTCTCTCTCTCTCTCTATCTTTACGATTTGGTTCTTTGGTTTCGTTGTTTAGTAATCTCTCTATACGGGTCGGTGTGTATCGTCCGTACGTACAACTAGGATTTTCTATGTAGGTGTGGGAATCTGTGAGATCGGGTTTTGTGGTGATGTTTGGTTGGTGAGAAATGTTGTTGAAAGCGAGAGAAAATGGAAATTGTTGCTGAAATTGGAGTTGTCTATGCTGTTTTTTGGTTCTCTGGAAATGACAACGAAATTCAAGAGTGAGAGTAAACGTGAGTCTGGTGGTAGTTGTCATTTAACTCTGATTGGAAATTGTTGCGGAATTTGGTGACATACTTAGTTGCTGATTTCCATCCTTTTCCTTTGGTTTTTCACCAACCAACCGGGGCAATAAATTAATCATTGATTTATTTATTCTTCTGC
Organism: Alnus rubra; assembly: GCA_028654335.1. Taxonomy (NCBI): domain Eukaryota; kingdom Viridiplantae; phylum Streptophyta; class Magnoliopsida; order Fagales; family Betulaceae; genus Alnus; species Alnus rubra. Next base: position 2,406,865 of record JAJPGS010002490.1, on the reverse strand, counting down.
ATGTGATGAAAATTTATATGAAATGTGATGGGTGCCAAAAATTAATCATGAATGTAACTAATACTTGCTCAAATGAGAAACATGACATCAAGTAGGCTTAATGGACTTGCTAAAGTTTTCTTTCAAGCCTCTCTTATCCAAATTTTGTAGACCATTTCACTGCTAATACTGCTGATATTTGGGAGTTAGATGTAAAAGGTGTCCTAATCCTTTGGATGAGCAAGCCATCTAAAGAATTGCCTGAATGCTTGTTTGTCTCAAAGGATAAGAAAGATGTTTATAAATTTGACTTCTCTTTGCCCTTGGATGTAAGATATACTTCTTCTTGTGTCATACAACAGATTAAATGTATGATATATAAATTTCTGTAGACATCATTGTGGAACAACCTTCATCCACAACAACTTATAGGCACGACTGTTGTTGTAAAGAGATTGATTGTTTAACTGCCACTGTGAATGACATCCTTAAACTCGGATCAAATTTTTCTTCATTAATAACTTCTTGAAGCATGTGGTTTTTTGATTGTTTGATGGTTTTTCCATCTAGTATGTTGGAAGTTCACAAGAAAGTTGCATAAAGAATTTAAAAAATAAAAAAAAAAAAAAAAAAAAAAGAGGAAAGAGGGTGATGAGTGTAATTGAATTTGAATCAGGTGAGCTGCACCCACTGGCCCATTCTTGTATGGCACTCACTGGCTCAGAAACAATTTCGTTCTGTTCTGTACAAAAGTTATTATTACCACATTCTTCTATGAGACTCACAAATTGCACGGATGCCTTTCTATATGCAAGGCAGCATTTTCCTGATGTGGTGGTTTTCACAAGATTTCTAGTCCACTAGAATATATATGCAATTGTGCAAATTTTTTTTTTTAAAATGAGAACCATATAGCCTCTTACCCAATTGGCCAATTTTATATATATATATATTCCTGAATAGAACTCTCTTCTTGTTTTTTTTTTCTTATAATTTTCCATCTAGATGCTGGATGCTCAGATTCAAATCTTAGTTTGCTGTTCAGTAGTTGTTGAATGCAGATTGGACAATTTTTGTTTTTTTCCCTTGATAAAGTTTTACTTTGATATTGATTTTAAAGAGTGCATGAAATCCTAGTTTTGATTTTGATATTGATTTTGATATAGCAATTTTTACCCGAGTGTAAATTTTCAATTGCAGATTCCAGCTACTGCTGCTAGTGTACTCTTAATAGATAGATCAGGAAGACAACTGCTTCTAATGGTGAGGATGGAAAATTGAGGGAAGAATGTCATTGGCGTAGTGGTCTAGTTGGTACAAACACTGCCCCTCCTTGTGATCACCAAAAGCATAGCTTAATGAATAATTCAAAAGGGTGCTACCCATAGTACACGGAACGTATACATAATGAATAATTCAAAGGAAAACACCAACTAATCATAAATAAAACTCAAAAGTTCTCCAGTTCATCAATCACTATCAGTGCACAAGCAAGTACCGAGACAGAGAAGTACATTATTGTTTGAATAGCTATAATGCCAAACTTGACAACATCTTTGGACTAAGTTTCAGTAATCATGCAAGATTTTGACAATGCAGGAAAAAGAAGCTATGAACTTAACTAACCCCAGAAAGTTGAAGGTAACTAAATCTCTGGCAAGATTTCCATTTTCTCTCACTTTCAACAACCTTTCTCACCAACCAAACATCACCACAAAACTCGATCTCACAGATTCCCACACCTACACAGAAAATCCTAGCTGTACGTACGGACGATACACACCGACCCGTATAGGGAGATTACTAAACAACGAAACCAAAGAACCAAACCGTAAAGATAGAGAGAGAGAGAGACAGAGAGAAAGTGGGTATTACCTCGGAGATCTTCTTCTTCTTCTTCTTCGCCTTCTCCGGTCGTACAATCAGCAATGATAATTATTTGAATTCATAGACATCCCATTCTGAAGGCATTTTATAACCGGAAACCCAATAGAAAAAAACCACAAATCACAGCAAGGAACGAAAGAAAGCAACTCTGAAAACAACTGAAAAACGCAAAAATGGGGAGATCGTACCAGAGCGGAAATGGGGGAAATCTGGGCCAGAAATGGGTCGCCAGAATCCTAAGGCTCGTCGGCGGTCGTTCTGTCGGAGATGGAGATCGTACGGTGGTTGGGTTTCGGCCGGAGATGGAGAACGACGGTGGCCGTTTATAGTGGTTTTGGGACCAAAAAATTGGTTACAGAGATGAAGACGTTTGGAATGGTCGAATGGTCGCCCCCGAACTGGAAAGAACGACGGAGCTGGGTCGTGCATTGAGAACGACGGTGCCGGGTCTCTCTCTCTCTCACTCTCACTCTCTCTCTCTCCCTCTCCGTCTCTGTCACGCACGTTCGCACCGACCACCGCCCCTCCGCTGTCTTCTCCGGCCGTCACAGCACCACGCGTGCACCAACCTATCTCCCTCTCTGTCCTCTCTCTCTCTAGCTATCTCTCTCTCTCTAACCGAACCACAGTAGGAAACCTAAACGGCCGTTTGAAATCACCATGCCTCTCCCAACGCTGAGAAGCATAACCTCCGTATATGTAACCTTCTTTATCCTTAATAATCAGCACAGTTGGCCCATCATCATTTCTACAGTTCAATTGAGCAATTACCCATTCGACTCCTACTTAAAAAATAGTTGCAGCAACCGAGAAACTGAAATAAAATAGAAGGCATTTAGCAATTGTAATTTCTTTAGCAAAAATGAACCCAAAAGAAGGTCAAAGCATTAACATTATAGAACAAAAGCAACGGCTCCGTTTGTTAATGTTTTTTTATTCAAAAAAAATGTTCTGATGAGACATAAACGTGAAAATAGTTTTAAATGTTTAATCAAAGTCTCCTCAGTTCTTAAATTGCTGCTGTGCACCAAAGCATTTCTTTGTTGCCAAAGATGATAAATGCATGCACCTAAACAAAGTTTACCAAGACTAGCCTGTAAACCTTTCCCACAGAGTGTAGCAATGCTCCAAGTCATAACCTTCTCCCATTCAGACGGAATGTTAGTGAAGAGGCACGCAAACATCAGTCTCCTCTATATCCTCAAACTAAATCTGCAATGAAAAAAAAGATGCTCATGACTTTCATGACAAGCATGACAAAACAAACAAAGCACATTGTCAGTATACCCCCAACTACTCATACGGTATTTAGTCACTATAGCCTCTTTAAAAACCAACCAAAGAAAAAAGAATACCGAGGGATGGCCAGAGGAGTCAAACCAACTTCCACCATGCAACAACTGGGAGTTTTACTTGCAACTGATCCCAAGTAGCTGCACAAGAATAAGCACCATTGGGAGAATGCCAAACAGCCAAATCCGCACCTCCAATAAGAATCTCAGGCAGCCTACATTAAATTTACACAATAGAATTGGACTGAGCAAATGACCAATACCAATCCCCACCCTTAATGATCTTAGACACCTTAGCATCAAGGGAAATATTTGAGTCATGCACTGCACGAGAGCCAAAACAATCCAACGGATAGTAGATAGGATGCCACTTATCATGCCAAAAGAAAATTTGAGAACCATTCCCCATTTTGAAGCTCAAAAATTGTTTAGCAATATTTCGAAGTTTCAGCAACTTCTTCCAACACCAAGAGCAATCATTGGGGATAGAAACCTGCCAAAGGCTCTTTCCTTTCGCCTATTCTCTTCTATCCATGCCACCCAAAGAGATCCAGCTTTCGTAAAGAGAGTCCAAATATGCTACAAAATAGAAGTATTATTCCGTACTTCTAGATTTTTGATACCTAACCCACCTTCACCTTAGGATCACAGAAGGGGTTAAATTTTTGCTGAAGAAGAAAAATAACCCTTTAGGCAAAATAAAGACTTTAGCCCAATAAACCTGCATACTAAGCAAAACAGAGGATATTAGTTGGAGTCTTCCAGCAAATGATAGATTTCGAGCTAACCAGCACTACAAAAAACCTCGCAAATCGCCACGTGTACGAATTGGACACGTGGCCTTCTATTGGCCACGTGTAAGTACGCCACGTGGCCAACTGGTATTTTTTTTAAAAAAAATTTGGAATTCTTTTTTTTTTTTTTTTAAAAAAAAAAAAAACAAATAGTATGTACTACACATGATAATATTACTATGTACACTATACCAAATTAGAGTTTATAAACTAATTAGTTTTGTACAGTATTCAAATAAATACTTGTATTTAAATTTTTTTGAATTTATTTTTATAAAAAATTCTTATTATATACTCCAACCTTAGATTTGTGCTATATTTAGTTATGGTTTATAATTATATATAGTATGTATTGTACTTATGGTTATGTTTTAGGGTTTACATGCAGGTTGAGTTTCTTAAATATGGTTTATGCGTTAGGACTTAATTTATTGTATGTGTAGTACATACTCTCAAGGTTAGGTTCATATTTGCGTATTACAAATAACACCTGCAGAGAAGCCAAACTTGTCAAATAAACATCCATCTGAATGTGTTGGCCTTGTGGTCCCGATCATTATAGCTTACGTTACACAAGTATAAATTTGCATGCCTCTATCATTTGATCCAGTTCAATGTTCAAAACTTGGTCGAACTATCATTTGATCCTAGAGTTAGGTTTATAACTATATATATAGTATATATATTTAGGGTTAGGGTTTATAGCTATATATAGTACATACACTTAAGATTAGGGTTAAGGTTAGGGTTTATGGCTTACATATAGTATATACACTTAAGGTTATGGGTTTTAGGGTTCAATTTTATGGTCAGGATTTATTATAGTATATATATATATATATATATATATATATATATACTTAGTGGTATGTTTAAATTTAGGGTTAGGATTTAGTTTTAATTTATAGTTTACGGTTTAGTTTTATGGCTTAGGTTTAGCAATGTGTACAGTACATACACTTAGGGTTGCATGGGTTTGTATTTGTATTTACATCAATTATATATATATATATATATATATATATATATATATATATATATATATATATATAAAATTTAAATTATATCGAATTATAATTTATTTTTTAATATATCATTTTTTAATGATATACCTCTCATTTTTTTCCCCGAAGTTAGTTACCATGATGTGTACTTCATTTACACCTACAGAGAAGCCAAACTTGTCAAATAGAACATCCATCTCAATGTGTTGGCCTTGTGGTCCCGATCATTATAGCATACATTATACAAATATAATTTTGCATACATCTATCATTTGATCCAGTTCAATGTTCAAAAGTTGGTCGAACTGTGACTAACTCACTCCACGGGGTGAAAACAGTATTTGTCACCAGCTCAAGTCCATAATGTTGATTTATGAATTTTATCAAATTGTAAGCAAAAAAAAAAAAAAGGTTTGGTATATATATATTATAACACCAAATTAAGTTTGGTTTTGTAAACTATCTACGTTAAGAAAAAAAATAAAATGCAACATAACAAAGTTAAAAATCCTATCCATAATACTATATACATATATATAATATATGCACGCATGCATGTAAACGGCGTGCTAAACTATATACATTTATAACGACTTGTATATACCATAACATTGGGGTTTATGGCTATATATATATATATATATATAATATAGCTATATACAGTATATACACTTAGGGTTAGGTTTATAGATATATATAATAGGTATATACACTTAGTGTTAAAGTTTATGTCTATATATACTACTAATGCATAATTAAACCAAATTTGTGCTATATATATATATGCATAATTATATGGCGATGAACGAAAAAAAAATATGCCACATAACAAAGTACATATACTTAGGGTTATGGTTTATGACTATATATAGTATATAGACATAGGGTTAGTGTTTATGAGCTATGTGCAATATGTTTATAGTATATTTACGTTTTACGTGTTGAGTACTTTACATATATATGTATACTTATAAGTAAACCCCTAACTCTAATTAGGCTTTGCGTTAATGGAATACTAATCTAATAAAACCCTAACCCTATATATAGGACCTATATATATATATATGAAATATATCATTTATATAGAATATTATACAGTATTCACGTCAAAAATTTATATACACAGTATATATATACCTAGACTTAGGGTTTAAGATTTAGTTTTAGGGTTATTGTTTAGGGTTTAGTTTTATGGGTTAGAGTTTACATAAACCTTAAAACATATTTGTTTTAGGGCTTAGGGTTTAACACTATATATATTACATACACTTAGGGTCGGGTTAGGGTTTGTGTTTGTGTTTGCGTTTACAAATACAAATATATATATAATTTTTTCGTTTTTCAAAAAAAAAAAAAAAACAAATGGCAACGTGTATTAGTATACACGTCGCCAATTTAGAGACGTGTATACTGATACACGTCTCTAATTGGCCGCGTGGCATTACGCACGCGGCCAAACTTGGCCAGGTGACCTGCGCGGGACGATTCCCGCGCGCCACCTGGCCAATTTTTTAAATAAAATAAAAATAAATGGGTAGCTTCCTTCGGAAGCTACCCATTTATCTCCCTCAGCTCACTCTCGATCACTCTCTCACTCTCTCAGACCCTCTCTCTCTCACTCTCACTCTCTCTCTCTCCGTCTCCGTCTCCGTCACGCACGTCCGCACCGACCACCGCCCTCCGCTGTCTTCTCCGGCCAGCTCCCTCTCCGGCCATCACAGCACCACGCGCCGAGTCGTTTGTGAAGACGCATACAAGGAAAGACGGCACTTATCTGAACGAGCGGACACGAGACCTATGCGTATGCTACTGTTCTAGGTTATTAATATTTATTAGTTATGCGTGTGATAAAGTATTTATTAGTTACCAGTGTATTTTGTGTTGACGACGTACAGGAGCGGATGACACAGAGTTTGTCCACTGATCCTGCTGCCACGGAGCCCGTCTCATCAGATACGGTGCGTTGGGCACTTGGCGACGCGTACGAGCAAGCGGTTGGGCGACCCGAGTATGCGGGTAGGGTTCGGCAGGTTGGGCCGAACGTTACTCCTGTTCGCGGAACTTGTTTCTCGTATAGGGCCCGCACACGGAGGGGACCGGCCGAGGGCACGTCTCAGGATTGGGCTGCTCACAAAATTGCGGAGATGGATATCATGTTACGGGCCGAGAGAGAGAGGAATGACGGGTTGGAGGGCATAGTGCGGGCCGAGAGAGAGCGGGCTGACAGCATGGAGCAGCGCATACAACAGTTTGATGCTATGGAGCAGCGCATGCGACAGTTTAAGGCCTTCATGTCCTCTACAGGATTATCGTTCGTATGCCCTGGTGCTCAGCAGTCTTCACCTACACACGTAGGTAGTACGTCATCTGTTAGTAGTGCGCCTGCAGGTATGGTTCATATTATGTATACACTTAGGTTTATTTTTAATTTGTTCTCATTACTTGTTTAAATTTGCATATAATATTATATAGGTTAATTATTTTTATTACTTGCAGGTAATGCGACAACGGTTGGTCCGTTGTCGCCTGTTGGACAATTGCTGAGCCAACAATCCCCTTTCGGGACTCCATCGCCCGTTACACCATCTCTTACGGGACAATCGCGGGTTGGCGAGTTCACGCCCGGGAATGGACCTCGTGATCCGCAGCGACGTCCTCCAGATTTGTAGATATTTTGTGTATTTTTTTTTTTTGTTAGTAACGAATAACTTTATTAGATCAAGATTTTCAAATTTGTTGATATTGTTGTGTAAGTATTTGTTGTTAGTAATGAATACATTTATTAGTACATGGCATTCAAATTTTTGAATATTGTTGTTTTGATTAATTTGTGTAATTTGATTTTGTGATATTTTTGGATAAAATAAATTTGGAGAATTTTAGTAATATATATATATATATATATATATATATATATATATATATATATATATATATATATATATATATATATATATATATATATATATATATATATATATTAAATAAAAAGAAATTAAAAAACAGAATTAAATATTAAGAAAAAAAATTTCACAGTTAGCCGCGTGTATAATAATACGCGCGGCCAACAGTTGGCCGCGTGTATTTTAATACGCGCGGCCAATTGGCCGCGTGTATAATAATACACGCTACCAATTGGCCGCACGTATTAAAATACACGCGGTCAATTGTGCAGTTAATGTCAACCGGATCCACTGTGTGTATGTACGTGGCTACTTGCACGCGGCCAACAGTTCGCCACGTGTACAGTGACCGTACACGCGGCGAAAATCATTTTTTTTTTTGTAGTGAGGGTCTAGTGGGTGGTTGTGGGGTGAATTTTCATTATTTTATTTTTATTTTTCCTTGTTTCTCATTTTTTTTTTAATGTGAATTTTTAAATATAGAATTGTTTGGTTCGCGGAATAGACCATTAATTTAAATCATTTGTCAAAATCATTGAAAATTGCAAGCATGCGAGGAAAAGGAAAAATAAAAAATAGAGAGAGAGAGAGAGAGAGAGAGAGAGAGAGAGAGAAAGAGACCATATAATCCACTTTACTACTTGTGTTATTGTATCATTGGAGCATGCCGCACGATCGAGCAATACTATATAGAAATTTTGTTCAACTTTTCAAGTTTGCACTTTTATGCATATATATATATAGAGAGAGAGAGGTGACATGTGTCATAATTTGGATATGATGTAGTATGTTAACGAAATTCATCAAGTTTCTTAACGAAATTTGATAATAGAGACTATTTAGTTATTTTTAAATACCACGTTGAGCTTTTACGACATTCTAAAACCACAGGGAGAAGGTAGGTAAATGAGGTGAATGGTGGTCTTTCGTGTAGTGGTGGCCAAAAGAATTCTTGGTATGGGAAACCAATTCCAATGGGATTGGGTTTTGGCGGGAAATTCGAAATTGGTTTTGGGATGAGAATGGAAGGAGTGAGAGCACTGAAACATGTTAAAAAAATAAAACAGTTAAAAAATACATACAATATAAGTTGCTTACTTAATTCTAAGGGCTAGCTATTAAGAATGCTAAAATTAACATACATATCATCAGCAATTTGCCTCTCTTTTTACATAAGCAACAGAAAACAGACATGAATGGAGCTAATAACGCATAACAGTGTTCAATCTAGCCCGGTTGAGAATCGTAAAATTAAATCTTGAATTGGTTTGATCCCAATGAAGTCCAATCTGGTCACCCTTGTTCAGGACCCTCCTCTCCACAAATTCCTTTCTCCATTTTCCAATGAGAACATAGCACCCATTACTTGCCCATTGTTTGAACACCAATTGATGCTGAGACTTGGTATCACAATCCCAAACACAGACTTGCACCCCTTTAAGTAAGCTTTCAGTGGGATTTGCATCCCAATGGGGTAAGATATACTTCTTCACCCCATCCGCTGCCAACAACAGCCTCGACAAATGCCCGAGATCGCTTATCTCGATCCTCTTCTTGATAAGCCAGGGATCAACGTCCAGCTTCAACTCCAATGAAACGCCGCTGCGCATCTCTTCTTCTCTAAGTTCCCAGCAACTAAGTTTCATTCTTTTGATTCTACAAGCAAGGAGTCTTTCGTTTGCTTTTCTCTTTTTGATCGCGTAAGAAGCGCAACCGACCTTCAATTCTAACGAAATCTCCTCCGATCCATGTTGGCTCTTGGTGATCTGATCAAGCCCCTGATCAGCTTCACCGACTTGACCTTGATCGTCGTTCTCTTGAAGACCCATAAAATTATAGAAGATGGGTTTTTTCACGTTACATTCAGAAAAGGATGTTGTCTTGTCCTCGGAAAAAAGCCATAGTTCCAGTGAAAGTTCGCTCTTTTCATCGCCGTTTCCTCCTGGCAAAGCCAAAGCGTGAGAACCACTGGGTTGGCGGGAGAGTAGTCCGAGTAGAGTAGCCTCCATCGATCAGTCGGAGAAAAAACAGAGAAAGAAAAGCGTTTGTGTTTGTGTGTTTTTCTTGGAGGTTGTCGCCGTCGGTGTGAAGAGAGAGGTATGGGGGGAGTGGGAGTTATATAGGAGGAGGCTAGGGCCGAAGCCGTTGGCAATTCGAAATCCAAGTAAGAGATGGAAAAGAATTTAGAACGTTGTTAGTTTTCTGTTGGAGTAGCAGTTAGCACCTCTTCTGAAAATTTCCAGCCGTTGAGAGTCGGCAGTACTTGCTGTGTTTAAAAGGCGGTTGGTCTACAAGACGCCCCAAGTCGGTGGAAATATATATTATGAAGATCTTATGCGATAATGACTGTTGAGAAAGAAAAAAAAAATTACTTAGTTTTTTTTTTTTTTTTTTTTTTTGTTCCTTTTCTTTTTATTAAATGGCGTGAATTTTGTAATTTACCGTAACCTTAAAATTTTGGGCCATAATTAAATGACACCTCATGATCACTTTCATCATTTTAATTTGAAAAATGATAGAAATCATTCTCTTGTTCATTCCCTATACATTTCCGTACAGTAAATTTGCAAATCAATTGTTAAATTTATGGGATAATTATTGATTTAATTGCAAATTTCTTACATGTAAGTCTCACAAATCTTGTAATTAATTTACAAAAAAATGTACAACAGATGAACTGAAAAATGATGTGTATAGCTCTATTTTGATTTGGCAAATTTTGGGCCCCATTGTAATTGAAGAAAAACTTAGGTTCAATCTAATTAAGCTTTTCTTCCTCGTATAATTTCATGCAATCTTTTTGTAAAGTAATACGACATGGTACTTTGAATCTAGGTTCAATTTCATTCATCAATTCTTTAAACCCACTACTCTCCACATGTCTAAAAGGTAACTCACTTATGATGAAATACCGAACAACCAAATTTCTAACATTGTTTGAATCATATTGCATGAATCCTATTTGATTGCCATTAGTGCATTCTACCGTTTGTTAAACAACATTTGCAACATCGTTTGTCTTTTAGGTAGTTTCTATTTCTTAAGTGGAGAGTTTAGGCAATTAGAGATAAGGTGGGTCATCATGGGTAAAATGTCATTCCTCTTTTATTGATACCTTATCAACGTATTACAATAATTGCCTATAGTTCTAGGGTTCTCCTTGTCAATCAGTTCAACTTTTTAAAAGTGTTTTCGTACAATGAACTGATTCACATATGGTTTTTTGAATTGTGATTGTTGCATGTGATTATAGGGGAAAGTGTGGGGCTTCCAACATTTGCATAGAAATGTGTTTCGGAATCACTAAGAGTGTCATCCATCTGTTATTAGATAGATAATAAAATGTATTTAACAACCAACTAACCAGCATAACATATTAAATACAACATATTCTACTAATAAAGTCTATGTCAATAAAATAACAAAATCAGCAAGGTAGATTAAATATGTACTTCATATTCATCAAATACATATGTATTTCACAAAGCATTTTTCGTATGTCAAGTACGCATATAAAACTATTGGTGATTTCTATTTTTGTTAATCATAATGGTGATTTCTATACATTAAACTAACCACAAATAACTCACAGAGCAAGTTCCAAGACAAACTTTTGGCACTTGATCAAAATAAAGTGCACTTCTTATGTAATATTTTGTTTTTTTTGTTCATATAAAACTAAAGAATGAAATGGCTTCTTTTCTCTTTCTTTAGCATCTAAACTTGCTTCACCCTAGGTCTTACTTTGTATGTATATTGGATCAGCTTGCTTTTTCTTTTTCTTTTTTCTTTTTCTAATTGAATAAAAAAAAAAAAAGGCTTACAATGGATGATTCTTTTCACTTCTGATCCAAAAGAAAGAAAAAGTAAAAGATTATATCAATGAAAAAGAGATGGACTCCTCAACATTAGACCAAAACCAACCTAAAAAAGCCTTGAAATAAATAATTAAAAAAAAAAAGGTTAAACAATTGACTCGATCCTTTCAAAGATCAACTTGCTTCCATCATTCTATAATGTAATTAGATATAATCCCATAATAGCAATATCAATACAGTTCTCTCTCAAAAGCACTAGTTACAATGCATGGTATATACTTCACTAAGTGATGAAAAATTCATAATTCATCGACCCTTTCCTGAAAGCAGAAGCAAATTATGAAGACCTATATTTTATCAACATGATCCAGATCTAAGCCATGAATCAGAGAGATGAGTCCTCCTAAGAGTTTAAAAGGAGTTCCCTGCTTTATGTTGAGAAATGTTTGATAAATCCTGACTTTTAACTATTGCATAAAAAGACTCAGATTTTTTTTACCAAAATTCCAAGGTTGGAAGAAAACACAAGAGCTATTGCGTTGGAAATATTACCATTCCTATCCCTTTTCAATTCCACCGAGAGGTGTGTTAAGAGTCCTACATTGTCAAGGTATGTCTGGGTTGTGGGCTTTATAAGCCTTGAGCAAACCTCTTCCCTTAAGGCGCCTTTTGGGAATGAGTAAGGCTCAATGGACGTTATCATGGTTTCAGAGCCACAAGCCCTTGGACAATGTTGGGCCTTCCCTCCCGATGTTGAACACGTGTTTGGCAAAAAGATGTCACACGTGAGGGGGCGTGTTAAGAGTCTCACATTGCCAAGGTATGCCTGGGTTGTGGGCTTTATAAGCCTTGAGCAAACATCTTCCATATATTCCATATTTGATTGGTATTGTAATATTTCATATTTATGGTGTGTCGTAATCAAATCATGGGGATCTAATTACCATATTTGATGAGGATTTGATTACCATATTTGTATTCATTTTAAACCCTATAAATAGGGACTTTTGTATTGTAAAAGATTAAGCAAGAAAATGCAATGAAATAAAGAAGCACAATGTAGTTTATTATAAGCTTCCGCTTTCTCTCTTCCTCTCTTTCTTTCTCTCTCTTTCTTACATAAAATTCTCTTGTCTCTATTCTATTATTCTACTATTTGTCTTTTAAGTTTTCTATCCTGTTATATTTTCTATCATGGTATCAGAGCCTGAAAATCGACCAACGTCGTTCTTCCCTTCTTGAAGTTCTTAGTGTACTTCTGTCAAACACCTTAGCCTCAAGATCCTCTCTTCTATCCCTTTTCTGTCTTAATTTTTTTTTTCTTTCTAATATGGCCCACGCCATTTCAGTTCCTCCACTCAAATTCTGCAGAAAGAGTTCTCTCCACTCCACTGTTCTCCCAAAATCTCCTTTCTTTTCTCAAAAAAAAAAAAAAAAAGGCACAAAAAAAAAAAAAAGAGCCTTCAAAATTGACCAACGTCGTCTTCTTTTTCTTTCTGCAGCTTCTCTGCGTCTTTCTGTCAAACACATGATCTTCCCCTCTATTTGTCCAGCCACACATAAAGTGTAACACCTCCTCTGCCCTCTCTTTAATACCCAACAACACAGAGACCGTTTTCTCCACTGTTCTCCCACCCAACAACTAGCAAAGGCAACCACTTCCAGCCCACCGCCGCCTCAGTGGTGCCGCAACCAATTCTGGCCATCCTCTCCAACACCACACGACACAGTCCCTCCGGCCTCCTTCCATGCATCTGCAGCCCACCATCACCGTTCACTAGTGAGCCACCGTTTTCCGGCAATTCTCTCCAACAGCAACCCATCTCGCCTCCGCCGCTGCCACCAACGCCCTCGATAGCGTCAGTCCACCGTCCAGAAGCACCGGTGCCGTTTCCTGGTTCAGCAAGAAAGGAAGTGTGTGCTGCGTAACCTGCGTTTCTAAACAATTTGTGTGATGCAGATGCAAGGTATGAAAAAAAAAAAAAAAAAAAAAAAAAAAAAAAAAAAAAGAAGAAGAAGAAGAAGAAGAAAAAGGATGTAGTTTTGGTAGTGAATGCCCAATGGGTAGTCTCGGAAAGATGAAAAAAAAAAAAAAATCAAAATCAAAATCAAAAGAGGCCAAGTTGCCCATATTATTCTTGCCCTTTGTTGACTCATTATTGTAATATCCTTTGTTGGCTCATTATTTTTTGTTATTGACTCCATCTTTCTCTTTCTTTTGACATTTGAGGTATTCTCTAAAACTCATACTCTCTTCAGCTTATAGTTGGCTCATTTTTATTTTTTTTTTTGCCCAAAGTTGGCCCCATCTTTCTTTTCTTTTCACTTTCTTTGGCCCATAGTTGACCCATTCTATTTTGGCATTTGAAAAGTGATATCATGTCTTATTTAGCCCATAGTTTGCTCACTTTCTTTTTTGGCCTATAGTTGGCCCCATCTTTCTTTTCTTTTCACTTTCTTTGGCCCATAGTTGGCCCATTCTATTTTGGCATTTGAAAAGTGATATCATGCCTTATTTAGCATATAGTTGGCTCACTTTCTTTTTGGCCCATAGTTGGCCCAATCTTTCTTTTCTTTTCACTTTCTTTGGCCCATAGTTGACCCATTGATATTTAAGGCGCATCTTCACCGTCGCCGACTTCCTCCATTCATCGTCGTTGATCGTTGTCATCTCCAAAAGAAGAAGAATAAGCATTTATTGCAAACTCAAGATTCCAGAATCTTCCATCTTGAGTTTGAAGGGGGATGTTAGAAGATATGAAGGCCTAGAATATATAGAAAGTATAATATACTTTCCATATATTCCATATTTGATTGGTATTGTAATATTTCATATTTATGGTGTGTCGTAATCAAATCATGGGGATCTAATTACCATATTTGATGAGGATTTGATTACCATATTTGTATTCATTTTAAACCCTATAAATAGGGACTTTTGTATTGTAAAAGATTAAGCAAGAAAATGCAATGAAATAAAGAAGCACAATGTAGTTTATTATAAGCTTCCGCTTTCTCTCTTCCTCTCTCTCTTTCTCTCTCTTTCTTACATAAAATTCTCTTGTCTCTATTCTATTATTCTACTATTTGTCTTTTAAGTTTTCTATCCTGTTATATTTTCTATCAAGGTGAGAGCATTTTGTGGTCCCGAAGTGTTATCTTTAGTTTTAACCCTAAAGTGAAACGACGTGGTTTTGGTGCTTACAACCAAAACAACATCGGTTCATATATATATATATAAAGGCAAAAATTGTAATTGCTTTTAAAAGTGGTTTAGCGGTTAATAACCACGTGTATTTTCAACCATAGATGTGCCTATAAGGTTGAATTACCCTAAATTTTTTGTATTATCTTAAGAAAAATACACATAATCCCCTCAAACTACTATTTTATTGTTAATGTCCTCACAAACTATCAATTGTGTCAATATTTCTCTCTAAGCTACCGAAAAATGTCAATGTCCCCTAATGACAAAAATACCCTTCATAAAATTATTAAAAAAAAAAACTAAAAATTTAAAATTGCATACATATCATTCAGAAGGACATAAATGTAATTTTTTATTACATTTATGTCTTTCCATATGGACACTAGAAGGAATTTTAGCATTTATCATTGATAGTTTGAAGAATATTAACAATTGAGTAGTAGTTTAGAAATATTTGTACTTTTTTCTATTATCTTTGTCTATTTAAGCTTTTGGGACAATTTGTAATTTAACATGATATCAGTTCAAATATTTTGAGTTCGAACCTTATTTATATCATTCACTTTTGATCATTTTAATTAAGTATTACACATATTGAACATTGCTCGCTTATTGAACAAGAATCTGAGTCGAGTTTGAATCTATACGTAAAAAGAAATGTTACAATGTTAATTTAAATAATTAACTCTAAAATTTCTTATTATTAGCTTAGAGTTTTTAGATGTGGTAATTTAACAGTAGTTTGAGATGATCTTGATTCTTTCTGAGACGTAGAAACAATGTTCATGGGATTCTTCATCCAAGTTAGAGAATTGGTCATCTTTTAAAATTTGCTGACTCAGACTTGATTGGAAGGATACTCCAACCGATTTTGCATATGAGGAGCTTCATTCTATCGTTAATCTTAATTAGCATTCTAGAGTTTTCTAATCTTAGGAGTCCAAAGCCCATTTGTGTTAAAAAGGATATGTTAATCTAATTTGTAGGCTACTTTTTAGTTTTTTCTTTGTTACGATGTGACATAAAGTTAAAATATAATTTGTGTTTTGAATTGTTTTGTTAATTTTTTTTTTATTTGTTTTTAAAAGCAAAATTTTATTCTAAAATTTGTTGCCAACAAGCTTATTAGGCTTTTTTTGAGCTCTCGTAGGAGATGTACATCCTCGATTGAGTGTGCGATTTTTTTGAAAAATTATGAATAACAAGAGAATTTATTTTTTTAAAATTATATTTGGATAGTTTAGAAAATTTGAGACAAAATTATAAAAAAAAAAAATTGATAGAATCTAATTATAATTTGACAAATGAAAAAATAGTATTTGAAAAATACTTATCACCCAAACATGCCCGTACATATTGAGGGATCCAAATCAATTATTATTTTTTTTCTTCTCAAATCGCTAACAATTCAAGTAAAAATGTGAGAAATACTATATGGGATTTACGTGCCCAAATAAGAGAACAGGCTGTTTAAAACTTATTCGAGCATATAAGGCTTATAAAAATTCTTTCACATTTACTATTCTAATGACCAATAATTCCAATGGTAAAATTGTTAAGGGAATTTGTGTCTTCTGAATTTGATGTTTCTTGATTTATGAAATTACAAGATCTTTTCAAAAAAAAAAAAAAAAAAAAAAAAAATATTAAAAATGTTTAAGGGATCTCAACCCCAAATTGAGAGGGACAAATTTTTCAATCGAGTTCAAGGGCAAAAGAGTCAATAAACCCCCTGAGAAGTGATTCTAGAAAAACGAAGAAGAGTCTAGAGCCGCGAAATGCGAAAAGCGATTCGAGAAACCACGAGTAATGAAGAAGCCACGAGAAACCTCTTAACACGTTATAAATACCATGCCTCTCCAGCTGATGCCACGACCGAAAAAGAGAAAAGAAAAAGAGAGAAATCCAACGTTAAGGAAAACAAGTTCCTGAGATTTTGATTTTCTCATCGCCTTCTCGCCTCGTTCTGTATTCTGTGAATTCGAGTTCATAGCAACCTGTATCAATGGCTGACGTGCACATGGGAGAGAGTCGAGAGATGGAGATGGAGACCGAGACCTTTGCGTTCCAGGCGGAGATTAACCAGCTTCTGAGCCTCATCATCAACACCTTCTACAGCAACAAGGAGATTTTCCTTCGTGAGATCGTCAGCAATGCCTCCGATGTATGTTTCCGTCCGGCCCGCCGTCAACTGACTGATCAACTTAATTCTTAGTAATGTGGGTGTGTTTTGAATTCGGGTTTTGTTTGTTTTGTAGGCATTGGATAAGATCAGATTTGAGAGCTTGATGGACAAGAGCAAACTTGATGCTCAGCCGGAGCTCTTCATCAGGATTGTTCCTGACAAGGTCAACAAGACCCTCGCAATCATCGATAGCGGTATCGGCATGACCAAAGGAGGTACGTGAACCTATTCAACCAGCACACATCGGTATAATTAGACTGATTTTGCAATTTTTCGCTTGTATTAATCACTGAATTAAGCTTAACGTGTGATTTCGTGAGCTTTGGAGTCTTTTTTTTTTTTTTCTTCGGAATGGGTTCTGATGGATTGACGCAATGTGGGTTTTGTGGGGTTAGATTTGGTGAACAACTTGGGGACGATTGCGAAGTCGGGGACGAAGGAGTTCATGGAGGCGTTGCAGGCCGGGGCGGATGTGAGCATGATCGGGCAGTTCGGCGTTGGGTTCTACTCGGCTTACCTTGTTGCCGAGAAGGTGATTGTGACGACCAAGCACAACGATGACGAGCAGTACATCTGGGAGTCTCAGGCCGGTGGATCCTTCACTATCACCAGGGATGTCAATGGCGAGCCCTTGGGCAGAGGAACCAAGATCACTCTCTTCCTCAAGGAAGACCAGGTGAGAATAAGGAAAAAGCACACGTTTTAGATTCCATTTTTTAATATATTTCTAATTGTGCTATATATGTGGACTTGGATGGTCACTGTGTGGGTGCGTATTATGTAGTTGTTGTGGCTACAAGATTGATCCTTATTAAGAAGAGTCCGTTTTGGTTTCCGATGATAAAACGTGGGATTTAAAAATTTTTAAAAATATAATTTAAGAATCTGTTTGAGATTGTGTTAAAAAAATAAAGTTTGTCTGCTTTTTATTTTAAAAAAAAAAAAAAAAAAAATCTTAACACAATATTGGACTTTTGTGAAGAAAAAAAATTCAAACATTTTTTTAAAAAAGTTTTTTTTTATCTAAACATACTTATTTTTGTTTGGCATAATTTTTTATGTACTAAAAATACTTTTTTAGCTTCTTAATGTAATTACATACTCTCAAACAAGCTTTAAGTGTTTGGTAAAATTTCAATATAGTTTTGCTTTTCTTAACACACAATTTTAGGCTTTTGTGAAGAAAAAATTCAAACATTTTTTTTGAAAGTTTTTTTTTTTTTTTTAAACTAAACATACATATTTTTGTTTGACACAAATTTTTATGTAATAAAAGTACTTTAAACGAGCTCTAAGAGTATGGTAAAATCTCAATATAATTTTTAAATTCGTGCATTTTTTAAAATTTATCATTTGCCTACTATTTAAATTGCAATTTTTTAAAAACAAACTATGAAAAGATATATTTTCTGTAATTTAATTTAAAGTTAAATTTTTAATTTACGAAATCATAATGCCAAACCCACTCATGTTTGGATAACAATCTTAATTCTTAGTGATTAATATAATACTAGTGGGATTAAATTTCTATGTACTACAAATTTTCGTTTGTCCTACAAATCTAAGGATGAAATATTGGTCAATTGAGCAAACATATTAACCAACACCTTGCTTCAGGGTTGAAGTCCCGCTCATCTCCATACATATAATTACTTAATCAAATTTTCCAACAGTGCTTAACCCTGTTATAATGGGTGGCTTTGGAGAAAACAACCACCACCAATTTTGTCTCCGTAATTTTTGAGTCCAGTTTTGGGATAGTTTTGTGAATGGTCTAGTCCTTTTGCGCATGACCTTCTAGTCACAAATTTAGGGCTTGGTGTTTGTTCAATTGAATGTGAATCTTAATTGACATTGCAGTTGGAGTACTTGGAGGAGAGGAGATTGAAGGACCTTGTGAAGAAGCACTCAGAGTTCATTAGCTACCCAATCTACCTGTGGACTGAGAAGACCACAGAGAAAGAGGTTAGTGATGATGAAGATGAGGAAACTAACAAGGAAGAGGAGGGTGATGTTGAAGAAGTTGATGAGGAGAAAGAAAAGAAACACAAGAAGAAGAAGGTGAAGGAGGTGAATCATGAGTGGGAGCTCATCAACAAGCAGAAACCTATTTGGCTCCGAAAGCCCGAGGAG
The DNA here is from genome assembly GCA_028654335.1 of Alnus rubra. Classification (NCBI taxonomy): domain Eukaryota; kingdom Viridiplantae; phylum Streptophyta; class Magnoliopsida; order Fagales; family Betulaceae; genus Alnus; species Alnus rubra. The sequence continues at coordinate 2,387,662 of JAJPGS010002490.1, read as the reverse complement.
ATCACCAAGGAGGAGTATGCCGCTTTCTACAAGAGCCTCACCAATGACTGGGAGGATCATCTTGCTGTGAAACATTTCTCTGTGGAAGGGCAGCTGGAGTTCAAAGCCATCCTTTTTGTTCCGAAGAGAGCCCCGTTCGATCTCTTTGACACGAGGAAGAAGTTGAGCAATGTCAAGCTCTATGTCAGGAGGGTGTTTATCACTGACAATTGTGAAGAACTCATGCCAGAGTATCTGAGCTTTGTGAAGGGAGTGGTGGACTCTGATGACCTCCCACTCAACATTTCTCGCGAAATGCTACAACAGAACAAGATTCTCAAGGTGATCAAGAAGAACCTGGTGAAGAAATGCATTGAGATGTTCAATGAGATTGCTGAGAATAAGGAGGACTTTAACAAGTTCTATGAGGCATTCTCTAAGAACATAAAGTTGGGTATTCATGAGGATAGTCAGAACAGGGTTAAGCTGGCTGAGTTGCTGAGGTTCCATTCAACCAAAAGTAGTGATGAGATGACCAGCTTGAAGGACTATGTGACAAGAATGAAAGAGGGTCAGAAAGATATCTATTACATCACCGGTGAGAGTAAGAAAGCTGTTGAGAACTCGCCCTTTCTTGAGAGGCTGAAGAAGAAAGGCTATGAGGTCCTTTTCATGGTTGACGCCATTGATGAGTATGTTGTTTCGCAATTGAAGGAGTACGACGGGAAGAAGCTTGTTTCTGCCACAAAGGAAGGGCTGAAGTTGGAGGATGAATCGGAGGAAGAGAAGAAGAAAAAGGAGGAAAAGAAGAAGTCATTTGAGAACCTGTGCAAAGTCATCAAAGACATCCTTGGGGACAAGGTAGAGAAAGTGGTGGTGTCTGAAAGAATTGTGGACTCGCCCTGTTGCTTGGTCACTGGGGAATATGGATGGACAGCCAACATGGAGAGGATCATGAAAGCACAGGCCCTGAGGGACACCAGCATGAGTTCTTACATGTCTAGCAAGAAGACAATGGAGATTAACCCCGACAATCCCATTATGGAGGAGTTGAGGAAGAGAGCCGAGGCCGACAAGAATGATAGATCGGTGAAGGATTTGGTCATGCTGCTCTACGAGGCTGCTCTTTTGACTTCTGGTTTCAGTCTCGACGATCCGAACACGTTTGCCGCACGAATTCACAGGATGTTGAAGCTGGGCCTGAGCATTGATGAAGACGACACTGGCAGCGAGGATGCTGATATGCCGCCACCTTTGGAGGAGGAGGGCAACGAGGAGAGCAAGATGGAGGAAGTTGACTGAAGAGAGAAAGACATCCTATGCCATCAGTGTTTCTTGCTTTTGTTTAGAACCTTGTGGTTGGTTTGTACTCATGGTTATCTACTATGTTGCTTTTGACATAAATACAATCTGTTTCTATTTCCAAGTATATATTATAGTTCTTTATATCTTTATTTCTTCCCACCATGGCTCTGCTGATTAATTTAGCCTTCAAGGATTTGTCTTTGAAGGTTGATGACATTCTTGAAGGGAGTTGCCAATATAGATGTTTCTGGTGCCACATTGGGCTCCAACAAAATTCTGAAACTCAAAATTTTCACCTTAATTATTTAATTTATAGCAAGATGACCAGTGATTTAGGCCACGTTAATTTTTTGACAGAAGTAATCTATCCAGTCTTAACGATATATAATATCACAAAATGAAGGATAGGAGCAAAAATTAAAATCTTTAAACCAGAGAGAGAGAGAGTCAACCATATTTAACCCTAAAATAAAATCTATGACTTAAATTTAAGGAAAGTATTATTCTAATAATTAAATGTCTAAACGAGATACTGACTTCTGTCAATTTTTTGACAAAAAATATTAATATCAGTCTAAACAATATACCATTCATGATACGTAAAGAAGCTTTAGGATAAAATTTAAAGTCTTTAAACCATATGGTATTTAACCCTAACTATATAATATAAATGCAAGGAAAGTATAATACTGATAAAACAATTAAATCCATAGAGAATTTCTACGAATTTTAGGCTTTCAAGAGAATTAATTAACTAATTGATAGTGGCCGACTATGCTACGACGCTAGTTAGTCGCGGTTCCTTCTACTTCTTGTTTCAGGGTTAATTTTATAAGCATGGAAGAGAGGCATGTCCTGATTCTTCAGCCTTCTCTTTCGGATTTTATCAGATTCCGGTATAGATTTTGAAAATCAGAACTTTCCCGTTTTCAATCTAAACAAAAACACAAAAAATTGCTGCCAAAAGCCCAAAGTAGCAATAATAGCATAAAGCTTGGCTTTCATGGAACCTCTCTTAAACCCTATTAAAAGTCAGGCCATTGAATCTCATTGTGAACTATCTAGCACTTCAGGAAGAAAACTATTGGAGACCCGAATGGCATCTGTTGCATATCATATGTATGACAATAATCCAATAATACCAAAAGGTGGAAGTTTGGTCCCCAAGGGAGAGTGCAGAAGTTTGGAAATTCTGTACAGTGGGAATCGAGTAGGAGAGGCCGTTTATTAAGGAACTGATAATGAATTCCATGGTTAAGAGGACAGACAAATTTAAGGGGCATGCCCAAAGAACTAGACAAACCTCTTCCGAAGTATCACAAAACAGCATAAAACTGAACTATGTGGATAATGCTTGGGAAATGTATTAAAAGACAACTCATAAACCAGGAAACTTAAATAGTAACTATTACCAATACAACACCAGACGAACAAAAACAAGAATTGCTATTCAACTCCCATATGCAGTAAGTGCAATGGATTCTCCTTAAAAATTGAACTGTCAAAACCATGCAATTTAGGAACAGGAAACATCACTCTCGAGAAAGATTTGAGCTCTCTGGGGCCCCACCAAAACCACCAGCTCCACGACCAAAGCCAGGCCTTCCACCAGGTCCCTGCAAGTTTGGTGCAAGAAACATGATCAATTGAGTAAACTCCCAAACTACAATCCCATAAAATACATGTAGGCTGCTTGAGCAAACAAGTCATCCCCAATTCTTTTACAAATAGCAGCACCACCAATGGACATCTGCTGCCTTACAAACTAAAATCTCACATCTTTCCCTATCAACTTTGAATATTCCAAATAATTATTCAAATGGAGACAAAATCTGGCAGATTCAAATAAAACGAAAAATAAAAAAAGATAAAAATAAAAAATAAAAAATAAACCAGGGCTTGATTGTTAGGCAACTTTTTGCTTTTTTGCTAAAAAGCAAAAGTATAACAAATAACTAAAAACACAAAATACTGGAAACAACTTTCACCTTTACGTTACATCACAACCAAAAAGTAACAAATACCTTCTAAAAAGTATTGTCAAACAAACTTATCAAAAAAAAAAAAAAAAGTGTTGTCAAACAAGCCCTAGATTGGACAGAAAGAGAGATACTATTAATAGGCAGCTAACAATCATCAGATAGTCAAAATTCTTCGGCTACCATCAGTACGATTGACCCCCTCAAAAAATTGGAGGAAAAAAAGATGAGACGCCTGAGACGATGAGAATTAGGTCATAGCACTAATGCATTCTTTCTAGCTATAACTCCACATACAATCAACTTCCAACCTCACATTAATACAATTTAATCATTTCTCCTTTTGACCACAAATGGAAAGCTGCCAATGTGTGCCTCAAAATTTTCTATTGGCCACTCTAACATCATTTCTTAACAAATTAACAGGCAACTTGGTCAAACAACTAGATGAACGACAGAAACCATGCTATAAATAAATAGGAGTCTGGTTAGGGGTTGACAACTGAACCAAATGAACCAAGCAATATTAACACATAATATCTCAAGAAAATAAAAATAAAGGGGGTTTAGAGAAGCCCTGGGGCGGGGCACAGTGGAAGAAGACCTCAAGCCAATGACAGAACGCACTCTCCAATAACTCTAAAATCTGTAAATTTATCAAAATCCAGTCCCGACAATTATTATGTTTCTATGTTTTTCACTATCTTCTTGACCCGAAGTACTCCCACCCAACCTCTCCTTTCACATGGGTTCAGACCAGAACTTCCCCCTTGTAATGGGCTGATGTACCGGTAGGCTATAATAATTACTATTGTAGGCAGCAGAAAAAACTTGTCTAAACTCTGAACTGCAGGAAAGTCGGCACCAACCCCAGTGGCCAAAAAGAAAATTTGATACACTAGTTTCCCTCGCTCAATAGACTCACCGAACCCATCCAACCTGACCTATAAATGGCATACTTGAAGAAAATGGACAATGCCAAAAACCATGTAAAAGAAACAACTTGCTATCACATAGGAAGAACCAATTTGTATTTTCCCCTCTCAACCTTTGGCAACAAGGTCAAGCTTGCGAACATCACAGTGTGATACAAATAGAATATAAATAATACAAACTTGAGATACCAAAAGAATGTACTAAGGAAAGAACACAATAAACTTACCCCAAAACTAGGCCTGTAGTCAGCAGGTGCTCCTCCCTTGTCACCATAGTCACCACCCGGTGCACGGGGACCTCCACGGTACCCATCTCGGTCACCAAATCTCCTCTCTCCCTCAAAACGAGGAGGGCCACTGATTCACATAGACAATTTATTAATCACACAAACCACCAAAAAAATACGACTATAAAAAACAAACCCATATCACATCACAGTCAATTAGAGCAATATCAGTAACAACCAAGCCACAACAAACAACAAGAATTTACCGTGGGCGATCTCCGGATGGGCCTCCAAAGGGCCGACCAGCAGGTCGGGCCTGTTTCTTCAGAGTAGCTGGGACAATCTCGGAGGGAAGGTTGAGGTAAGTCCTGAGGAACTCGATACCATCGTTGGTGAGATACCAGTAGTAGTGCATCCAAGCAAAGGTCTCGCGCACGTACGCCTTGGACTTGAAGCTCTGCATCAGCTTTATTACCTGTAGATTCGGCACGTCGATCTCCGGGTGCTTCGCCAGATTGAAGTCTTTCTTCGCATAGCAAACTCCCTCTGAACACAAACAATACCACAAAATTGAACAATTAAATCACACATATATATACACGTATAGAGATAGCTACATAGCATATTATGTACGTATAGAGAGAAACCTTGGAAGAGGTACTTGGAGATCTCACGGCGGTTTTTCTCTGAAATGATCTGATAGGGAAACAAATAGAAGAGTCAGAGACCGATTTTGATATCTATTTGAATGCCAAGAAACTGCGGAGAAGTAAAGGAAAATAATTTTGAGGCTTTAGATTTTCGTCTAAAACCCTAATCAGACGCGTTTCGTACATTTTCATTTTCCTTTCTTTTCTTTTCCTACGAAAACTTTCTCCGAAAACAAACAGAAAATTAACACAAACACGGAGAGAGAGATACCATGGTTGCGATGAGGTTGACGACGCGACGGCAAGATGAGGCGGCGAGTTCTCTCTCACAGTCTCAATAGCTTGCTGAACAAACCCTAGATTATGTGCTCTTTGCTTTTATAGATCATCGCAATGGGATTTGGGCTTCGGTTTGGGCCCAAGGCCTCTGATGGCATACGTATACTCTTTCGAAGATGGGCCTTTAATGGGGACTAAAATAGAAAAAGAAAGAATTGTAGTGATATTGGCCCAAATAGGGGCAAAATTTTAAAATCTTAAAAAAAAAAAAATTGATAATTTCTAAATTCTATTATTTTCATCTATTAAATAAGTTTGGCTTGTTTTCAGTAAACAAATCCGAAGATTTCTTGTGTAAAAATAAATGGCAAAATTAAAAAAAAATTGATGGAAAATTTAAGTTATTTTTTCACTCAGAATAAATTTTCACCGTTTATTTTTGAACATGAAGATCTTCAGTATTTTTTAACTGGGGACAAGTCAAACTCATATAAAATAATATTTAAGTATTTTAAATTGTTAAGTTGTAATTATTTAGTGTTATTAAATGGTCAAATATATAAAAACTCACAATTTCAATGACTCTTCCTGAGCTATGGGCGCCGAGGTGTTCCTAATGGAATTTGAGTATCTCCTTTCAATGATTCTTTTTTTTATTATTATAATTAGTTTTTAATATTTTCCATTGTTAAATGCACCTATTTGGGGAAAAAAAAAAAGGATGATGACAAATTTATCAAAGATTGTTAGAGTATGTTTGTTGACGTGTGTTTAAAGAGTTTTTTTTTAAAAAAAAAAAAAAAAAAATTAAAAAGTGTTTTGTTGTGATATAAAAATGTAATTTTTTTTTTTTTTTGTGTTTTTAAGAGTGTTTTGGGTTGTTTTTTTTTACTGTTTTTACTTGAAAATAAAAAATAAAAAAAAAAAAGGCATAAAATAAAAATTTAAACAAACATAACCTGGGATTTCTTTTTCCTATTTAACAACCTACAAAATGATTAATTCATTTTGACTAATGCTTCGTTTGATTCAATGTAAAATGTTTTTCGTAGTAAAATATTTTCAGGAAAATATTTTCTATCGAAAACATTTTTCGGTGTTTGGCACATATGAAAAATCACAAATATTTTTTATATTTTCATTCAATCATATTAGCTTATAAAAATTAATTTTTATTCACAACATAAAAATATTAATATAAAATAATATAAAAGTCACCAGTGACGAGATTCTCTCACTGACCGGCAGGATTCTAGCCACTTTCATCGGATTCCAGATATTGTTGTCGAATTCAAGTGATAAAAGCTAGAATCTGAACAATTTCTTCAGAATCTGAGTTAGCAGAATTCTAGCCAAAACGGTCGGATCCCAGCCAGTAGGCCAAAAGCAAACAGTTATGGCCGGAATCTGGCCGTTCTGGCAAATCTCGGCCAGTAGGCTGGAAGCTGACCGTTCTGACCAGAATCCGACTGTTCTAGCCAGATCCCGGACAGCTGGCCGGAATCCTATTATTCTAGTCGTCGAAATCTGGGTTGGCCGGATTCCGACAAAGGTGGTCAGAATCTGGCGACAGTGACCGGACGTCCAATGGCAACTGGATTTCGGCACCAGCCAGATTCTGGTTGTGGTCGACTGCATCGTTTAAAAGATGATCAAATGCATCTGCCGTCTGGGAAAAATGAATAAATGATTTACGATTTTAAAAAGCGTATATCATTTTTCAAAATTTATTAAGCATTTTTTGTCAAACAAAAATTATTTTCAAGTTGACTATTATTTTCCAAAAAATACCGAAAAATTTCAGAATCATTTTCCAAAAAATATTTTACAGAAAAACAAATGGAGCATAAGTAATTGTTGAATGTTGCCTTGGAATAAAAAAAATAAAATGTATAAATATTTTTGAGATTCAGACCTCTCATCAAAGATTAATCATGATCCTAAGAGATCTTTCATTTTTATAACATACAAAATATGATATTTTAATAAATCAATATTCAACAAACAAAGCATGGGCTCTTCAATAGAATAACACATGTTAGGATCATAGGTACTAACACAATAGTAGCTCTAGAAAATTATAAAATCAAGGCGATTGGAAAATTTTCAATACGAAAAAATGATGAGTAGAAAATTTAAATTGAATAAATTTGTTGTGTATGATTGTACTAGTATGCACTTTATTGAAGGTTAGTTGAAGAAAAGAAAAAATCCCAAAGAAGCATATGTTTGGCCCATTTGACCTATATAAAGCCCATAGCCAACCCAATTTCAGCCATTGTAACCGATGTCGGCCAAATAGTCGCTGATGTCCATGTTCTAGCCATAGTAGCCAATGTCAGTTAGAGTTGTCGAAGTCAAAGTTTCGGTCATAACAGTCGATGTTCCAATTCAAACTGTAGTAGCCATTTTTTTTTCTCCCTTTGATGTTCAAGAGCAAACCTCAACATACGTGATCTACTGTTGGGCTTGTGGGACCATATTGAGACAAGATTTACAAGATGGTTTGTGTAAATTAAATTTATTGTTGTTAATGTAGAAGTAGAAAAGACGTGTAACATTCAGATTCTTCTCTAGAAATAGAGTATTTGTATATAATCAAATTATCAAAATAAGATATAACAAAAAAAAAGCTTTGACGTGTGGGCGTAAGTCATTGTTCTCATCTATTTCCTAGATTATGTGATCTTAATATCTTATAGAGGTAACCATGGCATATTATAGCGTTAATATCTTCGAGTACTCTCGTCTGCCATTTGAAGAGCTTAGCTAGTGTAGTAGATGGGCTTTTGGACTCCCTCTTCTTCTTGAACAAGCTAGTGTCAAGCTAACAGTTGTGGGAGAGACATCCAAGTACAGGTACAAGTGTTACTACAATTAGGAGTGGGCAAGACCCGCTCAAACCCACACTACCTGACCCGTCCGCCCCACAAAAGCTGGATTTTAGGTTTAAAATTGCGGATCCAGGTACAAAATTGAATTATTCGTGCAGGGCGGGGCGGCTCACAGGTATAACTTTTTTCAAATCTCAGGTACCTGCCCCACCCCGCCTCGCACGTCTAACACTAAGACCTAAAAAGAACCTAAACTACCTACTCCTAAAAATGGATCTACCTTCTTTGTATAGGAAGAGAGAAGGAAAGAGTTACAGAAATTGATTGTGATACTGTTTGAGAATAGCGTGATGTGGAGGTGGCTGGTGAGGAGGACAAAGGAGTCCAAGCCCTTCTTCCTTGCCTTCGCCACCATATGCGGCATCGTTCCAGTGGTGATTGGGTATGCCATGATGCAAATCACCAACACGCACAACCTCGAGCTCAAGCCCATCTCTGCCATAACCCCGCCATGAAACCCTCTGTGTATATTCATTTCTCTCGATCTTTCTTTCCTTTTTTCCTTTTTTTTTTTGGCATTAGCTTTCGTCATTTAGTTTATTCTATGGTACCCACCAACATAACACCTAGACAGAAACAGAAACCTTGGCCTGAATCCAATTCAGGCCAAGGTTTCTTTTTCTTTCTGGCCAGTAGAGGTGTGCACAAAATACTCGCCCTGTTCAACCTGCCCCACCCAACCCGAGGCCTAGTGGATACTTCTCACTGTAGCCGGACCACAGGTTGGGTTTTTACAACCCGCAGCATGTGGGTCCAGGTGCCAAAATAGCCAATACCCGACATGTGCCTACCCCTAACCATAACTTTGTGCGCTAAGCATTGTTGAGATAATTCTTCAAATCATGAAAGGCCCTTTCACACTCAGCGAACCACTCAAGCGCCCTTCCTCAGCACTCTAAAGAACAACAAGCACTTGTTCATGGATCAAGAGACGAAGTGGTTGAGAGCAATCAATTTACCTGTTAATCGCTGCAATTCCTTGGTGTTACGTGGCGGTTGTATCTCTATAATAGCTGTATCTTTTTAGGATTGACCTCGATTCCCCTTTATGAGACCATAAAGCCTAGAAATTTATTGGAGGATAGCCCTAATGTGCACTTGGCCCGGTTCAACTTCACTTGATATCTCCTAAGGACCCCAAATGTCTCTTCCAGGTTGGCCAAATGCTGCTTTGCTTTTATGTTTTTTACTAACATGTCATTCACATACACCTCCATGTTTCTCTCAATATCCCGCTTGAACATGGTGCTCTGATCACCAGCCTCTAGTATGTAGCCTCCACATTCTTTAATCTGAAGGGCATAACATTGTAATAGTATTGCCCATGGTCACTGTTAAAGGACGTCTTCTCTTGGTTGAGCTCATGCATCTTGATCTGATTGTAACCTGAAAATGCGTCCATGAAGCTTAGCAGTTCATGCCCGGCAGTCGAATCTACAAGGTCAGAGGTCAATTCTCAGTAAGGGAAGCTATCCTTTGTGCAAGCTTTTTTCAAGTCATGAAGTCTGCACACATTCTCCATTTGTTATTTGCCAATCAATCAAGATAATACACTTTCCTTATAAAACTGAGCTTGTAGGAGTTTGTCGATCTCTTCCGCTTCCGCCCAGCTCCTCTCGAAGGAAAAGATCCCCCTCTTATGCCGGACCAGTCGGGCGGTAGGGTGCAAACTCAGCCTATGCACCATGATCTCGGGATCAATATATATACCATACATGTCTTTGCGTGCGTCTAGCTAGGCAAGACGTCCTTGTTCTTCCGCAAGAAGCTTTATAGTCGGTAATACCCTGAATTGGGAAATGTATCTAATTTCACCCTAGTCACTTTCAGCTGTATCTAATGGACTAGGCACTTTACTAGTATGAATCATTGCATATAGAGGACCTCCTACTCATATATGATATGGCCATTGTACCTAGTAAGAAAATTGATCGATCACAAGGCGTAGACATGAAGGGTACAAAGATATATGGCCGGGGTTAGAAAAAGGAAAGTGTAAATAGTCTCTTATCTTTTTATTTTTCTTGAAAATTATTTTTCTGAGAGAAAATTAATTTACTACCACAAAGAAGCAACGTTTAAATTTAAATTCCTTTGGTGACCAAAACAGCGTGCAAGTTTTTATAATCCACGAAGTTTCCTATAAACGTTTCTCATTGAAGTAGGCATGATTTCATTAGCATGTAATATTCTTATAATTGCACTCTAATGTACATATCATGTTGCTTAAAACAGTGCTAGGAAAGCTAATTTAGTGCATAACAGAGACTCTTCCTCTCTATCCAATTAAAACTTTTTGAGATTACAGAAATTGACTCGAATTAGACATCACAAGTAATTGAATTGCCCAATGATCAGTGAGATGATAGCCTTCATTGAAAGATTGATTAAAGCATTACATCCTTCTAATTAGGTGGGAACATATATCGATCTACAGTCATTAATTAAGATGTGATCATTAGGGCATTCAATATTTTTATTTTGAATATAAAAATAAAATTGAGTCCATTTGGCCCGCAAGGGTCGGCTTGTTTGAGTTCTCATTTAATCGATACACAGTTTTTGCGTTTTTGCCTGTGAAGTCGTGTATCTAAGATTTATCCGACAAAGATCGTTCATGGACAAAGTGGTCATGCTATGAAGGGGTTTCACGTTTTTTTTTTTTTTTTTTTTAACAAAAAAAAAAAATTGAGTCCATTTGGAATCCAGGCAATCTTTTGTTTTACATTCATGAAACTATTTGCAGAATGTCCCCCTTATTATTACTTCACTCAAGAATATATCCCCACTGAAACCACTGTCTTAGATATAGGTGGATTATATATATATACACACACGCACAACAGACAGAAGGAAAAAAATCCATGCAACCAACAGCAAATTGACAAAACTGGTCGTACACAGCGGAAGATAAGATAATGTTTTTTTCCTGACCATAACGATAATTTTCAAAGATACCGTTTCACTGTTGAAGACATCATCATCATCGTCATCGATCATCATGAATTTCAGAAACATTAGGGATGCCTTGTAGTGGATCTGCCTCCTTTGACAACCAAATTCTTTCAGACAATACAATCGTCATCCATCTAATCCAGGTATCATATTGTAGATTGCCATCGCTGTAGTGTTGCAGATATTGGTAGTCATAATCAATGAAATTAATGACACCCTTCTCAGCCAAGTTTTCCAAAGAAATTAACCTCTCCCAGCCATATATTTTTTGCACAGGCAGGTCCCATAAATAAAGTGGCATGCAGAAAAACACCAAAATATTCCTTGATCCCACAAAATATTTGCGCATACTTTTCCTGTCTAAGGTTTTTGGTTCTATTCTTTTGTTTTGTTTATGTTTTTTTTTTTTTTTTTTTTTTTTTTTTTTTTTTTTTTATGCTTTCGAAACATGTAACAAGTGTCGTTAGAGAATGAAACATCCTAATTAATAACACTCTTTGATAAAAACATATATATTCACTACAAAAAAAAATACGGTTGTTTATTTTTTTTTATTTTTTTTCAAACGGAGCTAATTAACGTCAGTGAAACAATGCTATTTTGTATTTGGTATTGTTTGAACAGTAAAACGAAGTCGGTCCATCTGACTTAACCAAAAAAAAAAAAAACATGTTTTTTGAACATCACTGATCGAGAATGTTATTCAAAAGGTAAAAGAAAATTGAAAACCATGCCAATCATTCAACACCTGAGGCTGAGACAGAGCCAAGGGAATCTCATCGTTGTCATCAAACTTTGCATCTTGCACTGTTGCATTGCCTTTATTCTTAATTTCCTTGTGCATTTTCAAACACCAAACAAACATTAATAAATGGCATGCATTTTTTATGTTGCCTTTAATTATACTCACAATTCACAACCTCACCAATAGAAGCAAAAACACCAACTGTTTCGAAAGCCTGGATCATTTGAAAGCTAGCTCTTCCTAGAGAGAGAGAGAGAGAGAGAAAGGGAGAAGGGAAAATGGTGGGGGTGGGGACCGTGGGGTGAACAGATTTCACAATCAGTATATATCATCTCATAGAGACGAAGGAAAAGCATGAGTCAATGTATTATTAGCTCCCACATTTGATGAAGCTGGTGCAATTTCTTCCCCACCGAGTGGTCCTTCAACGTTATCCCAGAAAAGAAAGTTTGAGCATTGTTGCTGCGATTCAACCCATTCATTCAACTCCTGCCTTTGCAAGCACTCCAAGCCCATCTCTCCTTCCTCATCTATGCTACACGATTGCACGTGATCAAGAGGCACCATATTTTCCATGTTCTCTATCAAAGGCGGCAAATAGTTTCCGTCCATGCCGGCCGCGAAAGCTGCCGCCGGAGGCGGCAGAGCTTGAACTTGATGTTGGCTCATATTCCAAGTTTCAGTACCGTTGATCAAACCCACCGCATCCTGAAAATACGACTCGGCGCGTACGTTATTTTCCGTAACCCCATCAAGTGAAGAAGTGTCGAACATGAACAGAGGGCATGAAGAAGAAAACATGGTTTCATGAATTACTGGCTGCTTTGGCGTGAAATCTTGGTTCACAAAATCTAGCTGGTTCGAACTGTAACCCATTTGGGAATGCTGATCGGTGTTGCTGGTTGTGGTGGTGGTGCTGCTTGGAGATGAGGAAGGCTTTCGTATCTTTTTCTTTATCCATGAATTCCAGTAGTTCTTTATTTCATTGTCTGTTCTTCCCGGCAAGTGACTTGCTATATGAGCCCATCTACAATTCCATCATGATCATATGAGCATACTAAACGAAAATGTCGGTCCACCCAAAAAATAAATAAATACAATTAAGATGAGTAAATAAATTAACATTTTTTTTAATTAATATTTAACAAAGAAAGGTGGAGGAGTGAGACTGTATATATATAGTGTATAAACATAATGAATATATATATTTTTCGACTGAAAGCTACAATTTCAACCGCTGAAATTGGCTTCTTAACGACTCGAAAAATGTAGGTGATACTACTAGGGGAACCACTATGAACAGTGAGATTGCTTCTGGTTGCATGCTATTTAGGACAATCTGAAAACTTATTCAAAGACTTGGTGTTAAAGTTTTTGTTTAGAATAGAAAGATCGATAGAGAGGTCGACCCTTTTCAGTCAATTAAAACAACAACTCCTCCACTCAAAAAATAAAGCCCACGAGTAAAACAATTTGAAAAATAGTCTATATATTATTTTGGTGTGACAAGACGACACCATGCAAAACCGGCCAGTTTCAGTGCAACAACTACAAAAAGGAAAAATTACATTATTTTTTTTAAAATATATAAAAAAGGAAAAATTACATTTTTTTAAAAAAAAATATATATAAAAAAAGAAAAAAGGAAAAAAGTGAAGCATTATAAGATACAGTGCCTTTTTTTTCTTCTTTTTTTCTGGGAATAATTAAGATATGGAGTCATCATTTAATTAACCTGTTTCCTACAACTCCATGAAGGCTGATGATTAACTTCTCTTCCTCCGGAGTAAACCTCCCTCTTCTGATATCAGGCCTCAAATAATTAATCCATCTCAGTCGACAGCTCTTTCCACACCTTTGAAGCCCTGAAAAATGTGATCCATGCATATAAATATATATATATATAAGCTACAGAATTGTGTGCTTGAGAGAGAGAGAGAGAGAGAGAGAGATGACCAGCTTTCTCGGGGACTTCACTCCAACAGCCATAGCCATGGGTCGTTATGTATCTTATGAGCTTTTCATCTTCCTCCGGCGACCAAAGGCCTCTCTTAACCTTCTGCTGGTTACAGCAAGAATGGTGACCCATTTTTTTTTTCACAGAGATCAGCTGATCGGCTCTCTGCTAATAATATTAATACTTGGTTTCCCGATTGTCTGTCTTCTATCAATGAATGAATATGCGTGTAAAATTTCAGGTGAAATGGCTGTGCAAGAGTTGGGCCTCTTTCTCTCCCCCTTTAAAAGAAAGACTTAAGTACAACTCAGCCGACATTTACAACCGGATGGGGACCATAGAAGGGACCCGATCTCCATCTAACCCTAAAACGACATTCCATCAACTTTATTCCCACGTCACCAGCCGTTTTCTACGTACATTTGTAGTATTACGTAATTCACCGACGCACGTCGTACCCCAAACTCTGCTGGTGGTTCCACAGATCCTTGTCTCTCTCTCTCTCTCTCTCTCTCAACCATCTCTGTATACCTCCTCCTCTGTCTCTCTTTCTGCAACCAATTATTACTACATGAACCCGGCCCAGTTAACTTTTTTTTATTTTTTTCTTGGCTTAAACCCAATGAACTTGTGACACGTTATGGTATAGAGAAAATAATTTGGAGAACGGGTGTTTTCTCTTTCTTTCTTCTTCTTTTTTTTTTTTTTTTTTTTTTTTTCCTTTTTACAATTTTTTAGTGGCTTAATTAACCCCAATGAACTTGTGACACGTTATGGTATAGAGCAAATAATTTGGAGAATGGTTTTTTTTTTAAAATAAAAAATTGGATATTTGTTTTCTTTTTTAGGTTTAAAGTCAGTTATATTATATCAATTCCTCAATTACTCTATATGTGAATTTTAAACACTTTAGATTTACGGGTTTTTACTCAAATATAGTTTCCTCTCGAGTGTGAGACGTCTAATATAGCGTATCACCATATAAGAGTCCATTTGAGTTTGCAATTTAAAAATGATGATTTTAAAATTTGCAATTTGAAAACATGATTTTTAAGTGTTTGATTTTAAAATTGCAGTTTAGCAATTAAAATTGTGTGTTTTCAAAAAAGCATCCCCTTACTTGTAATTTGAAAAATCAAAATTTTATGCGTTTTCAAATCGCAACTTTTTTAAAACGCTATCCCAAATGATTCTATGTTTTGCGATATGGTTTTAATCGCATTTTTTATTTACGAAATTGCAATGCAAAACATACACTACGTGTAAGTACGTAGTATGCCGTCTCAAAGTCTTCCGTGTTAGGATCATAATCCTAGCCTCTCCGTTTTAAGTGAAACGAATAGAATTTATTTCATAGTTCATATTAGATTTTATAGATCTAATGGTATATATGTTATTATATTGTGAATATGTTGTTGCAGAATGTATACCATTAAATGCAATAAAACAAAATTTTGACCGTAAAATAGGTCAATTTCATTTCACTTGAAATGAAAAGATCATATTCCTTAATGTTGTCGAGTACTTGAGAATTTTAAGAATGGTTTAACTAAGGCAAATGGATGATATATATGGTCGGTTAATGAAATTTGAATTAAATTATATCTCTGTCATGATAAAATTAGTAGAAATTATTATAATCACAAACTCAATCCTATATATAGGTGCTTACTGGTATTATTTGATTTTGTGTAAAGAATGATATGTGCCAATGATACTTTTTTTTTTTTTTTAGATACTCGTATCCCAGTTCACCTATAGTCAAATAATACTACCTCGAAATATGCTGGCCCATACACAGTGGTAGTGTAGCCGAGTATAGAGGCCCAACAAAAATCTCCAGACTAATCATGTGCCCCGGCCATCTCTAGCGTCACTATAAGAATTGAGCCTTGAAACGCGAGTTATACCCGGGTGGCTATCCCCAAGAAGGAGGTAGCAGTTGGCAGGATTCGACCCCGGGATCAAAAAGAAAAAATGCCCTTCCGTCCCAGGCTTTGACTAACTAAGCCACGTACCCCCTTGGAACATATTTATCATGAACACAAGAAAAGCAACAATCATCTCCAATTTGATCAAGCAAATAGAAATACTTTCAACCATGTATATATTTGGGTGATGCATATATCCTGGTAATTAATATTTCACGATTTTCATAACTACCATTAGTGTGCATGTGTTGTAACGACTCACTTCCAACGACATAATATTGTTGGCTCGCCCGTACGGGCCGTACGAGACTTTTTAAGAGGTCACCAATTCCGGTATTACTCTTACAAAAATACGCTTAACTGCGAAGTTCTAATATGTTCATGACTATCACAGCTTTAAAACGCGTTGTGTTAAGAAGTGTGCGAATATACATATGAGTGCATACCCATTTCTATACTCAAGCGATGTGGGATGTCACATGTGTAATCTAATCACCCTACGTAGTACTAAGATTCACAATGATAAAACTAGAAAAATCATAGCTTTTATGTTTTAATTTGTACCCCCGTATGATTAATAATAGTAAGTAGATGTTAATTAGTCGTGCTAATTGATTTTTATGATATTATATATATGTAACACTATAAAGTATTGGCGTGATTGAATATGATAATTACACCTAAACAATTCTGTTTTTCACAATACATTGTAGATATAGCTAGTGTATATATATATTGTTGAATTTTCAGTAAAATATATTGTCAGAGATCACACATGACTGGCTAGCTTAGAGCCTTAGAGTTAATTGCGTTGTATGGAAAACGTCAGAGACACGATCTCATTTTACTTCCACCTTTTACATTCTTTGACGTAGCAATCTGTGACGTGGCGCGTAGCCCAATATTTTTTTCTTTTACATAACCTCTCCAACATGGGTAGTACAACCACCCCCAACCGACGATCTGATGGTCGTCCATGGTCACCGGATTGGGTGGTCTCGACCACCCTTGCAGGAGGTTGGGGATGAGAATGGGGATGGCACCGACTAAGATATAGCTATATCTTGGAAAGTAGAGAAGATCAAGGGAGTGATTGATAGCTTTACTCTTTGGAGAGTAGTTCCATAATGCGAATGAAAATGTATATATGCTACGAATTAAGACTTCATCGTGATCAGTACTGTTCTCTGTACGTATAACAATTAGGTAAAGAAATGAAGCAAAGATTGCTCCTGGAAAATTAAAGCCCCGGCCCATAACTTTCAATGACGAATGCATATATATGCACGAGATCTAAGTGAGATCTTTAGCAGGAGCGATTGAAACCACAAGCTCAATTAGTTAGGGGACATGAAAATGAAATTACTTAATTTTGATTTTTCTTAATACTTACTTACAATGTCTTCTTTCTATTAATTATTACCATTAATTTGGTAGCAATAATTAATGGGGTGACGATTGCATCACGTAAATCATGAATTTCAAATCATATTCACTCTCAAAGTTATGTCATTTCAGTTTCTCATGGCTTCTTGAAGAATCCTTTGCACGTCAGAAGGACAAAAAAAGAAAACCAGTTTGCTGTATATAATTTAAGAATTATAAATTAAAGTGAGCCCAATACACTTAATTAGTTTGACTTATATATATATATATCTTCGCTTAATTTACAAGGGAAAATGTTGATTGTGTAGGAATAACGTCTATACGTAGTAGCATGGCCAGGTTGATGTCATCCAACGAATTTGTTGTTTAATCTTCAAGTATTCCTCTATAATTAAGGCCCATGTATGTATAATTAATGGAGATATATACCTTAGAAACTAATTAATCATGCATAGAGATCGTCCCTTTCTTGATGCATTCATTTTGCTAAATTGGTTTTTTTTTTTTTTTTTTTTTTT
This sequence comes from Alnus rubra, assembly GCA_028654335.1. Classification (NCBI taxonomy): domain Eukaryota; kingdom Viridiplantae; phylum Streptophyta; class Magnoliopsida; order Fagales; family Betulaceae; genus Alnus; species Alnus rubra. The sequence continues at coordinate 2,369,922 of JAJPGS010002490.1, read as the reverse complement.
TGGCCATGTTTTTTTTTTTTTTTTTTTTTTTATCTTCAATACCTAATTGGAGAACTAGTATACGTTTAACGGGGAATTGAGAATCAATGCAAGATAGACTTCACTGAATTTGGATCCAATTTGCTGTCCGAATTGCAACAAATATGAAAGAGCCTTTATGAGACTCACATATACAAACAAGCAAGCGCTAGCTCGAGTAGGCAACTAGGCCCATGGAAACTTTTTTTTCATTTGCTACCCGAATTATTAGCAATTCAGACAGCAAAATTGCTGGAGATACTTCATCTCTATTTGCCACAATTATTGTTACTCACCCAACTTTATAATGAATTATTAATTTTTTGAGTAATGCTACACACACTCTCATTCTCACACTCTTGAACGTAGTTTTTAAAATCACAATTGGATCAAAATTTAATAGTGATTTATCCCAAATTCAATAGTAATTTTAAAATCATTTTAGGCTGGAGTGTGAAACTGGAAGTATGGGAGTGGGGGTGAAAGTGTATCTAACATTACTATAACTTCTTATTATTAACACATCTAACCAGTTCGGACGGCACCAAGGGTGGCAGTTTTGAATTTTTCCGTTAAAATATTATATATTATTAAAGATATTTTTTTTCCGTAAAACTTAGGGTTGACCTCTGTCAAAATTAAGTTTAACCTTTCATGTATGTTTTGACTCCCTCTTATCAGAAATCTTGATTCCGTCCCTTCAACTAATTAACCCCTAACTTTAAAAACATAATAATAATTATAAAATAAAAATCTCACCCCTATAAACATAGGGGAGTTGTCATATATACACGACTTGTTAATTATATCTTATCTCATAAAGTAGATGTAATTAGCTTGTTAATTATATCTTATAACATAAAGTAGATGTAATTAGCTTGTTAATTATATCTTATCACATAAAGTAGATGTAATTAGTTCATCTCTCTCTCTCTCTCTCTCTCTCTCTCTCCACTTTGTGCCACTCATTTATCCAAAAAGAAATGATTTATTAATTGGTGATATATCCCAAAGGTATCCTGGATGACTATAACTATTCATTATATTTAATTTGGTTCACCAATGAACATGCGGTTCCATTTTAAGAATCCCTCGTCGCGGCGGGCGTACCTGGCCATTGAAGTGTCAGACATCATCTTTTGGTTTGGTCCTCACCTGCATCCGCACGCAAGCCGGCGGCCTGTGAACAAACCCTCAAGCTATATCAATCGAGCATGTATGCGTTTGGTATTGTGATTTTGTAGGAAAAAAAAAAAAAGATTTTAAACTAAATCGTAGAAAATGAATAATTTGTAACTGCGTTTTAAAAAAATATATATTATAATTTAAAAACATAGAATTTTGAAAACTAAACTGGGATTTTAAAGTCCAAACTACCATTTGTCAAACGCTTAACTGCAATTTCAAATCGCACATTTTTAAATCGGATTTATTGAAATCGCAAATCCAAACAGACCCTAAATCTATGTCACTTCATGTATAATGATGATTTTAAAAGTCACATCAGTTTTAGAAAGACACAAAGGAAGACATGAGTGACACGTATGATTACTCATATCAATTAGGTCTTAAAGGAATTAATTGTTAAGAAATTCACTTATATATGCAAAACTGGCTCCTTTTTTTTGCCCCCTTCAATTGTGTCCCATATAACTAGCTAGTATTGTCTCTAGCACCATGTATATTTATATATATATGAGTAAAGCTAGAAATTGTATTTTTATCCTACAATCGATTTTTGGATCAGTCCTTGTTAAAATTTAAAAAAAAAAAAGGGTTGGTTGAGATTGGGGATGTAGTTTCTAGTACTATTTATAGTTAATTAACGAGTAATGCTATTTAGGAGAGTATTATGCGAGTGCCATACAATTTGATGATGTAACAGTGAAAATCAGCCATTAAATCAGAACTTCTAAAAAAAAAAAAAAACAAGAGATAATGTTCACTGACATATTATCCCGATTGTATGATAGTCGTATAGCAATCCTATTAAATAACCTTACTCTTAATTAATTACCTCAATGTTTAAACAGCACTTAATTAAGTTTCTCAGAAGAAAAATGTCAAACTCCTACAAATGGCTTACAACTTGTTAACATGAGAAAAAGGTCATACCCCTACAACTGGTCTGCAACTCTTTTACAACTTAATTGCTAACACATGTCAGCATATGATTGGAAGGTGTTAATTTTTTTTAGTGACTGAAATAGCTCCAATCACATGCTGATATGTGTCAAAAAGTTGTAAAAGAATTGTAGACCATAAGATGTAGGTCTAACATTACTTTTGTCATAAATAAATTTATGCAAACAAGTTAAAAGAGATAATATTAAACAATCTATGTCTCCATCATCTAGCTTATATTAATGAAGGATTAGTTAATTATAGAACATAGAACTACCCATGTATTAAGTTGTATGGGTTCAAAATGGCGTTTAGCACGTTTGTTGTATACAGGACAGAATTAGAAAAATGGAAAGAGATGTAGTCATCAAGTGAAAGCAACGGGGTCTGTTGATTGATGTGAATCATTTACCACATTGATGTGAAGATAGGAAGTGATTTTTGCTTGGATGGATCGCAAGCTAAAGCTTTAAAAGTAATAAACAAATCATTTTTTAAAAAGACCTTTAGAATGAATTGAAAAGGATAAATGATTATACTTAGCTTTAAGGAGGAGCAATGGAGTGGCTTTTGGGCCTACCATTGGGATTTTTAAGTAGTGATTAGTGAGAAATAAATTAGTGGGACTTTCTCTTTGAAAGCATGGTTGGTTAAGTTATTAAGTCATGGATGAAATGTCCTTACCATAAGCTCTCAAATCATATATATAATATAATGATTCTCTAATTTCACGGTCGAAATTATATATATATAATGATTCTCTAATATATATATATATATGATCTTTATTCTTCTTGGGCGGATAATGATTCTCTAATTTCACGGTCGAAATTTAAAATTGGTGCATCTAACAGTGTATATAATATAATGTCACGATATTTAATTTTTTTTTAAAAATGTCAACATTAACATCATGTACATCGTTAGATCGCCTATTTTAAATTCTAACTATGAAATGAATAGTATCAATTTCATTTAAAATGGAGATGATTATATCTCATTGCGGTTACCCCACCTTGAATCTTCATATGGGCCCTTCAATTTCCTTCTCTGGCGCTCCTATCCTATAATGAATCCTCATATGGACCCTCTTTTCCTTCGATGGAAGCAGCTTCTTCTTCTCCATACTTAGCATAAATAGTGACATAAAGTAAGTTTGATATGATATAAATCATGGTTTTCGATTATATTAAAGGCTCTAATTAGGTGATATAGTTCATCATAGAATCAAGATTTGCTCTAAATTTGAACAAAATCAGATTGGTCCTACATCAAATTGTGGTAAGTTCGATATAAAATTGTGGTAAGTTAGATTGGAGTGGATGGGGTTGTGGTGGGGGGCAATAAATATGCTAAAACAGATGTGGTCACTTCTTGCAATAAAATCTTTAATCTAATTTGATAAATGGAAAAGTGATGGAGGAGGCTTGATTTAACAAAACCATGTGCAACATAATAAAAAATAAGTTCAAATTTTATTATTTGGAGAGAGATAGAGAGACAAGGCTTAATGGGTTTCAAAGTTTTTATGTGCTCTACTCATGAATCATTTAAGAAAGTTTTTTTTTTTTTTTTTTTTTTTTTTTTTTTTTTTTTTTTAAATTTGGTCAAATAAAGTTTCTCCAATTCAGTTTATAAAATTTTCATGTGTTGTGAAAATCACATATTTTTTTAAATAAAATTAATTTCCTCCGACTTTGTTAATGATATTAAAAAAGTATGTACTTTTACATGTTCAAGAAATACATGACATCTTTATAAGAGTAATGCTATATATAATTTTTATCTTACAATGCTGATATAGCAGTTCCAACTAATTCTTGAATCAGTCTTTATTTAAAAAATAAAAAATAAATAAGGGTTGATCAGTACTTCCACTTCAGCGTTATTGGATAGTTGTAGGATAAAAAAATGTGGACTTCTTCTTTTTCTTCTTCTTCTTATTCTTCTTCTTTTTTAAACTAGGTTGAAGGAAAACTTTGTCGGACTCATTATGGGTACCTTGTGACAAAATTTTCCTCTAAACTAATGCTTTGTTTGTTTCAATGTAAAATAGTTTTCATCGTAAAATATTTTCAACAAAATCATTTTTTCAGAAAAAATGATTTCCTTGAAAATATTTTCTAGCGTTTGGTTCATACGAAAAAATCACCAACAATAAAAAATCACTTGTGATGAGATTTCATCACTGATCGGCAGGATTCCGGCTACTGTTTCCAAATTCCAGCGATGAAGAACGGAATCTGAGTTGGCCAGATTCCTGCGAAGGTGGCCGGAATATAGCCATTTGTGCCGGATTCAGGCGAAGGTTGCCGAAATCTGGTCATTTGTGATGGATTCCAGCCAAAATGGCTAGAATCTGGCCAAAGCGGCCGGAATTTGGCTCAAAGTGGCCGGACATCAATCAGCTAGCTGGAATCTGGCCATTTTGGCAAAATTCCAACCAGATAGGCAGAATTTCGACCATTCCGACTAGTTTGGCCGGAATCTGGCATAGTTCAGCCGGAATCCTGTTTGCCGAAATTCGGCGACAGTGGTTGTACATCACCGGATTCTGGCAATGGTCGACTGCTTAAGCATGAAGGTCAACTGCATCATTTAAAAGATGGTCAACTGCATTTGCCGTTGGGAAAAATGATTTACGCTTTCAAAAAGTGTAAATTATTTTTTGAAATTTACTAAGCGTTTTTTGTCAAATGAAAATCAATTTCAGGTTGATTATTATTTTCGCCCTCACCAAACACTGGAAAATGTCGAAAACATTTTTCAGAAATCGTTTTACGCTGAAACAAATGGAGCATAAGTTGAAAGAAATTCTTTTAATTCAATCTAGGGGTGTAAACGAGCTGAGCTACTCGTGAGCTTACTCGAGATCGGCTCGAATAAACTCGACTCGTGCTCGAATCGATTATTAAATGAGCTATTCGTGAACACGAAAATCAAACTCGATTATTAAACAATGCAAACTCGTATAAACTCGGCTCGACTCGACTAAAGCTCGTGAACCCGCTCGTATAAGGATCGACTCGTTTATTAAGACTCGACTCGTATATATATATATATATATATATATAATATATATATATATATATATATATATAGTAATAAACAATATACTATATGTAAGCATAAATTAAGTAATAAATACATATTGGTCGGTATATATTAATTGGTTATAATTTATTGGTTATATGTATATAAAATAATAAATATAAATAATATCAATACTTAATTGCTAGTCATATGATATAATAACAATCCATATACTTTAATCATATTATTTATATAATATAATATGACTATATGATAATATAATAATATAACATTGTGACATATGACATGTAATCACTTTATTATATGTTATAAGTATTATTACTAGATATTTAGTAATCATTACATCATGTGATCAAAGATCTAAGATTATACGGATTGTTAGATCATGTTAATATGTTATCATATAATAGTACTTAGATTGTATGATCATATGATATTAGAATTATTAGTAGATAGTTTATGAATTATGATAATTATGATTTATGACTCATAATGATAATACTTATCATAGATTCGTAGATAGTCTAATAAATCAAGTGGTATGATATGATTCATAATTAATATATAGAATTATAATTATAAATTAATTTATAAGCATAAATTATAACTACATAATGTTATATAAATATACAAATTCATACTAGTACAATGATTAAGTAGTTAGATTATTAGATACTTAGATACACTCATACACTAATACAGTGACTAGGTATATAGATTACATACGTAAGTTAGTAGGTATGAATTCACATTAATCATATGATATAATGACACTTCTGAAACTTAATCATATTATTCATATTTAATGACAATGTGATTCATATAATCTCAAACTAAGTTATTAGGATTGGAATCGATCACTAATATGTTAATTATAATCACAAGTTAGGTATTAACCGTATTATCATTAGAATTTAGATAATATGATTTAACATTGTGCTATATAAGTATATAACCGTTAGATAAGATCTAATTACTATTATCAATAGACTTTAAAAAAAAAGGTCTGGTGTATTATTCTGATCGATCCTAGTGCATTAGTTTAACTGATCGTGATACGATCAAATGATTAATCAAACTTGAAACAATTAAAGGTTTGATCGAATATCTAATTCATCATAGTGCATCGGTTCGATCTACTGTGATACAAATATCCGATCAATCAAACTTGAAACAATGAATGTTCCATCTAATGTGCAATTGATCATAATTAAGTACTAATCAGATCGATCATGACAAGATCATAGGATCGATAGAAGATCTTATCGATCCAAGTATATTACTCCAATCGATCAACCATCCAATCGAATCTATCGCATTATTCTGATTAATCATGGTAGAGTTCGATCGATTAGACTTGAAATAATGAAGGTTCGATCGATTGTCTGATCGATCCTCGTTGAGAATCCTATTCGAGTTCATAAACTAACGGTATATGTATAATGTGGGCAAGTAGTAAGTTTAATATATTTTATATAACTAAGTAGGAAAAAAAGTACACATATCCCCCTCAAACCACCACTCAATTGTCAATGTACCCCATAAACTACCAATTGTGTCAATTGCCCTCCTCAAACTACTAAAAAATGTCAATGTCTCCCCTAATACCAACAAAAAGACAAAAAAAATAACTCTAATTTTTGTTTGAATAGACAAAAATGTCCTTATAAATTCGAAAAAAAAAACTAAAACTAAAAATTATTTTAAAAAAATTAAATAAAAAACAAAAAAGAGTTTTTTTTAAAAAAAGGAAAAAATAACTGAAAAATATAAAAACAATTTTTTTTTAAAAAAAAAACAAATGAAAAAGGAAAAGGAAAAACCAGTTTTTTATTAAATTTAAAAAACGAAAAAGAATGATTTTTTTTTTAGAAAAAAAAAACAAACGAAAAAATAACTGAAACTTACAAAAATAATTTTTTTTAACAAAAAAAAAAACAAAAAAAAAAGAAGAAAACCCAGTTTTTAATTGTTTATTATTATTTTTTTTGTATAAATTTTTGTTATTTTATAAAATTTTTAATATTTTTTTAGTTTTTATTTATTTTAATAATTTTATGAATGATATTTTTGTCATTAGAGGGACATTGACAGTTTTTGGTAATTTAGGGGAGGACATTGACACAATTGGTAGTTTTTTTGGAGGGGAGGACACTGACATTGAGGTGGTAGTTTGAGGTGGTTATGTGTACTTTTCCCAACTAAGTAATTATAATATAAGTATAATATATATAACTTTTATTAATTAACCATGTGTGATGTGATATATATATGTTTATACTAATTAAGTATTAATAACTAATTAATATATTAGTTTAAAATACTATATAAATACTATTATCAACCTATTATAATTAATATATATATATACAATATCTTTTATCAAAAAAACTGATTAAAAAAAAAAAAATCTGTCCCGGCCGCGCCACAACCAAAAAATTTTCAAAAATTTCATTTTTTTTTTCTTTCTAGAAACACCCAAGTCTCTCTCGTTAGTACTCTCTGTCTCTTTTACTCTCTCTAAACTCCCCATCACTCTCTCATTCCAGTTTTTTTTTTTTTTTAAATATTTGAAAATCACCTTCTCTTAACTGACATGAGTGACATGCCTTTAACAAAAAAAAAAAAAAAAAAAAAACCAACATCCCATTAACTGACGCACTGCCCAATGCTCAAAAAAACTCTTTTTCTAGAATTCTCATCCCTTCTCTAATGCGTTGATAGCTTAGCTGTCCTCCAAAATCAGTCCTAATTTCAACACACACTGCCCCACGTCTGAAACACAACTTCAAATCACCAACTCTAGCTACTCCCTGGCGTTCCCCAAAGACAAGGCACTATCAACGCTTCTTCTGGAACAACCCACTTCCTATTCTCATATCTAAACTATCCAGTTATCCATTTAATTTTCAGTTACTTGCACGACCATCTTCTCTCTATGCCTCATCAGTTTTACTAAGAGCTGTTAAAACCGGAAGACACAACGATCCACAACTCTGAAAAAGAACTTACTCCAAAATCGTTTCTTTCCAAGGTTTCAAAATTGAGAATGACGCTTCTGGCTTCGATTCCATCAGGTTTGCATTCTATTTTCTTGTCATTTGCTTTTCTAAATTTTGTGAATAGGATTTGTTGGTTGATTATAGGGTTCTTGATCTTGTTTGTACTGGGATTTTTTTTTTTTTTTTTCACTCGAGTCGAGCTCGAGCCGAGTACTCGAGCTCAAGATCGACCAAAATGATCGAGCTCGAGTTCGAGCTCGATCAGTAATTCTTCCTTAGCGAGCCGATCTCGCACACCAAATTTAGGCTCGTGTCGAGCTCGAGCTCGAGCTTCACTGTTACATAAACGAGCCGATCCCGAACAGCCAATACCCGCTCAGGATCGGCTCGTTTACACCCCTAATTCAATCTATTAAACTAACATATATCCTTAAAAAAAATATAATTCTAAATATCCAACTTAATGTGGGTGAAGGCTTGAAGCCACTCACAAGTCACAACCATGCTAATGATTTTACCTGAGAACCTCCCAAGTGTTCTGGTCCCTTTGAGGCCCAATTCACTATTATCTAAGAAAGCCGAGCCCATCTCAATTAAAGCTTAGTATGGGATGAATCGTGGCAAATCAAAATACAAGAACTAAAACTTTTGTATCGTATGGTTGAATTTGAGGAGGAGGGATGTGGATCCCCCCTCCTCAATTAATCTTAACCAAAAAATGTATTGAGTAGCCTAATAAACAAACAAGTTTGCCAAACAATATGTGAGTTGTGTTTGGATTAGTTAATTTGCTAGTTGTTTTAACCTATTGATGACATGGACCGGAAGACTGCCCCGATCATCTCAGACATCTTCAATTTCATTCTGACCCCTTCATCCAAAAAGGCAACAAAAAAAAAAAATCTCAAAAGTGTGAACTTATTAGACTCACAGCGTGACAAGTCTCCTGATCTTTTTCTGGAATCATGTTCATCCATTTTTCCTGGTGCTTGTTTATTTAGCTTGACAATTGGAAAGGATCTCCTTCCTTTTTTAAGCTTTGGTGACATCTCACATCGCTTGAGAATAGAGATTTGTTTATATTTATAAACACATTCTTTTTTATACAACGGATTTTAAAGTCATGATGGTCATGAACCTATCAAAATTCTGCAGTTAAGCGTACTTCTGCGAGCCTAGTATAAGGATGGATAACCTCCTGAAAAATCTTGTTTGGAGAGCCAAAAGCGGACAATATTGTATCAATCATTAGGGGTAGGTCGTCACAGCTTTTCTTTGTTATCTTACTAAAAATATATTTATAAAAAAAAAAAAACCTAATGATGACATAGGCTCTGATATTCTTATTATTATTTTTTTCTTAAAATGAAATGTCTAATTTTTACATGTTATCGATAGATTTGGTTTAGGTGCTGTCAGGGATGAAGCCAAAAGTTCTTATAGGCAGGGGCCAATGGCCAAAAAAAAAAAATTAGTAAGAACCAAATAAGCTAAATTTTTATTTTTACCTTATATTTTTTTAATTTTTTAGAAAAAAAAAATCTACCTAATAATTTTTTTTTTTTTTAAAAAAAATTGTGGGGGGGGCCATGGCCCCCGCCAGCCAACCCCTCCCTCCGTCCCTGGGTACTGTAAAAACAAATTACAGTATATGCCCTTCTTACAACATGTATGTTGTAGCTTTTTGTTTTACAGTATATAAGTCAAATCTTTATCGATATAGCTCACATATAGGTCAAAAAAAAAAAAAAAAAATTCAAATTTTTCATTAAAAAAAAAAAAAAACAACCAAACAAGTTCTGTGCTCGTGATTGAGGTGGTTACTGGTTAGAATATGCCGCCTTAATTAACATTATGGTTGGATGAAGAAAATTTAAATATATTATAATGTAAAACAAAACCTTTGAATTAAATATTCTAAGATAATCTCATAAACCCCAGGCTTATATAGGACATGCGAAGCACTCAAGCAAGTGGCCCAGCTCACGTGGAGATCTTGACTCACACCATTTGAGCCGCTTTGGACATATCTGCGACAACATGTCCACGTTGTTGTCGGTTTCCTGTTAAACCTACCTATCTCCAATAGAGCCACAATCCTAGTATATTTGATAAACGACAAACAATTAATTAGTTACTTATGTCTAATTAAACTTCTTGCATATCAATGATATCATATAGCTAAATAATAGCTTAGTGCTTGGCCTAGTCACGATTGAGTCCCTTCAAACAAGAAAGAATGTTTTTCAACAAATAGTTTTCCACTCACGTGGTGTTTAGCATGCTCAGTTTTAAGAATTAATTTATCGGACACCGTACTTTAGGGCCAACAAAATTTGTAGTGAAAAGAAAAATTAAGCATAGATGATCTTGTTGGGTGTGCCGGCAGGAGAACACTCTAATGCCTTAAGTCAGTGTTTGTGTACATAGTGAGCAGAAAAAGGAAATTCACAAAGTATTTCCTATATGTTGAAATTAAATCAAGTCTTTTAAGGATCATATATGTAAAACTTCTATGTAATTTGATACTATTAAGATCTGTGCCTCGTTTGGTTCGTAGAATAGACCCCTGGAATGGAATGACTATTCTATATGAATAATTATTATTTTGTTTGGTAAGAGTCTATTTCTTGGAACAGTTATTCTCATTGGAATAACTATTCCCTTATGATCCTTAAAAAAAAAAAAAAAAAACTATTCCCTTTCGAAGAGGAATACCGATTCCTCTAAAAAATGAAACGAATAGCTATTCCAATAGGAATGGACTACAATTTCCAAAAAGAAATATATATATTTTTTATTTTCTTTTAATTTAAAAAATGAAAAGAAAAGAAAAAAAGAAACCCAAACCCCCTACCGGGGGTGGTCGCACCACCCCAAGAGCAATTGGGGGTGGCACAGGCCACCCCTGATTCTCAACAGGGGTGGTTGCGGCCGTCCACCATTTTTTTTTAATTTAAGTTTTTATTTTTAAAAAAAATATAATGTGGAGTTTTTTTAGTAATTTTAATTGGATTCCAATTAAAGTGTGTGAGTTGTTACCAAACTAAAGATTATGAATAATTATTCTATTCCATTCTCTTTTATTCAGAATGACTATTCATTTTTTCAATAAAATACTAATTCAGCAAACTAAACGAGGCTTTAATATTTGGATTGTTATTAATGAGACTATGTTATATTGTTATACCCTTGTAGTCCTTTCAATTAAATCTGTAATAGGATTGTATAAGAGTCACTATTTTCTTTTTTGAAGGATTATTAATGTACTTAGATCTAGTATTTGCTACTAACTTAAAATACAAAAAAAGATAAAAATAAAAAATAAAAAACTTTTTATTAGATTTTCTAATATTCAATGTTTAGAGAAGCTATTAGGAAACCGAAGCAAGTGGGTTTTTTTTGTTAGATTTTCTAATATTTTAAAAAAGGCGGAAATTATAGAGAAGTTATTGTTAGTGTTCTTAAGATTTTTCCTATATGTAGAAAATAAAATTAATTTTTAAAAACAGTTGCCATGCTCTAAGTCAATTCTTCTTTAAAAATGCTTGGTTGCACTGAAAAGTTGAAAACTAATGGTTCATTACATTTCCATTTGTTCAACTATCAGAATTGGAGGCATTTAAAAGTGAGAGTGTTTCACAAGCATAAAATGGTAATCTAGATTGGGTTACAATTTACACTCGCATTGTCCCCAAGAGGTAGTTCAATCAGTTGGAGACCACGCCTCATGAAGCGGAGATCACTAGTTTGAATCTCTCATCCCCCTCTTGTGTGGACATGTCAAAAAAAAAAAAAAAAAACTTACACTCGCATTAATGAATTCAAACAAAAAGGGAGTGCCATTATCACTTGTTAAAGCCTATTGATAGACAGCAAATACTTTTGTGTGCATAACCGATCGGAATATTCTCAAATTATTTATTTAAAATTAAAAAAGTTTGGACAGTTCAACCACTTATTCGGTCAGATGGGTTTTATAAGTGGTCTCTCACAATCACATGTCTGAATTTTCTTAAATTCGAACAAATAATTTAAGAAAATCACAATCCATGTATAATACATGATATAGAGTTCAAAACCACTCTTCCCAATCCTTGAAAGGTCTGTATTGCATTTTTGCAAAATTATAAGATAAATGCTACATAGATTTTCAAGTTTACACACTCAATTTTCAAATGCTTACTCTTTAACGTGATAGTAAAAATTGCTATTGAATTTTGAATAAATTACTATTGAATTTTAAATATAATAATAATTTTTTCTGTCACATTAAAAAATAAGTATTTAAAAATGTAAAACTTGAGAATTTAGGTAGCATTTCTCAAATTATTATTAGCCCGCTCCAATGTTGGAAGAGTTGTGGCTTTCGTGCTGAATGCATGATATTCAGACTCCTACAAGTGATTTTGCAAAAATACAAAAATTGTCATATTTCGACACCGGCTGGATTATTAATGTGCCCTAGGTCCGGCACAAATTGTCATATTTCGACACCGGCCAGATTCCAGCCTGTTTTGCTGAAATTTGGCTTGCCGAAATCCAGCTAGTGCCGCCAGATTCCAGCAATCTGATACCAAAATTCAAAGACTTTCGGCGGTAGATTCAGGCTACCAACAAACTCTAATGTCCGGTTGTGATGGATTCTCATAAACGTGCGTGCAAGAATGAAGAGTTTAAATCCAGAAAATTAAAACCGTAAATAGTTTTCCAAAAATTAATGAGGCTTTTACTATTAAACTGAAAATGATTTCCGTTGACCATCATTTTTCAGTTGCACCAAACACCAAAAAATACATAAAATATTTTTCAAAAAATATTTTATACCCAAAAAAACGAAGAAGCATTAGATCCATAACCAAAAATTTATTTATATATATGTAACGCCCCAAATTTGAGCCAGCAAATTCGTAAGCAGAAACCTCCGGTTCCCACGTGACGTTACTACATCAGAGATAACTCTCGCAGCGGAATATATTTTTGTTCTTCTAAAGACTTAGGAATTGATAGCATAACACGTTAGAGCTGACTGAAATACCTCAAAACATTAATTAAAAGTTGCTTAGGTTATCATTACACGCTATTTGCACACTAGGTGCATTAAAAATAGGTGCCACAAACGGCACATAAACATACAACATAAAAATACACCAAACAAAACATCGTCATAATTATTACAAGCCTTGAAATAAAGCACACATAAATATGCCTAGCGATTTCTGCCATACACATAAGATAGTATTTGTGCCATACAAGGCACATATAATTTTACAAGCCAAAATAACTAGAGTATAGTTAATACACACCAACAAAAATATAAATATCATTCTCAAGATAATATAATAAAGGACTGGAACACAGCAGTCCACAAAATGGAGGCATCCCAACCTCAAACACTGCTATCAAGATCACCTAAAGGTCTGGACAATCCTGATACTCATCTTTTTCATAACCTGTATTAATATATAACACAGAGAGAAACAATAATACAAAAATACCTAGTGAGTTCACTGTTTTCAATAATATGATGATTACTGATTTAATTAACAATATACGATGCAATGATATGATGTAATGACAGTTTTATATGCACAGTCTTATTTATTTTCTTCTTGCACTCCTCTCATACCAGGGCCATTAAATCCCTGTTCGTTAAAGCGGCTAATTATTGGAGCATGAACTCCTCTCCATGTTTTCTTAGCTTTTCCGCACTAGTAGTCAAAGTAGCATACTTAGTACATTGGTCATCTCGACAACCAAGTACATTGACCATCCCGACAGTCAATTAAGTAGCCATAACTTGCCTAGCACATTGACCATCCCGACAGTCAACTTGTACTTATTATTGTTTTTCGCACAGGCGGTATGCCTGTCCATTGGTCATCCCGACAACCAACTTGTTATTAACCTGCATCAGAATTATTAACAGTATGCAATATACCATTCCTATGCATATAATTAAATAAAGTAGAAATCATAACATTACAGAAAACAACCACGTATGATCCTCAGTGAGTAAGAATACTCACTTTCTTCTTTGTGTAGTTCCTTTAAACTTCTTTTCTGCATATAAATCTATCCATGGAATAATATAATTTATCAATCATCTATCAAACAAATCATTGTTTATAGACCCTCATCTTTTTATATTTAGTATTCATCACTTCATTACGTTTGAGACGATCACTCATAATAAATCTTAAAACCTTGGTTCATGATTTGGTGATGAGGCTATATGACCAATGCTACCAAATATGAACTTGAAGGCTTAAAATATATCATAAGGACAATAAGGAATAAATACGATCAACTCATGAGAATCATGAGGACGATGAAATGTAAAGGGAATATAAATACGATCAACTCATGGAAGTCATGAGGACAATGAAATATAAAAGGAAATATAAATACGATCAACTCATGAAAGTCATGAGGACAATGAAATATAAAAGTAAATATAAATACGATCAACTCATGAAGTCATTAGGACAATGAAGTATAAAAGGAAATATAAATACGATCAACTCATGAAGTCATGAGGACAATGAAATGTAAAAAGGAAATATAAATACGATCAACTCATGAAGTCATGAGGACATTGAAATATAAAAGTAGTTTATATTACTTCTATTTTAATTCTTTTTATCTCATAAGCTTATTGGGTCTTTAAACAACTCATAAAACAAGTAATGAAATCAAAACCTATATCATCAAATTAATGAAATTAATGATTAGAAGCTTACCAAAATACTTCTTAGCACATACTTCAAGTCTTGAACCACACAAAACTACACAAATCTCACAATTTTCTCTCTTGGTTGTAGGTGTGTGAGTGAGTGAAGCTTAATGAGTATTGCATCTTCCACCATGGTTCAATTTATAAGAGAATGAATGGTTAGGATCAAGTAGATACATTTTGATCTAATGGATGAGAATTGGTGCATCTTAGCCTTATCTCCAAAGCACATGGGTTTCATCATTACTAAGGTGGTGAATTCTAGATGTGGGATGTGGGCAACACTTGAGGTGATGAGTGCACACATTAGAGGAAGTGGGTGATGAGTTGTTCAATCAAAGGAAGTATTAAATAATGATATATATGAATTTTCGTCCATATAGAGGCCAGCTTACTCCAAGTAACGTTTTGATGGTCAAATCTACTCCGATCGCTGTAAAATTTTGAGGGTAGATAGATGACGTCAAGACGAACACTTTCTATTTTTGGTTCAACTCAATCCGAGTTCGTTATGACTTAGTTTTGGTCAATCAAAGTTTCTGGTTTACTTGACAAGTTAAACCAAGATATTGTTTAGACTACTTTCATTTTATGATTACTCTAGATTCTATTCTAGACATCTTTTATTCTTTCATCATAAGAGGGGGAGGGAATAAATGTAGTGGAAGGTTGCACTAGGTGTTGAATCATCATATCTTACACTATCCTATTTAATCAAATATAACTAGGATGATATATTTAATGACATTCTTAAAGCATAAAATATAGGTCTTCCACATGTTGAGTTGGGTGATAACACATGTAATAATCATGACTATGGGCAGATGACATGTGATAAGTGGGTTGGGTTTGTGGATAGCAATTGGAATGGGTTGGGTCAAGTTCAAAGATGACCCATTAATGAATAATGTGAATTTCCGTCCAGAACAGGGATTGTATTTTTGACGGATGTTTTCATGGCCTTAACGATGTCTAAACATCATGAAATTTGGAGGGGAGCTAGAGGACTTCGAAACGAGCGTCTCAGTTTTTGAATCGACCAAAATGGAGTTCGTTTGACCCTGTTTCCGTTATTCCAAAGTTTAAGGTCTGTTTTGAGTTTTTATCAAATTGCAACTATAAACGTTTCTACAAACAAAAATACACATTTATTTTCATAAATAATCGTAGTTATTCTTTTTCCTTATTAAAAATATTTTAAAATTAATTTAAACCATTATAATTTATGTCTTAAAATCTGGGGCGCTACAATATATATATATATATATATAGCCAGAAAAATTAGAGGGATAATAGAATATCATTCATGGAATATCCAGAAAGGGAGGGATTTAGATCCATAGCCAGAAAAATTAGAGGGACAATAGAATATCACTCTTTTCCTACTCAAGTAACTCATTAAATATTTTTTTTTTTTAAAAATGCAACTCATTAAATTAACAAGTCACAAGGAATATTGTATTAAAATATCATAGAGCAGTCTCCAATGGTTGGCTCAATCAGTTGGAGACCACGCCTCATAAAGCGGAAGGTCACTAATTCGAATATAATATATATATATATATATATATATATATATATATATATATATATATATAACGACTCATAAAAGGACCTTGAGAAAAAGAAATCTAAGAATATTATCCTAACTCATAACTCATACTTTTTTTCTTTTTTTTTTTCTTTTTTTCTTTTTTGTGGTAAAGAACTCATAACTCATACTGATCCCATTTTATCCTAAGAATATTCTATCGTGAAATTCGCTGAAAAGTTAGCAAGACAACAACTAACTTAATTGTTCGGACTAGGATTTACTATTTTACCCGCTTATTTTTGCTAGCCGACATTATTAAAAGGGAAAAGTACACATAATCCCCTCAAACTATCATATTAATGTCAATGTACCCCCCAAACTACCAATTGTGTCAATCTCCCCCCTTAAACTACCAAAAAATGTCAATGTCCCCATAATGACAAAAATGCCCTTCATAAAATTATTAAAATAAAATAAAAACTAAAAAAAATTATTAAAAAAATATAAAATAACAAAAAATTATTCCAAAAAAAAAATTAAAAATTAAAATTGTTTTTTTTTAAATAATAATTTTCATTTTTCATTTTTTTTTTTTTAATTTAATAAAAACATGTTTTTTTTTTCATTTGTTTTATTTTTTAAAAAAATAAATAAAAAAATAAATAAATTTATGTTTTTTTTTGTTTTTTTGTTTTTTTTTCTTTAAAAAAAATGTTCTTTTTCTTTTTTTAATTTAGTTAAAACTGGTTTTTTTTTCATTTGTTTTAATTTTTTTTTTAAATAAATAAATTTCAGTTATTTTTTGTTTTTTCGTTTTTTTTCATTAAAAAAAATTGTTCTTTTTCGTTTTTTAATTTAATAAAAACTGGTTTTTCTTTTTTCTTTTTAATAAAAAATTCAGTTATTTTTTGTTTGCTTTTTTTAAAAAAAAATTAAAAAATTTGTTCTCTTTTTAATTTTTTTTTTTCGTTTATTTTTTTAATTTTTTTTTAAAGTTTTAAAGTTTTAGTTTTAATTTTTTGAATTTATGAGGACATTTTTGTCTTATTCAAAAAAAATTAGGGTCATTTTTGTCTTTTTGTTGGTCTTAGGGGGGACATTGACAATTTTTGGTAGTTTAGGAGGGGATATTGATACAATTGGTAGTTTATGGGGTACATTGACAATTGAGTGGTAGTTTGAGGGGGTTATGTGTACTTTTCCCTTATTAAAATTAGACCAAAATGAACTGAATCCGGATCGCTATCGGTACTATTCACTCACTAAATAAATAAATAATATATATATAATATATATATAATATATATATATATTAAAAAGTCTATAACATTCTCTCTCTTCTCAAATAAAAAAGAAAAAACTTTTAAAAAATAATATTTAAATAAAATAGTCAAAATGTATAGTTAAAATAAAGAGTGTGGCATAAGTTATTTGAAAAAAATAACTAGTCAAAATAAAATTAAAAAAAAAAAGATTTTCTAACTAAAATAGAGTTAAATTTACTTAGCTGTATTTGAATGCTCATCCGGCTAGCCACAATAATCTAAATGCATTATTGGCTAGCTAAGATGTTAAATTAGGATCAAAATTAACTATATCCAACCCAGTAAAATGCTGAAACATTTAGTGAGCATTGTTCGCTCACAAAATTTGAAAAAAAAGAAAAGAAAAGAAAATCTCTAACATTCTCTCTCCTCTCAAGGAAAGAATAAAGAAATCACTAAAAATGAATGTTTAAATAGAATAGTAACAATAAATAGCTAAAAGCCGAATGTATGTACTTTGAAAAAATTGGTAACTTAAATAGAAAAATATGATTTTTTAGCTAAAATTGAGAGTATATATGATGAGCCGGATGTGAATGCTCTAACAAACTAATATAACAGTTCACATGATACATACCACGCGTGGGAATACCATGTAGAATACTGTCACATCAATTTATAATTAGTTGTAGTAAAAGCTATAATACCTCGTAAATTTTTCTCATTCTTAACTTCGCTAATTAAAGGTTTGATAAGTGCTAATACAGAAAGTTGGATCCACCCAACTGGCTGTTTAATTTTTTTATTTAAAAAAAAAAAAGAAAAAAAAAAGTTGAAGTTTTATCAACCCCATTGACACCATATGCATTTTCATGAAAACAATTAAAATATGTATGTAGATAATACAAGTTCCTAGAATCTTACCCACCTCTTTTTTGTTTGTTTTGGTACAATATTTGCCACTATTTGTTGATTTTTTTCATCATCCACGCCAAGCTTGGCCGGCAATATCTCTTGACTCATGTGTTGAAAAAAAATAATAAAATAAAAATTTATTTATTTATAAGTAGTTGCCAAGTGGGTTCAACTTTAATTTGATAATTAACACAAGATCTTGAAAATCCTGGCCTCGCTTGGTCGTCTATTAGAAATAGTGTTGACTTTTTGCAAATATTCCCCATCTGATTTGATATGTTTTGGATGCTAGAAGGGGTTGACGGAGAAGTCAATGAGAATTTTTAGTCATTGTTTAAAATTCGGCTGAATATTTTGTTCTGATATTTGTGGTGTCGATTCTCTTTCATATCCAGATCAATCCCCACCTAGCCCTCTCTGAGGGGTTGAACTGAAAACTCACCATTCCCTCGTTGGTTACCATTTTATCTCTCATTTTGGCACACTACTTTTTCAGATTCGGATTTATTGTTGGGGAGCCCACCCCTCTGCTTTAATGTTTGTAACCCTTCTTGTTGAATGAAATTCGTACTTATATTAAAAAATAAATAAATAAATAAATTAACAAACGGACCCTTATAATTTGTTTATTTTTTTTATTTTTTTATTTGTCTATCTTTTATTCTCTTTCTCAAAATAAAAATATTAACAAACAATTGGCTCAGATACAAAACTCTGGTAAAAATAATAAAACAATTTTCACCTTCCCAAGAAAGCATTTTTTCTAACCAAAAACCAAAAAACACAGCCACTAAAAATTATTAACAAACAAGGCTTAAATTATGATAAAGGGTCTCTTTCTTGTTTAATTGAGACTATCCACCCATGCTTAATGATTTCTTTCTATTCAGAAAATTTTAAAAATCTTTCGATAGTTAGAAACATTATAAAATTGGCTTTGTTTATTAAAGCTTTTTAGATAGTGCTTTTGTTTCTGAGTAATTCTACACACACTTTCATTCTTTCACTCCCACTATCGTACTCACTGATGTGGATTTTAAAATCGCCATTGAATTTGTGATGAATTATTATCAAATTTTGATTCAATTGTAAGTTTAAAAAGCCACGTCAGACAGTGTGAGAGTGTGACTGTGTGTAAAATTACTCTTTGTTTTTTGTTTGAAAAAGTATCTGATATGACATAAAGATGAAAATAGTTATGGGCATTTAATAGGTAATGCCCTTATTCCGCATTTTGCGGAGAGCGAATTTTAGTATCCATATCCACGCTTTGCGCAATTCACTCATAATCACACAAGTGCGAACAGTTTTTTAGTTCTAACCGCCCATGACATACGCTTTGCATTTTGGGATATTTTTGTGCTTTTTTTTTAAAGCTTTTTATGAGCTTTTGTTTGGATGAGGTTTTTTTTAATAAATAAATAAATACACTTGTAAGTTGGAACATGAACATACAAATTAAATTGTAAACATGGAGCAATACAAATATTTATAAATTGAATTCTAATATGAAACAAAATGCATTTATTTATATACTTTGGGCAATACAAGTAAATTGGAAGAAAAAAAAGAAAACTCTAACACCTATTAACCTCTATGTTGTTGTAACGTTCCGCCCTTAATTCAAGGACATAGTGAAAAATTTAATCAATTAACCACGAAATGCTACTTCTAAACCCTTAAACAATCATCGTAACAGAAAAATAATTTTTGTCCTTGATTTGACCACATAAACATTTCCAATAAATTAACTAGAACTTCTAAATCATTACTCAATATGATTACATCTCAAATTACAATCACAATGAATAAGTCACTACAACATAAAGAGAGACTGACTTTGGTCAAGTCAGTGTCTCTCCAAACAGCATCACGAAGGAATCCCTTCGATGACTTCTAAGCTCGAACATGATCTACTGCACATGATGCATAAACCTGCAACATAAACAATAACTACACGATTGTGGTGTTAGCCACGTCTACATTTGTGGAATAATAAGTCCATAGTATTAGCAGTATAAAACTCACTAAGTTTTCATAATGAGACAACATTTCTTTATTTCTACCATACGTTTACAATTACAGCTATCATTAGTATAATACTTCATTTTAAAACATTTCATAGCTGATAAAGTAGACATTGATGTTTTATAAACAAGTAAAATCATACTACGTAGCTGTGAATATATATACATGTTATAATATTCTGCTTGAAAACACACACATATAAGTCCATCTTCGACATACTATTTATATGTAATTGTGAATATATATACATGTTTCAACCTCCCGCTTGGAAGCACATATATATAAACCCATCTATAACATATTATATACTCATCATGTGACTCAGTTATACACGTATACAAGTTTTCCAAACCTTCAGAAAATACAAGCATACGAATACATATAAGCAGAAACAAATGACAGCATAACTCAGCTATACTTCTATACAAGCTTTCAAAACTTTCGAGAAATACAAGCATACAAGAACGTCTAAGCATGAAACCATTTATCTCCATATAAATATTCTAATACTCAGCTATACATATATACAAGCACTTCACGAATTTCGTGGAATACAAGAATACAGGCACATCTAAGTATGGATACTCACGAAAACATCATATGCAAACCAGCTGCAATAATATACATATGTTCTGTTCCATTCAAACTTATAAGCATATTGATACGTCTAGCATGAAATACCACATAAATCATTCTATGCAATTTAGCTGTAACGATATACATATGTTTTGTTCCATTCAAACTCATATGCATATTCATACATCTAACATAAAAACTCACTTAACACATAACATAAAACATCATCATATAAAACAATGTCATACATGCTTTTTTGTACATAAGTCTTTTACATTCTTCATTTCTCATCACTTTGGGACTTGTCCCGAAGGCTTCTATGATATCTTTTTGCATCATACTTATCATCATGAGGGACTTGTCCCTAGATAGTGAGAGCTCGCAACTCTCTCCTTTCGATAACCTGTCATTCATAACATCATCATTAAGTTAACAACATCAAAGGCTCGCCCCTAGGGACTCGTTCTAATACTTTAATCTCTTATGCACTTTTCTCATTCATGCTCATGCTCATTCTTCATGCTATAAAATTATCATACTTTTTCTTTCATGTTTATGCGTTCAACAACATTTCACTTTCATAATTCGTAAAACATATATTGAAATCCTTAACTCTTTTCAAAGTCATAAAAAATATCTCAAATCCCAATTTCATCAGGCATACTCAAATTAAAGCTCTTAAATCATCATTTACATCATAACTTAACATAATTCAAGGCATCAAAGCAATCATAAATCATATAGTATCATAACAATTTATCGGCTCGAAATTAAGACATTTATAACATTTTCATATTAACATAAAACCATAAAAACATAATATCGTTTCTCAGTGAGTTAAATACTCACCTTAGGAGACCGCATAGGACTCACGACTCAAGTACTCATCATCGATCTTTTTTCCTTGTACTCTACATTACACAATATAATAACATATTAGGACTAATTCAAACATTGCTAACTCTAAACACCACATAAGTTATTGATTTGTCTCAAGAGCCACAATCCATGGAAACCCATTGAATTTCTAGGGTTTTATTTGACAACCCAATAAGTACAAACACTAACCCATAAGGAAATTCTAGTGTTAACATCAAAATTCCTAATTTACAACACTTCAATAAATTCTAGTGTTTGAGTCTTATCTTGATTTCCAACTAAAAGTAAACTCGTTACTTGGAAGTTTTAGAACTCCACTAAACACCAAATGCCTAAATAAATTTGAGGAATTAAGCTTAAACCCCAAAAATCAACCGAAATACAAGAAAAGTTAGGGTTTGTGGATTTACCTCAAACCAATTTGTGAAAGCATCGATTTTGCACCAAGGATTGCGTTTCCAGATTCGGATTTAGCTTTGGAAGCTTCAATATACCTAGGCCTGTCCATACACGATATTGAGCTGTCTGGGCACACGCTCGAAGTGAGACATTATGACCAAGCCGTCCAGACACAAAATTACCCAGTTCAGACACACCTTACAAAGATGAACTTCCGAGCTACCCGTCTGGAAACACTAATATGAAACTCATACCTAACCAATTTCTAAATGTTCTTTCTCATTCTTTACTTAGTTACTAACTTACTTAATCCAAGTTGTGTTTTAAACTCTTAATTAATATCTTGGATGTTATAGTTGGATACATGCACTTTCAATTGTTAATAAAACTCATTGGTTGCCATACTCCTTTCACTAAAACAATGTTGGTTTAGTTTAATGAAACAAAACTATTTTTTTTTAATATATATGGTTATGCAGAGGTAAATAATACATGCCTCCACCTACCCATATTTCTCTATCCACTCGCCTGGAATTAGTGGTTGAATAAATGTCTGTAGCTAATGCAGACGAGCAGATAGAGGATACAGAGCGGTTTTTAACCTCCCACTATAAGTTGAATCATGGGAACAAAAATATAAGAGTGTTGTTAAGGGTGTTATAACTTTTACGATGGTGCTGGGGGTATTACTACAAAGTCATTTGTAAAATTGATATGGCAATCCATAATTTGTGATATAATTTCACCTATTATGAGTTAACATATCAATTTGTGTAGTAAAAGTTGTAGTACCCCTAACATTTTTCTTACTATTACTACAAGTCTCTTACAAATTGATGTGACAATTTACATGATACTTACCTGATCAGCCACTAAAAAATGTGGCAGTGCCATATAAACTGTCATGTCTGTTTGTAAATCCATGTGGCACTTTGTAGTACTCCAAAATTAAACCATAATTTTAAATAATAATAATAATAATAAGTAAATTCCAGTTTACAATAATGGTAGTTAACATTTGATCAGTAACTAAAATCTTTTTAGAAAATAGCTACATTAAATTAACAGATAAAATAAACCTTTATCGAATGTTCGACCCATCCTTGGAATGCTTAACATAGACCCCTACGGGAACGTTCAAAGCATCTCTTGAACGTTCAATGTGGACACATTTTTCATTTTTCAAAACAAGACACCAAATATTTGAAGCATATCTTGAACGTTCAATGTGGACTCATTTTCTTTTTTCAAAACAGTACACCGAACGTTCAAGCTCGTACATCAAACATTCGAGCTCGTACATGTTGCATGAAAATCAATTTTAACCTACTATCCACCTCATTCAGTTTTATCTTCTCAACTCTCACCTATTTAAGCCATCGTCATGCCCCCTTAGATGCCTCCATACCTCTATGCATCATTGTTATCTTATTTATTAAGTGTGTGAGAGATTTTGGAGAAATAAGATGTAACCTTTGTGTTGTTCAACTTCGTTGAGGTAAACCCTAGCCTTAAACTCATTTTTCAGGTTGTTAGTATCTTGATCATGTGTTGTAATGAGCCTTAAACATACCATGAGCCTTAAACATACCATGATGTGTTCATAGTTCATCTATTTTAAAAATGAATATTTTTCTAAAAATTTAGGAGTTTATATTTATTTTTTTATAAGCATTCACGTTGTCATGATTCAACATGTATTTAAGCTATTTTGAGCATTGGTTCTAAGGAAGAATGGTATGAGTTTGAGGTCATACATTCTGGTACCTTTAGAACATTCATTGTATTTGATTGAACATTCGACCTTTTGTGGGTCGAACGCTCGACCCCGTTACCGAACGTTCAATAGTGGCCAGTGATGAATGCCAAATATTGTATATTTGAACTTCTTAATTCACACTTGTTAGGCCTTTAACTTTGTTATTTTCTGATGTATTTTGTAGTTTTGGTGTTTTAGCATTTTGCAAGTCATTAAGTGAAAAATTGAGGTTTTGGGGCAAAATTGCACAAAAGGCTGGAAATTCGAATTCTAAGGCAATGGGCTCGAGCACATCCTTGCTGGGCTTGAGCGCACGCACCCATAGCATGCCATATGCCCATAATAATGCGTTGTTCAAAAAGCCTTTCAGCCATGTGAGCTCGAGCGCACCTGCCCTCCAGCAGCCATCAGAGCACCAGGATGCACGAAAGGAAGTCTTTCAAGCCCGAGTGAGCTTGAGTGCAGACCTGTTGTGCTTGAGCGCACCCTGCAGAACTGGCAAAAATGCAGACTTGTACCAGAACTCCAATTAGACCATTTCTTTTCACAAAGCACTTCTCCCTTTGATTTTCGCAGCAGAACATACTAGTTTCGTGACTTTGGTTGTCTCTTGCAAGAGAGGAACCCTAGATGGGGGTTGATGAATCTTTCTACATGGCCGTCAAACTCTAATGCTCCTCTATAAAGCCATAGCATTCTCTCCTTTGAAACCTAACGAATTGGGCAATAGTATTAGGTCATTTTCTCTTTTGTAATAGCTTAGTTTCAGAAACTCTTTACATTTTGTAACTCTTTTCTTTAAGTTTTTTTTGAGTTTATGTTATTTCTTCAAGCTTTTATGGTGTTTGTAGTCATGGGAGGCTAGAACTCTCAACTAAGGTTGGGGATGAAACATCACCATTGATAACACTCACACTCTTGTTATGCTAATTGTACATTTGATGTTATATTAATATGTTATTCAAGTTCTATTCACTTTAATGCTTTATCTTTTAGAATGAATGTGTTTGGTTGAAGAAGTAGGACATTTAATATGTTTCAACCAATGGATACATCGATTTATCGGTTTGAAATAGGATACCCATTGTGATTTATTCTTTGAATGGATACAATGGATGATTTGATTTCAAATGGGTATTCTTTGTGATTTTTCTTTGAGTTGGATTCATTAAATGGTTATAACATTTGTGGTTAAGAACTTGAATGACAACTTAAGCTTAAATGTTCTTTGGGTGTTTAAATAGAAAACAAGATTGTGAGTTGTTAGATTTGGTTTGATGGATTCTTTAGCCTTAGTTTTTTTTTACATATTTTGTTTCATCATCTTTAACTTAGTGTTATTTTGCATGTTTAAACCTCAATATTTGGAACTAGGTTAAAATGAGGTTAGTTGAACACAACACTGATTTTTGACCATTTTCCTTTGGATTCGACCTTACACTTGCACACACTATATTACAAACGACTCGTGCGCTTACGAGTACTCTTTTAAACTCACAACAGCCAGAAATGGGTAATTAGTGTTTTAATGATAGGTTAGAGTGCTAAGATCGTATTTAGGGTTTTACGTGCATGGGTGAGGATTCTCGTTTTATCATGTTTACTATTAGAGTATGTTACGTAGTAGTATGAGTTCGAAATGTCCGAGCCTTTGGATGATCATTTGAGGTAAGTAAATACTTACAAAACTGATCTCATTTTAACATGCGATATGTCATGGGACTGGGCATGCTTTATTCTTGTAATATATACTATGAGCTTGCTATTTTTATACTACTTCTTGATGAGTAATACTTGTTTTATAATGTTAATAAATAAGCAATATTTGCACTGTATGCCATGGTACACCGGTACGTATGGTCGAACAATGATGGTCTTACTATATAGGCTTGACCCTATGATCATAGAGATTACTTGAGTTGATAATGAGCCTTTGATCCAATGGTTGTTTTATGACTGACGCACTATGTTTGAATGGGGTCACATTTACGACTTTGCTAGTAGCGTGGGCCAGGTCAGACACGGTCGGGCTGCCAGTATATGATGGTATGCGTACAATATCCTGGGCATCGGTATTGTATTACAAGTACATCAGGATAGCGCCAACTCTACCAGGAAGGAGTTAATATCCTAGGTGGATCATATGAAAAAGAGCTATGACTTATATACATAAATATAACATGTTTTCTTATGGATTAAATTATTGATGCTTTTCACTAGGATTATGCCCCATTAACTCTTTAAAATAAACCACATTATTATTTGGCATAAGAACGAGGGCAATACACCCCACTTTGAGAAAACTCACGTTTGCAATTCCGGAAATGTTAAAAGCTTCGTGAGGCTCATTTTATGACTAGTCTTGTAATTGTTTATATCATGATTTCAATTTTTGGATACCTTTTTACTTTGATAAGTGTAAGGGTGATTTCTCTAAATCAATTACCAGTTAATTGTACTAAAGGCATTGCCAGTAACTCTCCAAGTTAAGTAAATACAATTACCTAATTTTGAGACCGTTACATACTGATGAATGCAAAATATTGTATAATTAGGCCCCTTAATTTATATTTGTTAAACCCTTAATTTTGTTATTTTCTAATACTTTTTGTTAGTTTTGGTATTTTAGTATTTTGCAGGTCTTTGAGAAATAATGTCGTTATTTTTGTGGAATTGACATAAAGATGCAAGGAAGGTCCAAATCAATTTTATCTCTAGACTTGTGGGGACCAAATTAAACACATAATAATGTCGTTGTTTTTAGTGTATACTCTATCTTCACATCTCTCATCGGCCCTTTTGAGATTCCATGGATTTTCTCTATGCCCGATTGAAAGTCTTATACCAAATGACTCATTAAAGTTCGGATATCAAGGAATAAGGATAAACTTCAGCAACAACATTACAATCTCGAGAATTATGGGATTGAAGTTGATCAGGAACTTCAACATTCCCCTATAAAAGTATGATCAAATCTAGGTAAAAATGGTGCTAAAAAAAGCGACACTTTACAGTTATTATTCCATCTCTAAAAAGAAATTGACTCAAGCATGAGAGTTATCTCATCCCGGAACAATCTCGACAAATTCTTGTGACTTTTATTATTTTGCAGGTATTCATCTTGCTAGCTCAAGTGCTCCCTAAGACCGAAAACTGCGCACTACCAAGTATAAATATTTATTTTTTCATTAATTTTGATATGCATGAAATTTCTCAGATATGATGAGATGGTAGATATTAACTGTATCTATACCGTATTATTCGGACATATTACCAAAATAGTTTGTCGAAATATGGAATCTTTATCCACTCGCCAATTATCTTGGCACGGTTTGATAAACAATTTTACTTTCCTCCCATTTTTTTTTTTCATTTTTTATATTACATCAATCATTTTTTTATTACTATTAAAACAAATAAAAAAAATTACTACAAAACAAAACATTGTCATTTTTCCATAAAAAAATTACAATTTTTTTCTAATGTAAATAACAATCACATTTTATTACTATTAAAAAAAAAAAAAAAAGTTACTCCTAAAAAAATATTTACCCAATCGAACCGCTATTTTTCGGATTTTTTTTTTTTTATATATATATTTTTTCTTTTCTTTTGGTGCCGTGATATGACTTATGATCAAATTTGATTCCCTCTTGATTCTCCGTAGATAAATATAATGGATCAATCAAATACTAGGTCAACAAAAAAAAAAAGGCATGGCAGGGGGTGGGGTCACCCTGGCCCATACAAATCTTCCTGACCAAGGAAGTTTACACTTTTTTTTTTTTTTTTTGGCAAATAGTAATAGCCAATAGTATGGCTCAGATTCTATGCAAAAGTCTTTAAGGTGTGTTTGCCAACACCCTCTTCTCATTTTTATTTTTTTATTTTAAAAAAGTCGACCTATTTTTTTTTATAATGCCTAATAAAAAGTTCAACGACACTGTCTAATGATATGATGGTCATATATGATATATCATTGATTTGAATTAAAATTAATTAATATAATAATTATTAACTGTTCTATTGAGAGATATTCAATAAAAATTAATAAATATAACAATAAGATACCATATCTACAATCAGATATCTACAAGAATGCTAGATGTTCTTCTAATATTTTTCTAGAGTCTTTATATATTGACATGACACCTTGTATTTTTTAATAAAAACAAGAAAGATAAACCAAGCTATAATTTTTCTTTATTAAAAATAAGGTGTTATGTCAGCATAGAAAAACTTCAAAATAACACTAGAATAAGCTTTAGCATTTCTCTTTTAATAAACATGGTGTTGGGCTGATTCAAACACAATCCGTTTCAATCTATATATAAATTTGAATGCCAAAACAAAAAAAAATTATATGAGTTTTATATAAAAATGAATTTATACGATTTTTAGCCTCTTACCGTTTTATCTTTTAATAGTAAACAAAAATATTAATTTAATTTATACGGGTTTTGACTATTGAGAGTCACTCATGGGTTAAGTAAGATAACTCAAAATTGACCTGATTGTTAAATGATTTAATTCAACTCGACCTGATCAACATATATAAATCCGATTATATAAAACTCTAACCTATTAATTTTATGTTTAACTTGTATGAAATTTATAAGTTGGGTAAAAAATTATTTTCCTTAATACATACTTACATTACTTAAGCATCATATTTATTTCGAAAAAAAAAAAAAAAAAAAAAAAACTGTTGTGAAAAGGTATATAAAAAAAGTGGAAATAGAATTAATAAAAACATATTATCAATTATTTACAATATGGATCGTGCGGAAGCGTCGTAGGGAATCGTCAATAGCGTGGCCCCAGGACCAGGTCAAACTTCAAAGGGCCCCCCCTCTTCCTTCACTCTTTTTTCTTTTGTTCTTTTTTAACTCGGCAATGGACCGGACCGGACTATCAAGAATCTGGCTCAAAACAAACGCGTCCCTTGCTGACTCGGCTACTACTCAATTATTTTAAAGCCAGTAGTACGACGAATATATGGGTTTATGGCTAGAAATAAAGCCGTGCATAATAATAGCAATAATGATAAATTTAAAAGATTTAGTAAAAATTTATAAATATTTAAGTATAAAAATTTGTACATATTTTTAACCGATGTTAGGGAGTGTAATAGGGTAACATATGTGTAGGGGTGAGCATGGGGCCGGGGGTGGGGCGGTTTTTTTTTTTTTTTTTTTTTTCCCTTTTTGGCCCCGCTTCGCATCCCGAAGGGTAAAAACTGCACTTGCAAACTACAAGAAAAATGAAGAATCTGTGCGGTGCGAGGTGATACGGGACGGATTGTGCGGGCTGTCCCCAATTCAGGCCAAAACATGAGAAACTATCATACCAAAGCCGGATTCAATACCTAGAAAGCTAGCAAAGCCAGATTCATTCAATACCTAGAAGTCTAGAAGCATGAGAAACCAAGCAACCAAACAAATCAACGAGAAACACATACCAAATCATAAAGAACATATAGCAATAGACATTTAGAGAAACACCAACCTATCATAGAGGAAGCAATTGCGATTTGTGGATCTACAATCGAAGGTCTTGAAGTGAGTGTCGACGATCTTCCCGGTCTCCTCGTCAATCCAGATTTGGAGCACCATTGAGGAGATGAGGAAATCGTGACTCTTGTGAGGGAACGGCACTTGGAGATGAGGAATGAGGGATTAGGGTTTTTTTAGGAGGGGTAAGTTTAGGATTTTAGCCTTTATGTCATTCGGGGCTGGGCAGGGTGGGGATCTGAGTAAAAAAATCACTTATACCTGTGCCCTGCCTCGCCCGGCAAAAAAAATACCAAATATTGATTCGAACCCGCGTTTTTTAGTCTAAATTCCGCATGGAGCGGGGCAGGGCATGCGGGTTGGGGCAGGTTCGCGGGTATTTGATCACCCCTACATACTTGAGAACATGAGATTTGCTTTACTTATTCGGGCAGGTATTTGGGTATTTTGGACACTATTAGTTCGGGTTATTCAAATACCTGTTAGAGCAGATGGGTCTATCTCAATAGTCACATGTAATAGAGTAGCCTTTATTGTATTTGATCCCCGTTGAGATTTTATTTTATTTTATTTTTTATTTTTTAAGTAAAGCTTTAGACTTTCATTAAGAATCATGTTGAAACAATTTGCTGCAATTACAATATCACTGATAAATGTAACACAATTTTTCTTCCAAACTTGCTTTGAAGATTGATGAATGGTAGCCTTCGCTAGGTGATGAGCTACAAAATTTGCTTCCTTGATGATGTGCCTCACATACCGTGATTGAAAACTATTCAGCACAATCTTTGCATTATCAATTAGTTGTTCGTACCGACTTTAATAATGTTGCTCTTCTTGCAAATCATACCCTATTTTCAAAGCGTCTCCCTCAATTATGACATGTTGAAGCCCTAAATTTCTACTGAATTTCACAACTTTTCATGCTGCAAAAGCTTCCGCTACTATTGAATAAAATTTATAATGTGTGTGTATTTTTTTTTAAGATCATGAGGGCATGAAATTAAATGAATTAATTGCAATATGCATATTATGACTGTAAAAAAAAATATCAAATAATTTTTTTTTTTTTTACAAAAATGGAAAAACAAAGGAGAGGAAAACCATTTCTTTTGACATTAAAAAAAAAACTTAAATAAATTATTGGGATAGATCAACTTGTTTTAGCCTTTATTAAAATTAAACTTAACCTTTTATTCATATCTTAATTCCGTCCCTAATACAGATGAATTTTTAGCTTTGCAAAAGTAGTAAAATAGTTTTTAGATAAAGGAAATATATATATATATATATATTTTTTTTTTATATTATATATATATATATATTATCCACAAGATTATACATTATTTAAAGACTAAAATTAGAAAGCTAAGGAAATTGGAATATCAACCAAAAAAAGCAAGAAAATCTAGAATATGAATAAATAAAAAGAAAAGAAAAACTTGGGAAGAAGGAGCCGAGTCAGCGTCCAGAAAAAAAAAAAAAGGGGAAGAAATGGTCTCGTCTCTGAGAAGCCATCGCCATAAATTTCGCTCATATATATAAATATAT
This sequence comes from Alnus rubra, assembly GCA_028654335.1. NCBI lineage: Eukaryota > Viridiplantae > Streptophyta > Magnoliopsida > Fagales > Betulaceae > Alnus > Alnus rubra. The sequence goes on along the minus strand of JAJPGS010002490.1, from coordinate 2,338,569 downwards.
ATATATATATTAACAATCTAAACCAAAGTATTTATCTTATCTTCAGACCTCTCCTTTTCCTACTTCTTCTTCTTCTCCAATTTTGCGATTCTTCTTTCTGCTCTGTTAGCCCTCTCTGTTCTGGCGAAAACGAAACAAAATTGTACCAAAATCTTCAGAACCAACAATGCGTGCAACGGACAACCAGGGTTCGTTCCTGAACCGAATCAGTATCCGCCGGAACCAGGTGGTGTCCATGGACGGAAACCACGAGCAGGAGCTGGAGGACCTCGAGCTCTTCCAGAAGCATGTCGCCGACCGCTTCTCCGAGCTACTCTCGTCCACCTCCGACGACGATTCGCTCCTCTCCATCGCCTGGCTCCGGAAGCTACTCGACGTGTTTCTCTGCTGCGAGGCCGAGTTCAAGGCCGTTCTGCTGATGGCTCGCGATCCTTCCCAGATTTCCAAGCCCCCACTTGACCGTCTCGTGCCCGAATTCCTCGACCGCGTCGTGAAGGCGCTGGACGTCTGCAATGCGGTCTCGCAAGGGGTCGAGTCCGTCTGCCACTACCAGAAGCTGGCGGAGATAGCCGTCTCGGCGTTGGAACAGAGGCCGATCGGAGATGGGCAGGTCCGGCGAGCCAAAAAGGCCTTGAATTCTCTGATGTTGACTCTCGAGGACAAAGAGGGTAGTACCCACAAGACGGCGGAGCGAACCTGGTCGTTCGGTCGGCGAGGTGCGTCGTCGAACAAAGACCGATCCACCGCCGGGAATTTCCGGTCCTTGTCGTGGACCATGTCGAAGGGGTGGTCGGCCGCAAAGCAAATCCAGGCCATGTCGGCCAATCTCGTGGCGCCGCGTGGCGGGGAATCGTCCGGTCTGGCTTTACCGGTGTACATAATGAGCACAATCATGGTTTTTGTGATGTGGGCTTTGGTCGCGGCGATACCGTGCCAGGAGAGGACCGGCTTACCGACTCATTTCCCGGTGCCGAGACAACTGGGTTGGGCTCAGTCCATGATCGTTCTGCAAGACAGGATTGCTGAGGAGTGGAAGAAGAAGAAGGAGAAGAACAAGCTGGCTGGGTTACTGGAGGAGACGCAGAGGTTGGAGAGGTTGGGGCAGTCTCTGATTGAGTTTTCCGACTCGTTTCAGTTCCCGGGTGATGCCGATCGCTTGGAGGAGGTGGCGGCTCAGGTGGGTGAATTGGCTGAGACTTGCAAGAAGATGGAGGAGGGTTTGGTGCCTTTGCAGCAACAGATCAGAGAGGTTTTTCATAGGGTTGTGAGGAGCAGGACAGAGGTTCTCGATGTTCTTGACCAAGGTGGGAAAATGTCTGCTCCCATAATGTAAAGTTTCGAGCTTTTTGAGGTAATTTAGGTTCAGATTGTTCATGGATGTTTATTGTTGATGGTCGTGGCCAATGAACAGAGGAAGGAATGGATAGGAGGCATTTCATAATTATGATGTAATATTATTGTATTTAACGGTGTAAATAATGTTGCGTTTTTTTAGTTATCATGTAGTATCATCTACACCGTTAAATACAATAACGTTCAATCCTAACCACAAAAATGGATCCTATTCCATGAAGAGAAACAGAGGAATTGAACCTGCAATGTGGAACAATACAGCTCTGCCCAAAGGGTCTTTTTGAAAGAGTATGGCATCAACCACTAAGAGATTGTGGTGAAGTATGCATTGCTTAATGCGATATGTAGTCTTTGTAGTTTTTCTCTTAATTGGTAATTTGTCTTCTTCTTTTTTAGGTTTGGTTGAAGATGTACATACCCAAATCAAGGTTATATTATAGGGCAGAAATGATAGGTTTCTAATTTCTTTGTTGAGAATGGTGGGCTTATTTTCATGTTAATAGAAGATAATTTGTTAATTAAGGTATTAATTAAGCATCCAATCTTGTTACAAAGCATAGAATTCAACTTGCCTCAGGTTAAAAAAGTCTCCGACGATAGTCCGTCTTATAAAAAATAAGTGTGCGAATGGATAATGAATGCAATTTTTGAGGTCCGTCGACCGATTTCATACTCGATATATAAGAACCGGCCAAAAGAAAATGATGACCAAGAGTTTATATAAACTCTATACATGATTAAAATTGTACTTAAATCATATAAAACACTTAAAATCGTTACAGTCTAGTGTCCTGCATAATTGCATTTCCATGTAAAATTGGGTAGTTGAGTGTTATGATTTTTTGAATTGGGGACATTGGGTTAGCAGTTTCTTGAATATGAAGGTCTAGAACAGACAAATGAATGTCAAAGTATTCCAGAAAGAAAAATTAAGAGTTTCTAAATTTTTTTTTTTCAAAATTTGATCCTAAAATAATGTGTCACAACCCCATGAAATAGTGACATGTGATTATAACAAATCTTTTATCCAATTCTTTTTATATTTATATATATATATATATTTTAAAAAAAGAAAAGAAAGTGTGGCATTTCTCCTGAAAAATCCATGCTTTTCCATCAATTGTATGACCACAAAGAGCTCATGTCAATTTCTATCGGTGTTTGGGCGCATTCAAAGTTTAGAGCGCGTGAGTCGTTATGCCAGATTCATGATTGTCATTATGGTAATGCGACTTTCATGGTGACTGAAGAACCCGGAGTAGTGACCTTTTTTACTCTCTAATTATTTCATATTCTCTCCGTTGCTGTTGGCATTTCGAATACGACAAAGTTTTTATCTAAATTGGATTAAGGAATTTAAACCGACGTCGATTATTAGAGCATATGTTTTTTTAAAATGCATATAAAAATTGAGAAATACTATTAATGCTATGTATGTTTCAACGTAAATTTTTTTTTTAACAATTTTCATGAAAAATATCTTTCGACGTTTGGTTCGTACGAAAAAATCACCGGTAACAAGATTTCATCATTGGCTGGCAAGATTCCAGTGATGGAGGCCAGAATCCGGCGACAATGGCCAGATTCCAGTGAAGGTGGTTAGAATCTGGCACAAATGGCCAAATTCCAGCCAATTAGGCAGAATCTGGTCTATCAGACGTCGCCGAATTTCGGCAAAAAATTCCAGATTCCGGCACCGGCCAGACTCTGGCCTGTTTTGCCAGAATCTGGGTTGCCGGATTCGGGCGGTAGTTGTCGGATTCCAGTGATGGTCATCGAAATCTAGCTAGTGCCACTGGATTCTGACAATCAGATATCAAAATTGGGGACCTTCGGCAATAGATTCGAGTTACTAATAAACTCCAATGCTCGACAGTAACGGATTCCCATAACCGTGCATTCATGAATGAAGAATTTTATCCAAAAAATTATTTACGGTTTTTAAAACCGTAAATCGTTTTCCAAAAATTAAAGATGCTTTTACGGTCAAACTGAAAATAATTTCCGTTGAACATCATTTTTTGCTACACCAAACACCGAAAAATACAGAAAATATTTTACCCCCAAACAAACAGAGCATTATTATACTACGACTGTCATACAATTAGAAGGACATGATAGTGAAAACTAGCCATTGATTTTTCTCTTTTACTAACCCTTGTTGGTTCAAATGTTGATTTCTACAATCAGGTGAGAGAGAACAATTGTAGCTATTTTAGCTCGACGTGATTATAGCAGTACATGCCCGCACAAGAGGGGCCTAGACGGTGAGAATCGCAGGTGCTCCCTCAAGTCTGAATGAGTCATAACTTGACCTAACCACATCATGACATTAGTAGGACTCAAAGCAGCTAATACTAATAAGATTGATGATCTCAATTTCGAGAGTCGAATTCTCACCCTAGCACATGCCCAACTACTTTAGAGATTTTCTTGAGGCAACTAGCCACCACCGCTGATTGTGGAGTAATGTTAGAATGAAGATATATATATATATATATATATATTTTGTATTTTTTTCAAAATTGATATAACTTTTAAAATTATCATAAAATTAAAATTTAATAATAATATATAATAAATCTAATAATAATTTTAAAAGTTACGTCAACTTTATATATATAAAAGATAATTTTTGTTTTTAGGATATGTGTTCAATCACTTGCTTCAAAGACATATACCATAATACCAGATTCTGTTGGATGGCTTATCGTAAATAGAAAAGTGAACGGCAAGAAGAAAAAGAGTGGCACAATGGCCGACCAATAGGTGACCATAGTCTTGTTGAGTCTATGTCGTACATATCATACAACCTTAGGACCTTACCTCAAGCTCAGAGAAAACAAAAGAAACCCAACAAAGTACACTGACCTCAGAGTCAAAAGACTTGCTACATAAGGGTCATAATTAGAATAAAAAAGTGGTCTATTTTTTATTTTTATTTTTATTTTGGCAAATTAACAGCCTAAATCGTCTAAAATGAGTTGATAAGAGTACACTAAAGGGCAATTATTTGTGACAGTCAATAAAAGAAAAAAATCGGATAGGTTGAATTATCTTCTAATTTGGTTGATATATGTTTTTAAAGCACGTGATTCTCATTTACTTTTTTAATAAAGCATGTTATTTTCATGTATAAGTTTAAATCATTTAATAGACCGAGTTAAATAATTTATTCAGGACACAAATTTCTTGCAAACTAGTATTTAAAATGACATGTGTCTTTAGCATGTGAGAAGTATATGCTTTTTTTTTTTTTTTTTTTTTAATAACATGTGTTTTTCATATGCTTTTTTAATAACTTTAAGGGCACATTGCTTTTTCTTTTTTCATTTTTTTTTCTTTTTCATAATAATTCGGATTTCATTGAACTCATAAAGATAGAGCAAGTTGCTCGAACAAAACTAAATCACATAAAATTAAGAATTTCTTCAATCTATACTTGATCTATGACTTGTTTAACAGCTGCTTTGGCTAATCTATGGCAGCATAATTTATCTCTCTAATAATATGACCAATTTGCCAATTTTGCATATAATTGAGCACTCCACGTATGTCATCAATAATATGACCATACCTACTCTAATTTTGACCATGAGATTTGACAGCATTCCCCACTTGTAGCACATTACCTTCCAATAAAATCTTTTGTAGGCCTAGATCTTAGCTGAATTCTGTCGCATAAAGGACCGTCAATGCCTTAGTTGTGATAGGTTCTAGATTCCCTAATTTGGTTTGGCTTCAAGCTACAAGAACAAAGCCCTCGTGATCCCACACTATGAACCCCATTCCCAATTGTTCGTTAGTTGTGTCAACCACAATATCCCATTTTACCTTTTCATGCCTACAAAAAGAGCTTTCCATTTGAGAGGTGGTGTTTCCCTTTGCTCTATTGGCCCCTCGATCTTGTTTTGCATTCACCTTTTTGAAATCATCCAAGGCATTCTTTTCCCGCCTTACCACAAGGTTAGGATCAAGAAACTCCCCTTGTGACGACCATTTTTCTTTTCTTACTACAAAACGGAATCATCATAGTGGTATGACAAACTAGTCATAAACCAATTCAATGTACACATCTCATAATATGTATATAACACATCAGAGATAATAAACAACGTAGCGAAAACTATTATCATTAAATAAAGAGTGTGAATACAACATCAGAGTCATATATCTGTCGATTTGTTTAAGGCTCAATCAAAACATTATATACATCAAATAATGTCTATACAAAATAAGTGTTACATGCGACACAAGCCATATATAAAAGTCTATACAAAAATATGAACTATCTGAGTTCGACACACATACGACCAAATGCGAAGTGCCTCAGTCGTGGTATCCCAAGAACAACGCCACAAGGTCCTCATCGACGTCTACGATACCTGCAATCAAAGCATCTACATCTACACGATTGTGGTGGTAGCCACATTCGCATGGGTGAAAGTATGAGTTTACCAACTCAGTAGTATACAACTCATTGAGTTTTCACAATGAGCCAATTCCTTTATTTTTACCGTATGTTTACGATAACGGCTTATCTTGTGAATTGATAGTTTCGTAACCGATAACGTAAATAATGTCATTTGGTTCATAAATTAATACTCTACAATATACAAACCATTACATATATATCATGTGACTCAGATACATTCGTATACAAGCTCTCAAACCTTTAAAAAAATGCAAGCATACAGATATATCTAAGGAAATAATTAACACTATGTTTCGGCTTTATGCGCATATAAGTCATATAAACCTTTGGTGAAGTCTAATATACGTATACTCCCAAACATGACATCATAAGACAACAATGTATATAACATTATAGCATTACACGCATATAATTCTTTCAAACCTTTAGGGAATATGAGTATACATGCACACCCAACATTAAATCACGGGAAAACATTCAACATAACATTTCGGTTATATACGCATACAGTTCTTCAGAACTTTTAGAGAATACAAGTATACTTATACTCTTATACATTACATCTCAGTAAATCAATCAACATCATAACTTGGCCTCATACGCATACATGTCATTTCAAACCTTTGGGGAATACAGGTATACGTGCATTCAAAATACATGACATCTCATAAAACACATATGCAATCTAGCTGATTATTACTATATATATGTTCTATCCCATTCAAACACATATGCATACTAATATGTTTAGCATGAAATACTTTACTAAAATATGTCACACACCATCATGCTATGCAAGCTCTTATTCTGTTTCTTGGTTTCTAGTGACTGCAAGGCTTCAACCTTGGGTCTTGTTTCTGATGCCGTGGGACTATATACCTATTGGTCTTACACTTGTTTTGCCCATGTATCTTTAATCGGGGTCTTATGTTCAACGTTCATGATTTCGTACATGCTAGTGCTTTCACACCATCCATGCTCTGTGTACATGTTTCCATACTTATACAACTCATATCATCTCATGCTTTTCTTAATCTTTCCATCATAACATGCATCTTAGCTCCTCATAAAGCACATAAAACATAACTCAATGTACATATTCACAATCATATCTTAAAACTAATAAACATCATCAAGAAGGCATTGAAACAATCACAAGTATGTATCATACTAAAATAACATTACTCGAGTTTATCAAATCATAACATTGTCACATCGTAAAACTTAACATCTTTTCTCACTAAGTTAGATACTCACTTTGACTGCTTGGTAATTGGCTTAAAGAAGGATCCCCAACAAAAGCCTTGCCATGCACCACTGCATTATCACATTGCATGACACATCAAACTAACACATAATATTTTCTAACTCTAAATTCTTACATAATTCTTGAATTGCTCAAGAACTAAGACCCATGGAAAACCCATAAATTTATAGAGCTCCATTTGACAACCCATTAACTAATAATAATAACCCATAAGATTATTTTAGGGTTAAACACACAAATTGCTAATTTACAACACTTAGTAAAAATCTAGGGTTTTGGGTTTTACCTATATTTCTCAATTCTCATAAAAAATGCAACCTAATGTTTGAAAATTATTAGAATACTTCAAGAACACCAAATACCTAAATATATTTGAGATATTAAGCTCAAGGATTTACTCAAAATCTAGTAAAGTTAGGATTTTTGGATTTACCTCAAAACGATCGGTGAAAACGTAGATCTTGTAGCAATGATCATTTTTTCAGTGTCAAATTTGAGTTTAGAAGTTTCAAACTACTAGAATATAGGGTTTAAGATCAAACCCTAGGAGAGAGAATGAAGAATTTTTGGAAGAAAAAAGAGAAGAACTAGAAAAGTGAGCTGAAAATTCGCTCAACCCATTTTTTACCGAGGCCTGTTCGGACATGCGCTAAAGAAGGAACTTTCTGCCAAGCCCGTCCGGAAACACATTTTGGCCCGTCCGAACACGTGCCAAGAAGTGAATCTACTGACTAACTCGTCTGGACACAGAATTGGTCAGTCCGGACGCTCAATTTCTAAATGTTTTCTAAATGTTTTTCTTCCTCATCTTACCTAATTATTCACTTAATTAGTTTAATTCATGTTTTTAGCACTTCATTAACATTTTGGACGTTATATCCCTCCCTCTTTATAAGAATTTCGTCATCGAAATTCAAATTCTAAGTCATTAAACAAGTTTACAAACATGCATTTTATCTAAATGAAAATTTGAAGATGGTATGATAAAGTAGTCATACCTGGGTTTACTCAAAACAAATGGAGATATTGATCCCGCATCTCTTGCTCAAGCTTCCATGATGCTTCTTCTACGTTGTGGTTTTGCCATAACACTTTGACGAATGGAATGGTTTTGATCATCAATTGTTGTTTTTTACGATCCAACACTTGTACGGGAAGCTCTTTATATGTCAAGTTTGCTTGAATATCAATAGACTCGTAGCTTATAACATGTCAGGGATCATGGACACACTTCCGCAACTGAGAGATGTGGAAGACGTCGTTAATGCCCGCCAAGTTATGAGGCAAATCGACATTGTATGTTAGAGGGCTCACACAGTTCAACACTTTGAATGGTTTAACATACATTGGATTGAGCTTGCCCTTATTGTCAAAACGCACTACGCCCTGCATTAGTGACACCTTAAGGTACACAAGGTCACCAACTTCAAACTCAAGCTTGCGATGATGCTTATCCGGGGCAGTGATGTTGTATTACAGGTCTATTGGGATAACGCCAACCTTGCCGGGAAATGGTTAATATTCTGGGTAGACCATATGGAGAATAGCTACGACTTTATATAATTTATTTACAGCATTTTTCTCGGCATTAAATATTAATATTGTTACAAAAAGTATGCCTCATCATTTCTTTAAAATAAATTAATTTTCTATCTGGGCGTACTAACCAAAGCAATACATATCATTTGTGAAAACCCACATTTAATATTCCAGAGATATAAACCGTTACTCAAGGCTCATTGAATAGTCCGTTTTATAATTATTTCCTTACTAAGTTGTAGACTTACGCAGCTATTTCTCTTCCACTGTAAAACACTTCAGTGTTTTGCAGGTTAGCACGTTTCATAAGTAATGTCTATAGTAATGTTTGTTTGGAAGCTATGAGTCTAAGTTTGATGATGCATAATATTATGCTAGTGAGTCTAGAACTAAAAATCTCAGATCATGATTTTTGTTTCTGCATGCCCTTTTTACTCTGATTTAGTATCAGTGTAATTTCTTTTATCAATTACCAGTTAATTGAACTGAGAAAATTGCTAGTTACCTTCCTTATTAAGTAAATACAATTACCTAATTTTGGGGGCGTCATAGTAAGAGAGAGAGAGAGAGAGAGAGAGAGAGAGAGATTGAGAGGCAGAGACTATAGAGACAAAGATGATAGAGAGTGATTAAGAGATTGAGAGACATAGAAGATAGAGGAGAGAGAAGACGAAGAGAGAGAGAGAGAGAGAGAGAGAGAGAGAGAGAGACGAGAGACGAGAGAAATGATGTTTCTAGAATAAAAGGAAAAAAACAAGAAGTAAATATAAAAATTATTTTAATGATAAAATGAAAAATGAAAGAAATCTATTGTGAGAGGTATTTGGATAGGAAAGTAAAAAGTAGTTTAAATCCATAAATTAGAAAATCGTTGGGTGCTTGTTGCTAATGATCTTATAGTGACACCCCATTCTCCTTGATGGAAACGATCCCAGAAGCCAAAGTTCACAACTTTCGGCCATTTCCCATCAAATGTTACCATTCCCTAGTCCCACTACTCACTTCCATAAGTTGACGACAGAAGAGAAAGTGATTGTTCAGAAACCCTTCATCGAGGAAGAGCCACAAGTGTCGAACCTTAGATGGACGTGCCGAAAAGCCAGATTCAGTAAAGGAAGGGGTAGAGGCGTTGGATGCAGGTGAGACCTTGGTCAGAAAACTTAGGGGTACGTTATGTCCATACAGGTGACTTCATCGACCTCGTTGGATTTGGATCAACACCACTAGTAGTGTCTAGTACAACGGTGATGGTGGCCATGGAAAAGAAAATGTGCAAAAGGAGTGGCCAAAGAAAAAAAAAGAGGGGTAATTACCTATTTCCCCCATGAACTACCAAAAAATGTGCAATGCCCCCATGAACTACCAACTCGACCAAAATAGAGCATTCAACTACCAAAGACAACCATTTTTCCCCCTTCCGTCAGTCAAAGGGGTTAAAACAAACGGTCAACGGGTCATGTGCCGTTTTATATGGGGGCATGTTGGAAGATGATGGTAGTTCATGGGGGGAAAATAGGAAGATGGTGGTAGTTCATAGGGGGAAAAGAGGAAGAAAATGAGGGTAAAACGGCGTGTGACTGACGGAAGGGGGGAAAATGGTTATCTTTGGTAGTTGAATGCTCTATTTTGGTCGAGTTGGTAATTCATGAGGGCATCGCGCATTTTTTAGTAGTTCATGGGGGGAAAAGGTAATTACCCAAAAAAAAAAAAACTTTTGACTTTTAGAGGAGAGAGAGAGAGAGAGAGAATTTGGTGTGTTTGAGTTTAATAACCAACACAACAATTCCTTCCCTTCTTTTTTACTTCTACAAAAATAAAAGTCAATTTCAAAAGATTCTAATTTTTTTTTTTGTTTTTTACATCACATCAATAATTTTTTATTATTATTCAAATTAAAAAATTTATTATAATATTTTTTTCTTCATTTTTTTATGTAAATTTTTTCTATTTTATATTACATTAATCACTTCTTATTACTATTCAAAAAAATAAAATTACTACAACAATCTTTACCAAACACACCTATTAATAAAAAGACGAGCACACGACAAAACTTTCAAACAAGATAAAATGCTTGTCTTTGCATTTTAAGAATAAAAAACTACTCAAAGGGAAAAAAAAAAGAAAAAAAAAAAGAAGAAAAAACCAAGAATTGGATATTTTATTAGGCAACTAAAAATCATCAACTTAACAACTACCTTATCTGTCGTATATTGATCTTCTTGAGGTTACTGAGATGTTCCCGTCTTCTAATTGTGCTCTTCCAAAACGGTTCTATCTCTGAGTCTATCTTAGCCTTTCACTTTCAATTTCAACTTGGAGAAGATCGAAGAAAGGGGACTTGGTTTTGGATGGGAGAGGGGATTTGACGTTAAACGTTTTCTTTTGCCGTTAAAGTCCCGTTAATCTAGTCAATTCCAAAGATCCGTTAACGGCCTTGAATAACAAAATGCTCTAAACAAAAGGAAAAAAATACAATTTAGCCCGTCAAATTATTACTCTTTTTTCTAATGGCTCTCTAAGGCCATCTCCAGCAGGTAAAGTTAAAGTAACTATTCAAAAATTACAAATATTTATTTTAGCTACTCCAACAGTTAAAAACACTCCAACAATATATTTTATTCTACTCTTCATTTCCTTAAAATATTATTTTGTCATATTTTTTAATTGTTTTATTTTCTTTCTCTCTCTTCCGTCGAATCCGTCCCCATCCTCAACAACTGGCCAACCCCATCGTTTTTCAGATCTCCCCTATGCCATGAGCCACCGGTAGCGGCCTTCTCCGGCCCAGCCGCGGACCGCATGGCAGAATCGGAGCCGTACAGCATCATACTCATCGGAATCGGAGCCGTGCGGAACCAGCGGGAGCACCTGGTGCTCCACCTGGCCAACGCCCAGATGCGCCGCTTGCCTCCCCTTGACAACATCGACGTCCTCGACGTCGCCGTTTTCCGCCGCTTCCGCAAGAAGCTCCTACCTCGGCAAGAAGTCTAACATCTGAATCTCCGATCGCCGGGAGATGGGGATGATGAAGAGAGATCGATGGAGAGGGACAGAAGGACGAAGAGGGAGAGGGGGGAGAGAGAAAATATTAATAAAATTTTTTGACTTGGGTGAACAGTTAATAGGAAACTCTGCCTATTTACTGTTCAATGTTAGATGAAAAAGTTTACTTTGGCCATTCTGCTGGAGAGGAGAAAAGAGCAAAAAAAGTTAAATTTATTCATTTCAGCTAAAGTAGCCACTCTGCTGGAGATGGCCTAAGCTATCAAGACTTGTATTCTAGACCCCGAAACTACTAAAGCATTTGAGAAAGACCCATTTTGACGAAATGTTCTTATAAGAACTTTGTCACGTGTTATTTTTCAATTAAAAAATAAATAAATAAAAATTTAAAAATTCAAAAAATAAAAAAATTCATAGACATTAAAGGATAGAAAATTAATCATATCCACGTTCGGAGAGGCGATGACGAGTTCACCGAGCTGCAAGCGTGCATCGTGTCCAACGACGATGTTGAAAAGAAGCAGTATGCCCTCCGGTTGATTGCAATATTTTTTAAAAAATAAAAAAATAAAAAATAAAATTTTTAGTTTATTTTAGTTTTTAATTTTTTAATTTTTTTTAACTGAAAAATGATACATGTCAGGAGTATTATTAGGATATTTCGCCAAAAGAGTTATTTTTCAAAATTTTTGATAATTTGAAGAGTTAGAGTGTAAATATTAATAGTTTGAAACGCCATCTAAAGAAATAGCAGTAGTTTAAAGGGTTAAACTTTATTTTTCCTTGAACAAAAATATCACAGACACACAGTGACCTGACCTCACCGACAACTGAATTCCTCGCGCTGTGCCAATCGCGGCCCAAAAGCCCATTCCAGTGAAGCCACTGCCGCTTCATCTCCCCCCATTCAAACTGACCCCGTCCCTTCGATCTCCTCTAGAGCCACCACCATTGAATTCAGTAATTTATTCACAAGTACCTCAAACTAATATAATTGCATAACAGGACCTCTGAGCTCGATGTCCTCAGGTTCAACTTCAAGCTCAACTTCTTCCATAACACTTCTTCGTTACCAAACCCTGACCTCCGCTTTGTTCTCTGCTTTTTTTTACGAGCTATACAGGTAGTAGATTGATGGCAGTAATATCCAACTCGTTGCAAATAAAGCACGGGCTCTCGCTCTGGTGCCCTCAGTCTGCTTCGATCAATCGAACTCACCGGCCTTGTTTGATCGGATTGGGAAGCGTCCGGAGAAGAAGCTACGTGGCGGTGTCGTCCGCCTTCGCAAACGAGAACCGAGAGTGAGTTTTTGATTGCAATTTGAGTCGGTGGTTAGAAAATGATTGATCTTTCAATTTTATTTATTTATTTATTGATCTTTCAGGTTTGTGATAGTCGGAGGTGGCAATGCGGCTGGCTACGCGGCTCGGACTTTTGTCGAACATGACATGGCCGATGGACGCCTCTGTATTGTGTCTAAGGAGGTGCGTTTGGCTCCATTTTTGGCGTTTGAATTGCTTGTTAGCTTAATCACTGATTGCAAATGATAGTTTGAATTTTGAACAAAAATGATTTATAAAAAAAAATTGATTATTTTGCAGGCGTTTGCACCATATGAGCGGCCGGCTTTGACGAAGGCTTATTTGTTTCCTCTGGACAAAAAGCCAGCACGATTACCTGTAAGGATAGTTGTTTACTTCATATTGCATTAGTTGATGGGTGAACGCTCAGAAATTGTGATTCAGAGTGTTTGTTTGTTTCTTCGTAGTAAAGCTTAATCAGTGTGCTTATTGTATTATTTTTGGTCTTGAGGAGCTCAATTCATGCATGATCAGTGTGTAAGGATAGTTATTTATATTATATTGCATTAGTTGCTGTATTAGTGCTCAGAAATTGTGATTCAGAGTGTTTGTTTTTTTCTTCTTCTTAGTAAAGCTTAATCAGTGTGTTTATCCTACCATTTTTGGACTTGAGGAGTTCCATTCATGCATTTTGGCAATAGCGTTCCGTATATTCATACTTAAGTCATTGGTATACTTAAGTCATTGGAGTTCCATTCATGTATTAGTTGATGGGTGACTGCTGATACCACTTGTAATGTATTTCTTATTTTCTGCTATACTGAATTGTAAAGAAGGATAAAGGATGATGAGAAGGAAAGGATGGAAGAAGATGAAATGCAAGCTGGATACTTCGAGAGGTCCAGAATCTCCAAGCTTTATGCAAGAAAAGCCTAAACTCCCAGAAAGTGTTTACACGATTAACCAATTGACTGCCGATACATTTGTGGACTTGGGTTATATAGAACCCCTCAATTGTAACCAAACTGACTTCTAAAGCTAACTTCCTAACAACTCACTCAGCCCATTAGGCCTTATTCAATGAATCTAGACACTTTACAAATCAAAAGGACTGAACACTACTTTATTACAACTGAAACGTAAGCAGCCACCTGTCTCTTCCAGCTCAAGCCTTGCGTTCAGTTCTCTAATGATCTTTCTTCTTCCCTCAGGTCATCCCGAAAGCCTCCATAACATAAGTAGTTTGCCTTTTGTTCTCTTACCCCCTCCCAACAAAAAAAAAGTTTGATTTTGTATTAATGAGTTTGAAGTAGGATATACTTAAGCATGTGATTTATTTTTTATTTTTTTAAGGTTTGGTAATGATCAGGAACTGTTCTGCTTTTAAATTTAATGTAGGGATTTCATACCTGTGTTGGATCTGGCGGGGAAAGGCAAACTGCCGATTGGTATCAAGAGAAAGGGATAGAGGTATTCTTTATATCACCCTCCCTTCTTTTTGAATGCTTAGTTTTACCTCTGGTTTTTACTTTTTCTTTTTCATTTGATTAACAGTGTTTGAGTTTGATTCAAACAAATTCAAAATTTTTGGGGGTGTTTGGGTGTCCCATGTGGATGAAACTTGACTTAAAATAGAATTGTTGTACTGAACATGATATGTATGTGTTCAAGTTACATTTCCTGATAATTTCGTTGGAAAAAGTTCATCCATAACACTTCAGTATAATTATGGAAGTTTGGAAGACACCTTATTTGGACATAGATTCTTTTCTCATTTACTTTGAGTTGAACATCAATAATTTATCTTGTGAAATGTGATCGATAATTTTGAAATTTCCACTATTTTGCTTAGATGTTTTATGAAGATCCAGTGACAAGTATTGATATCGAGAAGCAAACATTGACGACAAATTCAGGCAAGCTGCTTAAATATGGATCGCTTATAATATCTACAGGATGCACAGCCTCAAGGTACCCATGATGTTTTGAATCAGTACTTGATTAGAGTGTTTTCAGATTATGCACATAAATGGGTCAAGCAAAGGTGCTTTCTTGACCTTTTTCTTTTTTCAGATTTCCAGAGAAAATTGGAGGAAACCTACCTGGTGTTCACTATGTCCGGGATGTAGCAGATGCTGATTTGTTAGTATCGTCATTGGTAATTTCTTTTCAATGCTTCTGTTGTCAACTTCCTTTTGATTTTGTTTGGTTAAAATATGCTAATGAATAAATATAGGTGTATATGTTCTTAGTTGTAGGGAGGTTTGGATGACCAAATGTAAAACAGCTTGCTGTTAGAAGACATTATAATATTCAACCTGCATCTTTGAAGCTATGCTACATTGAGGGTTATAGCAAATGCAGCTAGGATATCATATGCATTTTCTCTAGCATTCTTGGAGAGGAAGTTTGAAAATTAAAAATTTGAAAACTTCTATAAATTTTGGCACAGAAATGTTGTCTTTTTATTAATCCAGAATGAAATATACTTATTTGCTTTAAGCTTTTAGCCTCTCAAAAGCTTCCTACAGCAATTACTTAGATGTAGAGGAGAGAATTATTCAGCTATAGGAATAGTGGAAAGCTCAGATTTCAACTCTACTTCAAGCATAGGTGTGAGCCATTGAGCTTTGACAAGCTAAAATTTCGTTGAAATTGATTTCCAGAGACTATCTTGTGGGCTGTATATTTATCAAGGGTTGCTTAATAGTTTGAAGCTACACATTCCTTGGTTAAAATGAATTTCCCTTTAAATGAACTTCACATATAACTTTTAGGAGAGGGCACGGAAGGTGGTCATAGTTGGTGGTGGCTATATTGGCATGGAGGTTGCTGCTGCAGCTGTTGGTTGGAAACTTGATACAACGGTATGTGTTCTGTCCAATCTGTTGCTTCTATGATAGTTGGGATGGACTTAATTAATTCAAGCGAAGACTGTTGGAACTTTCACCACTTTTTATCATTTCTTTTCAGACTTGTTGAGGCATATTTGTTGTTTGGTGTATATGAACCTCTGCCCAAATAACCTCTGAAAACTCTAGCATATTGGACTGGATTCTCAAATGCATTTTCCGAAGATGTATTCTCTTGTTCTGCAGATCCTCAATACCTTGATTAAAGCTATCGTGGTGCCAATATTGTTTTGGATTGCTCAATACACATTCTTAGAGCACTTTTTATATGATGAGCAGCTTGTATAGTTTTTCCTTAAATATGATGGGAAAACTTGATGACATGACATGACATGTCAGAAGAACCTCCATTTGGCTATCTCACTTATATTTCTGTTAGTGGTGTTATTTGAATTTATTGTTGTTGAGCAAAGCAAAAACTATTTACTCTTGTGACATGGTGATAATGGGCACTTTTTCTCTTAAAACATAAAGGTCATATTTCCAGAGAATCATCTCTTGCAAAGACTATTTACTCCTTCTCTATCCCGGAGATATGAAGAACTGTACCAAGAGAATGGTGTCAAATTCTTAAAGGTGCTCTCTCTCTCTCTCTCTCTCTCTCTCTCTCTCACACACACACACACACACACACACACACACACACACACACACACACACAAACACAAACACAAACACACATGTATCATGTGTGAAAAATTTGTATCTGTTTAGCTAATGAACAACTGCATTTGATTATAGCCATAGAAATGGACTTTCTTAACTTTTTTAATTGTTCACCAGGGTGCCTCTATAAAAAACTTAGAAGCTGGTACTGATGGACGCGTGGCTGCTGTCAAACTTGAGGATGGATCTAACATAGAAGCAGATACAGTAATGTTCTGTTCCTGTTTGTGGATTTAACATATTTTTTTTCATATATAAAAACTAGTTTTCTCATCTTGCACCGGTTTTTTATAATGTCATGGAAATGAGATTTTGTCTGGTTTGAACATAAGAACACAAGATGGAGAAGTTGATGAAATGGAAAAATGCTATTTCTCTTTTTGCAGGTAATTATTGGTATTGGAGCAAAACCTGCTGTCAGTCCCTTTGAAAGGGTGGGTTTGAACACCAGTGTTGGTGGAATACAGGTTAGCTTAATTGTATACCAATTATGAGCAATGAAAATGAATGAACATTTTACATGAACTGTGTATAAACTGTGTTTATTTCACAGATCATGATAATAAGTCTTTTTTGAACAGTAACACAAGCAGTTAAAATAAGCCTACATTGGGGGGGGGGGGGGGGAAGTAAAATCAAAGTTCATCAAGACTTGACATATATGTAATATCAAATCCCAGGTTGATGGACAGTTCCGGACAAGTATTCCTGGAATCTTTGCAGTTGGAGACGTAGCAGCTTTCCCGTTAAAGGTATGATTTTCTGGTGAGTTTTTCTCAAATTATGCGGCAAGATTCTTGCTTAATCTGAAAGTACATGTGGTTCTCCCTGAATAGATTTATGATCGCATAGCACGAGTTGAACATGTGGATCATGCTCGTCGGTCAGCACAGCATTGCGTTAAAGCTTTACTAAGTGCCCAAACTCACACGTATGTCAGAGTTTCTTTTTCTGTACATACTTTCTAGAACATGGAATTAATATGAGCGACTTTTCTCCTTTCTGAATCATCCTATTTGTTGATTTACATCGCTTCATGATTTCCAGGTATGATTATCTTCCATATTTTTACTCAAGGGTATTTGAGTATGAAGGTAGCCCAAGAAAAATATGGTGGCAATTTTTTGGGGATAATGGTAAGAATCTGTAATGCATGCATTGTTGCATTAAATATTAGTTTTTTTTTTCTTGATAAGTGGCGCTTTAGAAATTTTTTCTTATACTCGACATTTTATTTTTATTTTTTTTGAACAGTTGGAGAGACGATTGAAATTGGTGATTTTGATCCCAAGATAGCTACTTTCTGGATAGAATCTGGTAGCGTAATTTGTTTGAAACTCTCTCTCTCTCTCTCTCTCTCTCCAAGTGTATATGTATTGCATGTTTAAATTTATGTTGTTGACAAAAGATGATTAGTTTTTTCTTGGTTCACAGGTAAACTGAAAGGTGTTCTTGTTGAAAGTGGGAGTACTGAGGTAACTTTTTATTCCCCAGATTTTACATTCAATTGATGAGAGTAGTCATAGAACAAAATATAGTTATATTGAAAATGAAAAAGTTTTATGGCATTTTTGTGAATATCAAAGAATTTAATAAAACATAAAGGTTTTAGAAGTGATGGGTTACTAATACAAATGAGATTCTTTTCAATTATAAGAGAATTCATTATCAATGAATTTCTTGTATAGGTCTCCTTTTTTTTAGGGAAAAGTACAAAATCAATCCTTGTGGTTGCACCCATTACAATTAGGTCCATGTGGTATATAAATTTGTTGAGAACTAGTGGTAAGCTAAAAAAGCAAATAGGTCCATACTCAACTTTCATCCAAAATTTTGACGAAATCCGTTAATGTGCCATGTCAAATCCAATCATATAACGATACGTGTCTAGTTTAATTACTCATAGCAAAAAAAAAAAAAAAAAAAAAAAAAAGAGAAAAAAAGAAACCTTGGAATTGAAATGTTACTTTTCAAAGCCATGTGTATTACGCATCAATCCCCTCGGCCACGTTAGCAAGGTAAAAGTGTTTTTTGATAAGTAAAACAAGTCTTATTGATAGCGTAAGGTGCCCCTAAGCACATCGAAAGTATACACAAGGAATCACCTAACTAGGTAAAAGTGAACAAAGTAAAATCTAAAGTCTTCACCCCCAGTTGATGTTTACAGTGAACCAAGACTTAGCCGATACTCCATAAAACCCTCAGTTCCTCCACCCAAATACCATTTTCCATAAAACTTTCAAGAAGGGAGAGGCGTGCCGTTCGTGTCTGTGGAAGGAGCATCACCCTTTTTGTTTCTCTTGCAGCCATCGCTGTTGTCTACAAAGCATGGAGTGTTTGCATCTTTTCTAAGTGTGTGTGTGTGTATATATATATATGTTGTGTACAGTGGTGTTTGAACATAGTGGAGTTTGGATATTTGAGTTGTCGGTTGATGTTCTTTAAAAAAGTGATTCCTTTTTAGAGATTTGCGATTGTGTTTGCTTTTGTGGGCCTTTTTCAGTTTACTTTGCCTTTGTCTGAATGTAGCACTTGGTCAATGTGCTTGTGTCTGGTTGCTGTTTATCTTTTGCAAATATTTATGTAAGATTTTTCCTTTGGCAACTCTTTTATCTACATATTTCCCCAAAATAACTACTTTAGTAACACTCAGAGCTGAACTCTGTTTGGTATTTGGGAGGTCCATCTCATTCGTTGGTCAACTCTAATTTGGATTAAATTATTTTTTATGGTTTAATTTCCTTTTTTTGGACTAAGCATGTCTTATGCTAAGATCTTACTTAATAGGTTGTATATACGAATTAAAGCGGAATAAATGTGAGCTCTTGCAATCTTGTCTTTTTGATATTTGAATTCAATCCACCAAAAGAGACCCCCTTCAACTTCTTCCCTGCATCTTTGAGTTAGCAACAACTACCTCTGCAAACATGGTATTAGGTCCTCCCCAACCCCTTTCCCAACACCAGTGAGATATGGCTTATTGGTTTCATGCTCCACATAAAGGTTCAACACTCTTCTATTCTCACAACTACCTCTACAAACATGGTTAGAGACTCCATCCAAATTAAGATCTTCTTTCCAATACACAATTGTGGCACCCATCACGAGAACAAAAGAGCTAATGTGAATTGGATCGCAAAGCGATATCTTGAGAATTTTTGGGATGACCCCACATGGCCTAAGTGTGCTTTTAGAGAACAAATTAAAAGGGACTATACTATTAAATCCCAAGATATAATGCCTATCGAGCTAGGAAGCTGCCCTTAAAACTGGGGTACTTTGTTGCAGCAGTGTAGAAATGGAACCCAGGCAACATATGCGGTTTGATAAAAGATGGATTTATTTTAATAGGATGTTTGTATGTTGAATGCGTACAAGAAAGGTCTAATTGTTGGGTATAGACCTATCACCTATAACTGCATTAGATGATTGCCACTTAAAGGGCCCGTATGGTGGACACTTGTTATGTGCGGTGGATAGAGGTGAGAACGATTACATTTTCCCAATTGCACATGCTGTTGTAGAAATTGAGTATAGAGACTCACGGACATGGTTTATGGGTAGCCTACTGGATGGCATTTTCACCTTCTGTCTATTAGACATAACAGTTGAGGAGCCAATGCAATCTAGTAGACTACCTATAAACCATGCCCACGAGTCTCTACTGTCGGTTTCTATAATTGCATATGCAGTTGGGAACAGGTCATTGTTCCTATCTCTGCCAACTGCACATAACAATTGTCTAGCGTACGGGCCCTTTAAGTGGCAACCATCTAATGCAATTATAGGTCTATACCCAACAATTCGACTTTTCTTGCAGGCATTCAACATACAAACATCTTATTAAAATAATGTCCATCTCTCACCAAACCGCATATGCTGCATGGGTTCCATTTCTGCACTGCTGCAACAAAGTCCCAAGAGATTTTGTAGTGCTCACTTTCACTCTCATACCCTAGTTTTAAGGGCAGCTTCCTAGCTTGATAGGCATTATATCTTGGGCCATGTGGGGTTACCCCTAAAATTCTCAAGATATCGCTTCGCGATTCAATTCACATTAGCTCTTTTGTTTCCGTGATGGGTGCCGCAATTGTGTATTGGAAAGATCTTAGTTTGGATGGAGTCTCGAATGTTTGATTGTGATGCTTGAATCCGCCACCCAAATTTCAATATACACACCGCAGTCACTTGAATTTTAGTGGTGTTTGATCACAAAATCAAACCCGTTTTGAATGGAATAATTTTTGATGGCATTCTTAAACATGGTTGTATCACGAAAATCTTTGCCAAATTCTTAGCTTGACTTTCCCTTTCAAATCATGCTCAGTGAAGTTTGGGTATTTTCTCTTCTTACGCTGGGTGGCCTGCCCCTCTTCATAATCAGATGATAAACTCTCCATATTCCCCTCACTATCAGCAGAATCAAATGACACCACATGACCATCATTCACATTAGAGGATGTACCTATCCCAAACCAGTCAAAATTTCCATGTACATTATCCATGTCTTTACCTTTCACACATGTTGTGTAAAGATCTTCATCCTCAACATCTGTTTCTTAATAATCACTTAGTTCTGCATTATCATTTGAGTATCCACTGGAAGCTTCATAATCAGCATCACTATCAAAGGAGTCCTCTCCAACCCCTTTCCCAACACCAGAATCTGATACACCTCCCCCAAACACCAATCATAATTCAAATGCTTCAGCAATAATTGATTGTTTGGTTGGTTCAATGAGATCTAGCCAATCGGTTTCATGCTCCACATATAAGTGCAACACTCTTCTATTCTCACAAATTATCCTCCCAATCAAATTGACGACATCATTCTCATTACATATGTGAGGAAGTCCACGATCCGAAACCTCATCGTCAAGCTTGTACAAATAACTAATTATTCACGTATCCCAATTCCTCTAGCTTGTTTGCTCACTCGGTAATCAACAAATAGTCGACATCAAGTTCTCCTTGGTAAAAAATCTGCCCTCTGACATAGCACGTACATAAAATTCCAGGGAACTGCCATGGTAAATGTGAACTCTCACCATTTTTGCAAAAACAAATAATTATGATCATTTCACTGTTCCAGAAGTACTGGGAGTGCAATCAGGTCTTAATCTAATTCATACCACTGTTCAAGTAGTGCAAATGCAATCAAGTCTTAGGTCTGAATCAAAGCAGAACAGTTCCCATTGTTTAAGGCACATTATAATCTTTATTAGAGTAAACACATGTAAGTAGGAGTAGTTAAGTCCCATAGTTTAAGGCACCTTGTAAAAAGGATTGAATAAAACACATGCTGATAGGAAAAGTGTGTCTAGTATGCTGCCGTGAAGAATCAACTCTGCATACACTAATTCAAAGATGCGGGGAAGAAGTCGAAGGGTGTAGAATTGGTTTCTTTTGGTGGATTGAATTCAAATATAAAAAATGCAAGATTGTGAAAGCTCACATTTATTCAGCTTTAATTTGTATATAAAACCTATACAGTAAGAACTTAGGATAAGACATGCTTAGTCCAAAGAAAGAAATTAAACCATAAAAAAGAATTTAATCAAAATTAGAGTTGACCCACGAATGAGATGGACTTCCCAAATACCAAACAGAGTTCAGTTATGAGTGTTACTAAAGTAGTTCTTTGGGTAAATATGTAGGTAAAGTAGTTGCCAAATGAAAAATCTTACATAAATATTCGCAAAAGACAGAAGCAACCAGACAAATCGCATTCTTAGTCCCAAAGTCGGAAGCTAAAATCATGACCCACGATCTCTAACCATCATTTGACAAATCGGGGGGTGGGGGGGTGTTTTTAGTTGGCTTACCTCTGTAGACGGTGACAATGGCTGCAACAGAAACGAATGGGGTGATGCTCCTTACACTGATGCGAACAACATAGTGCTCCTTCCACAGACACAAACGGTGTGCCTCTTTGTTTTTGAAAGTTTTATGGAAGATAGTATTTGATTGAAGATTTGGGTGGAGAATTGGCTAAGTCCTGGTTCACTGTAAACATCGACTAGGGTGTGAAGACTTTAAGTTTTCCTTTTTCTTACTTTACATGGTGCCGGGTTGACGTGTAACACGTGGCTTTGATAGGTGACGTGTCAATCCCAATGTGTTTCTTTTGGTAAGCTAACCTTTGCTATGGCCCAAGACCAGATGGCTTGTTATATATATGTACATGTGTAAATAATCAATCTGAGATTTCTACATTATAGGCAGGAAAGGAATCGAAAACCAAGTCCTTTTACTGCTTGAATGTTGTGAACTTTGTAAGATTTTAACTCTTGTTTTCCTACATTTTCTTGGCAATCAATTGGAGTATATATGGAGAAAGAGGACAAAAAAAATAGAAAACAATAGAATTTAGGTTTCATTTTTCTTTAAATTGCTTCCGCTTTAATTACATAAAGCAGACTCTGGATTATTGAACTGTCCTTCCTGACTTTGTCTTAGTAGACTAGATAGCTGACGCTTTATTATGCTTTTTTTTAAGGAATTTCAACTCCTTCCTAAACTTGTGAGGAGCCAACCTTTTGTTGATAAAGCCAAGCTTCAGAATGCATCTTCCGTTGAGGAGGCACTAGACATTGCTCGGGCATCCTTAACAAGTTGAGGCTGTGGTCTAATATACTACAGAATATTGCTGACTAGTATGTGAAGTTCCAATAAAAAAAAACTATTCCCACGTAGTTTTTTCAACGATTTAGATTTAATTTAAAGTTTTTTATGAAAAAGGGAGTAGAATTAAATCTAGATCGTTGGAAAAATTACAGAAAATCTCATGTAGTTTTTTTTTACAGCATCTAATCCAAATCCTTAATCTTTAACCGAGATTTCTTCTCTTCCGGCTATGTAATTAAGGATCCTGAGGACTTGGTAAAATAAATAATCATATATAATAATGGTGTTTATTGAATGCTTTTGCTTTCTCATATCATGTTCTATAACTTGATTAATTACAATAATGATGTTTATTAGGGTATCATTCTTCCTCGTTATTACTATAACTTTTTTTTTCTTTTTTTAGATTCGTTATCACTATAACTTGATTATTTTATTTATGCCCCTCTCCTGTATATAGTGGAATTTATAAAATCAGGCCGTGCACCCAATTGAAGTATGCTGTTTGTATATTTGATGTGATATGGCATCATATAATAGAAAATGATAACAACATATTAATTGCTTCTTTTGGTTTTTTGGTGAGCTAAGTTGCTTATGGGGTTTGTGGATGTCTAATAATTGTTCTTTACATAATACCTTTGGTTTGGCTAATTAATCTGTTTTAATATCTTGAAGGGCTTCTGATGCTAACAATGACTTATATTCTAACATATTCATGTATTATCACATGCATTATGGATAGATCAATTTAATAGACTGAGTTAGAGGAAATTTCTCCAAACCAATTTGAAGGTTTTTTTTTTTTAATTAAATTCAGTTGGTCCAACAACCTGATCAAGCCCAGTATAAATAACACTAGTCATTATACATATTAATTAGGGGAAAGTATACATAACTCTCTAAAACTAGGTGCGTACAAGCGGAGCGGTTATTAGCCGCTAATAATCACCAACAATCGCTAACTGGATAACTTGGAAACCGAAAAATCAAACATAACTGTAACCGGATAACCTGGTACTGTGATTGCGGTTACCGGTTATAGGGCTTTAGGAAACAGGTAACTCTTTTTTTTTTTTTTTTTTTACTTATATATACATGCGCGCGCGCGCACACACACAAATAATTTTATTTATTGTAGATGAGCCTCAAACTCAACCTTTAAATTCAAGGAACTAATCATCTTAAGTTTTTTAATATGAAGGCTTGTAATTTTTTAAATTGTCATCATATTTTAATTACAATACAATTGTTTTTATATTTTATAATATTTGTTTGTTTGATTTTCTTTGCAATCATTTTATTTAATTTATGAACTTGATTGTGAGCTCATTGATATGAATGAATGGTGAATGGTAAATGAAATTATGCACGTCCAGTAGTATTTTCTATTTAGCATTGAATATTAAATGGTTGGATATTCGATTAAAAAAAAAAAAAAAAAAAATTAACAATGTATGAAAACTAGTTACCCGGTTAATAACTGGATAACTGACGGTTGGTAATAATCGCAATCGGATTGTGGTTACAGTTATTTAAATGAGAATAACCGAGTATCTCAGTTGCGGTTGGGGTTGCGGTTATGAGGAAATAATCACAACCACAACTGGTTGTACACTTCTACCTAAAATTACAACTCTATTGTTAATGTCTTTTAACTATCAATTTTGTTAATGTTTTCCCGAAGCTATAAAGCACAAAATGATTTTAAATTTTTTTTAATAAGACAAAAATATCCTTATAGATTCTAAAGAAAAACTAAAACTAATTTTTTTAAAAAAAAATTAATTGTTTAGAAAAATTAAAAAAAAAGGAAAAAAAACTTAAAAGCAATTTTCGTTTTTTTTTTGTTATAATTTTAAGATTTTTTTTTTTAAAAAAAAATAAAAAATTATGAAATATATTTTTGTCATTGGAAGGGACATTAATATTGACACAATTAATAGTTTGCATAAGAATATATTAGCAATAAAATGATAGTTTAAGAGAGGTATATACTTTTCCAATTAATTACGAAGAACAACACAATTTCTTATACTGTTTTGATTTCTTCTTTTATTGTAAACAATAATTCATTTCTTAACATTTAATTTGACTCAACTAACGTATTAGAATGAGGAATCTATGATATTAGCATTGTCGGTTTAGTATCTATGAATTAATCAATTTTGTAAGTCTCCATAAAAGTCAGTCAACCAGTTGAAAGGCAGTGCTTACTGTACTGGTCTTGTCAAATGTGGTACATGTCCCTATTTATTAATTAATCAACTAATAAATAGGGACTGAGATAATCACTTGTAGAGGAAGCATCTTTGAAGCTCTTGGTGGCCATCGACGTGCCGACGCATGCGGAGGATAACAAACCGTCCTCCACCACCCCTTTTTGATTTTTTTTAATAAAAAAAATTAAAAGATGCCCTTTGATGTGATCATTAGAGGACATATTTTGAATTTTTTTTATTAAAAAATTAATAATAGGGTGATGGGACGGTAAACCGTCCTCATCAATAATAACTCATTCCAAATTACATGTCGAGGCTCGCTACATAGAGAACACTCATCTGTTTTCTGTGAGCATTTTTTAATAAAAAATTAATTTTTTATTATAAATGAGTGATGGGTGACGGATGAGTATCCCCGTAAGCATTTCCCTTACATGTCACTTCTCAAATGAGAATAACTTGACAAACTTCATGGCACTTTGTGAGTTATTGAGACTGAAGTAGGTGTGGGATCTATGGGAACTTCGTGGCACAAATGCTCATCACACATTTCTTCCTCGTCCTCGTCCACATCACCAATCTTTGCAAAATGGTTTCTCCTTCGCGCCATGGAAAGAAAACCTTAGCTCTGTTAGTAACTCATACAACGTAAGTGTAGTGGATCGCAAAACAAACGGTAGATTAATAACTCTTCTTAAAACTAAGAACAAACCAAGAATTTTAGAAAAATTAGATAAAAAAAAAGGGAGAACTTCACTTAAGGATAGGGGTGGCAATTTTTGACACGACCCGCGAACCCGACACGAAAAACCGGGTTTGGGTTTGTTATAATCGGGTTGACCCGATTATGACCCGATTATAATCGTGTTTGGCGGGTCAACCCGCGGGTTGACCCGCCAACCCGATTATGACCTGATTGCACTGGTTGACCCGATAACACGATTACCGGCCAACACGATTATAACTCGATTACCCGGGTTGACCCGCCAACACGATTATAACCCGATTAAAAAAAAAAAATTGAAGGTAAAAAAAAAAAAATTGAAGGTTGAAACATGTGAAAACAGTGAAATTGATGCCGTGTTGGGTCGGGTAAACGGGTGGCACGTTTTTTAGTCGGGTCGTGTTCGGGTTACCCGATTATTAATCGGGTCGTGTTCGGGTCACGTGTCACGACCCGATTAATAATCGGGTCGGGTTCGGGTTGACACGTTTATATAATCAGGTCAGTCGGGTTGACCCAAACCCGACCCGTGAACCCAAATTGCCAACCCTACTTAAGGATATCAAACTATCGCTCTTTTTGACTTAAGGTACTTGAATTCATAACGTTTCAAACTAGGATATTCATGCTTTAAAATGCCTCAATAGCAGGTTATCTATTATGATTTGTTGTTAAATCCTGCTAAAATACCAAAAATACCCATGTGTTTATTTTTTTAAAAAAATATATTAAAATTTTCAAAGATTCAGGCATATGTATTTTTGCGAATTTCGTTAATTCTAACCAACACCTAAATCTTAGCAATATTTTTTCTTAAAAAAAGGAGGGGTACTTTTAGTATTTTGGCAGGATTTAACGGTAAATTCTATTGAATGACATGTTACTGAGACATTTTGAAAAATAGATACCCTAGTTTGAGACGTTTTGAAGTTCAGGTACCTTAAGTAAAAAAGGGTGATAGTTCGATACCCTTAAGTGAAGTTCTCCCTAAAAAAAAAATACTCCTAAACTATTTCTGTGAAAATTACAAAACTTGACGGCCTAAGTCGTTCTTATTTAGCTTATATAGTACATAGAGTTACAACCTTACTAAAACACATAATTAAGTTGGTTTGGTTTAAGTTGATCGACGGGACTACTGACTTGTTTGGACGAGTAGCACAATTCTTCTCCTTGACCGGACTTGTTCTAAACAAGCTACCGAATGATCATCTCGAATATTCCCTAATAGCATTTCCAATAGACTTACCAAATTTTAGCTTCTTTAGAGGCATTGACGTAGACTTCTGTTAATTTTTAGACAGAAGTACCATCTCCTTCTTTAACCATAAACAAAGTATCATCTACAATATGAAACAAACCGCATGGGACAAAAAGTAAAGTCGTTAAAACTCAAGGGACAAAAACGTATTTAACCCTTATATAAAGCTAAAATGGCAAACAAGACGCCGAACCTGCAATACTTTATTGCTACAATTGTTGTTGGTGGCTCTCTAAACTTCTCATAAAAAAAAACTATATGTTTGGTAATGTGTTCCAAGTCTTTTTTTTTTTTTTTTTTTTTTTTTTTTTTTTAATTTGAATAAATGTTTTAATACGACATAAATGTAAAGAAAATGTTTTTGTGTTTTGATTTGTTTGCCAACACCTTTTACTCGAAAACATAAAGCAAATGATAGAAAACAAAGGTGTTAACAAACATTGCCTTCCAATAAAAAATAATTATTTCGATAAAGCTGTTTTTGAAAATTAAGGAGGTGACAAGACCCACAAACAGTAGGAGATCGATTACAGTCCTAATTAAGCCATGCCCATGTCATGTTCAGTGCCACGGTTTGTTTATCTGCTGGTTGAACCTATGTCATTGGAGAAACAAGAATGATGTCATCTCTCGTGCCTTTTGCCGACCAATTTCTAACTAATCTTTGGCTGTTTACACAAACCCGTCTGATTTCCTACACTATCTTCAACCTTTGATGGCATCGAAAAGATAATGATTATCATTAAATTGATTAGCAACCTACGAGCTTACCTCAAACGTCCTCACTACACTTTGAGCAATAAACAAGACAAGTGTAGCATGATCCCAGCAGCAGCAGCAGCAGCAGCAAGAGCATAGAATGTTAGCCCTACCAAGTTAGATCCCACGAGCCAAGTGAAGCATGCATATATGTAGTTAGTTTCTTTCTTCTATTTTGAAAAAAGTACGTATATCCTTTTAAACTATAACTAAATTATCATTTACTTGATATATACACTTGATTAATTTAGGACATTAACCTCTATGCGGAGTTCTGCTATCTTAAAGTAAGAGACTAAAAATAAAGCGACAAGGTGTTAATATCTAAATAATATTAATAATAAGAATGGATCTCACATAAGCATGGTAGTTAACGACATATTATCTTGGTCATGACCCTGTTACCTGCGGAGAGTGTTACACATAAT
Organism: Alnus rubra; assembly: GCA_028654335.1. NCBI lineage: Eukaryota > Viridiplantae > Streptophyta > Magnoliopsida > Fagales > Betulaceae > Alnus > Alnus rubra. The sequence goes on along the minus strand of JAJPGS010002490.1, from coordinate 2,310,069 downwards.
TCCTTCAACCTATTACTTCATTGTCAATGTATCTCTCAAATTATCAATTGTGTCAATTTCTCTTTTAAACTACAAAAAAATGTCGATCTCCTCCTTAATGACAAAAATGCCCTTCATAAAATTATTAAAATCTAAAAAAAAACTAAAAAAAAATTATTTTAAAAAATCTAAAATAACAAAAAGTAATTATTTAAAAATAAAAACTAAAAATAAAAAAGGGATTTTTTTTTTGGTTGTTTTTTTAATTTCATTTTTTTTTTTAATTTTCAGTTATTTTTTTTTTAATTTTTTTTAATTTTCAAATTTATAAGGACATTTTTTTTTTGTCTTATTGAAAAAAAATTATGGTTATTTTTTGTTTTTTTGTTGGTCTTAAGGGGGATATTGACATATTTTGATAGTTTGACCCACATTGAAATAATTGGTAGTTTGAAATTTTGGGGAGACATTGACAATTGAGCGGTAATTTGAAGGAGGATATATGTACTTTTCCATTTTTGAAATTATGTTTAGATGTTTTACAAAATCTGAAATAAAATTAGAAAAAATCGAATAAAATCGAGTAGAATTCTAAAAAGCAATATTTGAAAAAGTTTGGATACCCAAACATGCCATTAAGTTTGTATTAAGCCAAACTGCGTGATATATACGGAAAAAAAAAATAGAGGTAGTTCGGTAGAAAACGGAATCAATCAATCATTGCCTAGTTGACTTAAACTCAGTAAACAATATTGGCTGAAAAAAAAAACAAAACAAAAAAAAGAAAAAAAAAAAAGAGGAAAAAAGACTAATTGTGGTGTGGTTCTCTCCAAGTTGCATTAGTGTTTTGATAACAATTAGATCAACATTATATATAATATGAAGGAAGAACTTTTCTCCTCTTTTCTCTCTCTGAAGTTCTAGAGAGAGCGAGTTCATCGTGAGAGACGTTTCACCCGGGGGGGGGGGGGGGGGACTCACACCTCCAGCACTGTTCTTCCCCTAGCCTTCGGCTAGTGTGGTTTTTGTCCCCCTGGCTTGTTTCCAGTGGTGGTTTTGTCCCCCCGGTGTTAGGTCCGGTGGTGGTTGTTGTTTTTTCTTTGTTTTGTTGTTGTTTGTTGGTGCAAATAGAAGATTTTCTGGTTCAGGTCCGTGACGAACGGCGGGTGTTGGTGGTTCTGGCTGAGGTGTTGTCAAAGCTAGATCTACAAGACTCAGCTGGAATATCATCGACAAGGATCTTTCTGTTGCGGTTGCCGGCCTTCCCCGGTCATGGTGGTCATTCGGCGAGTCTGTGTGGTGCGCTCCTGTTCGGCGCGTGACCAGCACGCGTCGGGGTTTTCTTTCCATGGTTTTGCGCGTGAGGGTCACCGTTTGCTTCTCCGGTCTCGGACGGTGACCATTTGGACTTCTGAAGGTCGTCTGGCGCAAGAGAGGTTCCCGGAGATGGTTCGTGTTCTACACGCGCAGTCTCCGGCGGCGGTTTCTTACGATTTCTTGCTTCCGGAGATTTTTCTATTTGTTTTTAGCTTTGTGGTTAGAGAATCTTTTTCTCTAATCACTCCTATGGCCTTCGGGCTTTGCTGGTTGTAGCTTGGTTTGTAGTGCTGTGGTTCTTTGTTTTTGTTCTTTGATTGTATTACCCTTTTGGGTGAATGTTCAGCAATGAAGATGAAGATGACACTTGTTAAAAAAAAAAAACAATTAGATCAACATTAAATCATTCCAAATTGGATGTGACTTCTCAATGAAAATAACTTAACAATCTTAATGGCACTATGTGAGCGACTGAGACTGAAGTGGATAATGCAAACAAGACATTAGGATAAGAATCTTTCTTTATTTTATAGTTAGGATTTAAAGTAGGTACAATATCTAACGGTATATACATGATACCACATTCTTTAAATTTTTTAAAAGACGTGTCAACATTGACATCATGTACATCGTCAGATGCCCTAACTTTTAAAATCCTGATAATAAAATATTCCACGCAAGCAAGCTTAATCTCAATGAGCACATTAAAATATGAAGGTGTACACTATAAGTAAGTATAACGACAATAGCTTATTATAATGAGACATAAGAGTCACCACCGGTCGAGTTTATAAATTCCTAAAACTGAAATTGCGATTATAAGTCTCAAATCTTATTTTATTTTATTTTATTTTTAATTTTAATGTTTATTGTGTGACGATTAAAAGTCAGAACCAGTCGAATTCACCACCGGCCTTAGGTTTTGTTTTGTTTCTTTCTGTGTTTTGTTTTCCTATGATACATATTCTTGTACTTCAATTATTGATGTTTTGTTTTGTTGCAAAAGCAGAAAATACTCCTAATTCTTTATCTCATATGTCCTAAACACTATGCGTTAACGTATTAATTAAGTGATTAAATTTACCTATTCCTATCAGCTTAAGCTTTTAGGACAAGTGGTGGTTTAACATGGTATCAGAGCCAAAGGTCCTGAGTTCGAATCTTAACTCCGTCATTTACCTCTCATTTCAATTAAATATTCTACGTGTTGGGTCTCACCTATTAAAAGGAAGTCCGAGCCCACACGTGAAGGGAAGTGTTAAAGTATTAATTAAGTGATTAAATTTACCTATTCCTATCAGTTTAAGCTATTAGGACAAGTGGTGGTTTAACACTATGAGGGTTAGGTCCGTTTGGATTTTCGATTTTAAAAAGCGCAGTTAAGTGTTTTGACAAAATTGTATTTTGACCTTTAAAATTATGCATTTTAAAAAAAGTACCATTTTGCTTGCGATTTGAAAAAACAGATTTCAATGTTTTTTCAAATCGCAATTTTCAAACGATTAATTTTTTGCGATTTGGTTTAAAATCACACTTTTTGTCAACGAAATCGCAATCCTAAACCCACCCTTAAATATCAAATGACACGAAGATGGTTCATTTCATAGTTAAAATTTTATTTTGTTGCATCTAATAGTATACATGATATTATGCCAATTTAAATATTTTAAATGACATAACAACGTATTCACAATGTGCCAACTTATACCTGATTAAATTTGTAAAATCTAACCTGACTTATGAAATGAATCCAGCCAATTTCACTCAAATGAAAATTTCTCTTGATGATTTAAGGTAATTTATTTCTTAAGAAGGTTCTAAAATTTCTCTTGCTCTTGTTCCTAGAAGTACAACACGACCAAGCATATATTAGGACTACATTGATTCGCGTCCCCACCAGGGCTTGGTCCTAAGCTTCGGTGTCCACGGCTGATTGGTTCCTTGATCGAGTCGGCTTTCGCGGTTCTCTCACTTCTTGTGTTTGTTTTGACTGGTTTTGGCATTAATGTTCTTCATCTTCCAAACCTTGCTCATGAACGAGGGAAAAGTCTTGGGATTTTCCTCTTTCTTTGCACCTTCTTATTCTTCATCTTCTTCTTATATATATTCTCTGCTTTTCTTTGTATCTTAGATTATCTCTGATTAGTTAAATCAAGTTCTAGTCAGAACTTTGGACCCAGGAAAATGAAGGTGAAGTTTCCCCTCCATGCCAAAATATTCTATGTTTAATTTCTTATTGAAGTATGAATCTAGCTAATTGGCTAATTGCTATGCTTGAATTCTTTAATCTTTTTCAATGCTCATTAATGGGTTTATGGAGTTTTTTTATTTATCTCTTCTGGGTTGTTTTCAAATTTTGATAACATCAACTTGCATGGCACTTATGCTGCACACCCTTTTTTTATGAGCTTCTCGCTGTTGTTATTTCAGAATTTTCATTGTTTTCTTTGATCATTTCTTTCACTGCTCTTCTCATGGCTATGCAAATTAGCCCTTCTATGAATGAAGTCCTCTGAATTATTCATTCAGCTGACGTTGGAAATTAAAATTCAAAAGCATGAATTTTACTGGGATGATCGTCTCTTAAATCCAAGTTCTTTGTTTTTGTTGCAGAAAGTTGTGTTGAAGCTGGACTTGCACGATGAAAAACAAAAACAGAAGGCCATGAAAGCAGTTTCCAGCCTTACAGGTACAAGGAATCATTTGGTTGTGTCATTTCTGTTTAAAGAATTTCCAACTTTTGGAGAAGATCAGAGCCGAGTATTTCAACCATTTGAATTTGGTTACTGTGATTCAGACAATAAATTTCTTTTCCTTTCTTTCGCCTGCAATTATCTGCGATCAATTCTGGAAGAACATTACTAGATTGACATAATGAATATATTCCTGCATAATAAGTACTTATTTATTTTCCCTGTTGTACTTTATATTGTGCTTGGTCTTACCTCTGGTGGTAAAGGGGTTGGGGGAAAGGAATGTCTTAGATTTGATTGAAAAGTAAAAAAGAAAGTACTTTCTAGCCACTCATCTACTTCTGCTCTGTTCAACAACTTTTGCAGGCATTGATTCAATTCAGGTGAACATGAAAGATCAAAAAATGATAGTAATTGGTAATGTAGATCCGGTGGATGTTGTGAAAAAACTAAAAAAATTTTGGCACACAGAAATTCTGACTGTTGGGCCTGCAAAGGAGGAGAAGAAAGAAGAACCGAAGAAAGAAGAGAAGAAGGAAGAGCCGTGGAAAGGATTCTGTCCTCCCATGGCCACATACTATTATACCCCACATCCTGAAGAGTATCAAAACAATTGTGTCATCTGCTGATTGTGAGACTTGAGAGGGAACGACTGAGAATTATTGAATGCTTTTGGTGGTGAAATTGGTATGTTTTAGGAACCCATTGGAGATAAACATCAAACATGTGTAGTGTGTATAATGGAATTATATTGTGATTAAAATTCAGGGAAAATGAATAAATGGATCTTAGAATTGAAGTGATTCCCCCTGTTAGTATTTTGATCATTTTTCTTTTCATTTACAACAAGTTTTATGAATTTTGAATAAGACAGCAGCATAACATTTGCTTCAACAGCAAAGGTTTTTTAAGGGTGGACCATTATTTGAAAAGAAAATGGAATCACATGGTCTATACATTATTTATCACCTTAACCGGTGGTATCAGTTTTTACTATCTGTGTGACAAATCACATGGTCTATATCTTCGGAAGCATTACCCGCACACTTTTATTTATAGGCTATAATTTTCTTGTATTTTTTTTATTTTTTTTATTTTATTTTATTTTATTTTTAACATGGATATTTTTTCAACCGGAGTTCATCTCTCCTCGTTGACCGATTGTCAACAGGACTTCCCCTCCTCATTCAACGGGTTGCAGTTGCAAAAGACTTCAAGCAAGTCAACCTTTTGGCCTACTTGACTTGGCTTTCGGTCCAAGATACAGAAGATCTGGTCATTTTTTAGCCAATTTCTTAATTTGTTGTACTTATTTCAAGTATTGTTTTCTGTTTGGGCATGTTGTTGGGGGCTACTCCCTCTTGGTTTTTGCTTCCTTGTAAATAAAAAACGAAAAACAAGATTAATTATGTGTAACAAATTAACAGAGGCTTGACCTTCGTCACATGCAATTATCAAGCCAAGGATCTTGAACAGGCCAGGGGTCCTACAAAGTGAATCCAGAAACACAAAACGGCCATGCACTAACAAACAAGAATTTCCATATTACAAACATAAAACATATCAATGGACATGCTTTGATACCATGTTAGCAAACTAATAATATCTAAGCCTAAGTTGATAGAAAACAAACTAGTTATATATATAAGGGTTAAATATGTTTCTGTCTCAAGTTCTAACGACTTTATTTTTTACCTCACGTAGTTCATTTCGTATCGTAAATGGTATTTCGTTTATGGCTAAACATGGAGATGGTACCTCCATTACCACCTCTATGGGTGTACATGCGGGACGGTTATTAACCAGAAATAACCGGTAACCGCTAACCGAAAAATCGAAAATAACCGCAACTGGATAACAAAATAACCGGTTTCTAAGAACAAAACTAGGGGGGCCGGCAGGGGCCATGGGCCCCCTCAATTCCAAAAAAAAAAAAAAAAAAATGGGTAAAAAAAAATTATAAGGTAAAATAAAAATAAAAATTAGTCTATTGGCTCCTACCAACAAATTTTTTGCCCCTGATCATTACCTATAAGAGCTTCTGGCTCTATCCTTCCCGGTTGCGGTTACCGGTTATAGCATTTTAAAAAGTTGTTTAATAACCGGTTAACCGGTAACCGGTTTTTTTAAAAAAAATTATATATATATATTACAAAAAAAAAAAACGAAAATAATCGAAGACAAAAGCATAGCCATAGTGTTTAAGCACAGAGATTTCCGTGGAGGTCCTTCATCGTTTGTTTTTAGGATTTGACTTCTGTTCCCTTAAAAAAAGAAAAAAAAAGAAAAAGAAAGAAGGATTGGACTTCTCTACCTTTCTTTGGTCCTTTTACTTTATATAGGGATCATGTTGATCGCTTTCCTGCAAGTGGAGAAGCATTGCTGCATTTTTTTTTATTTTTTTTATTTTTTTGTTTTTTTTTTTGGCTTCATGCCAACCCAGATTATGTTTTCACCTGTTTGGAAAATTGAACATTTGTATTATTAGATTCAAATATATGAAAACTGGTTATTTGGTTAATAACCGGCTGTTAGTAAAAACTGCGGTTGCGATTATTAAAATGGAAATAATCAGGTACTCTAGTTGCGGTTGTGGTTATGACCCGTAGTTCCAACACCCCTAACCTCTTCCATCCAAACTTCTATTTAAAAATTGACGGAAGTCCACGTCAACACCTCTAAGAAGCTGATACGTGTCCTATGACTGATTAAAAATAAAAAACAATAATAAAAACTTCAAAAAATAAAAATAAAAGCTTTAAAAAATTGAAAAAAGAGAGAGGAGGTGGCTCATGCCTCTCTTTGGGGATGGCCGAAACACCCCTAAAAGCCTTGGGGGTAGCTCGGCTACATTTGTTTGGCCCAACAGTCAAACCCTCCCCATTTTATTTTTGGGGGGAGGGGGGGCGGCTCACTCTTGGGGGTGGTTTAGCTCTCCTAATTTTTTTTTTTTTTTAATTAGGCATAGGACACGTGTTAGCTTCTTTAGAGGTATTGACGTAGATTTCCGTTAATTTTTAGACATAAGTATCATCTCCGTCTTTAGCCATAAACAATGTATCATCTACAATACGAAATAAACCGCATGGAGCAAAAAGTAAAGTCATTAAAACTCAAGAGACAAAAACGTATTTAACCCTTATATAAAGCTAAAATGGCAAACAAGACGCCGAACCTGCAATACTTTATTGCTACAATTGTTGTTGGTGGCTCTCTAAACTTCTCATAAAAAAATATTATATGTTTGATAATGTGTTCTAGGTCTTCTTCTTTTTTTTTTTTTTTTTTTTTTTTTTTTTTTTTAAGTTTGAATAAATGTTTTGATATGACATAAATGTAAAAAAAGTGTTTTTGTGTTATGATTTGTTTGCCGATGCCTCTTACTTGAAAGAGGGATGCTACACATACACCCTTCATCCCCCCTTCATTCTCCCTTTATAATAAAAAAAATTGGTTTTAAGGAAAAAGTAGTCTCTGATGTGACATCAGAGACCACTTTTTCCTTAAAATCAATTTTTTTAAGGGAAAGTAGGAGACAAAGGAGGGATGAGTGGTGCATTTCTAGCATTTATCTACTTGAAAACATAAAGCAAATGATAGAAAACAAAGGGGTTAATAAACATTGCCTTCCAATAAAAAATAATTATTTCGATAAAGCTGTTTTTGAAAATTAAGGAGATAACTGACAAGACCCGCAAATAGTAGGAGATCAATTACAGTCTTAATTAAGCCATGCCCATGTCATGTTCAGTGCCACGGTTTGTTTATCTGCTGGTTGAACCTATGTCATTGGAGAAACAAGAAGACCACATGATGTCATCTCTCGTGCCTTTTGCCGACCAATTTCTAACAAATCTTTGGCTGTTTACGCAAACCCGTCTGATTTCCTACACTATCTTCAACCTTTGATGGCATCGAAAAGATAATGATTATCATTAAATTGATTTGCAACCTACGAGCTTACAGTGTAGCATGATCCCAGCAGCAATAAACAAGACTAGTGTAGCATGATCCCAGCAGCAGCAGCAAGAGCATAGAATGTTAGCCCTACCGAGTTAGATCCCACGAGCCAAGTGAAGCATGCATATATGTAGTTAGTTTCTTTCTTCTATTTTGAAAAAAAGTACATATATCATTTTAAACTATCACTAAATTATCATCTTCTTGATATATACTAATTTAGGATATTAACCTCTATGCGGAGTTATGCTATCTAGCTTAACCTCTATGAGTCTGCTTATAAAGATTGGAAACATCATTATAATAATTCTATGACAATAGAAGGGCATTGTATTTTCATATTCTATTTATTTACTAAATTGATATATGCCATGATATTATATTTTTAGGGAAAACTTCAATTTACCCTTATGAAGTTGTCACCAATTTGCAATTCTACCACCAATGTTTCAATTTTGTTAATTGTACCCTATTAAGTTTCAGAAAATTTCAATTTAAGGAATCCGTCCAAATCAACCGTTTGACTTAACGAAATTCGGCCTATGTGCCGTTTATGTGCTTGTTAGGGATGAAAATGGACAAGAATACCTTCTACAAAACGGCATCGTGTTGTGAAACACCAAAACCAAAATTTCTGAAAAACAAAACGACACCGTTTTGATACAAAACGTCATGCCCTAAAACAAAGACAACCTCGTCGGGGAAGACGGCGTCAATTGGTTGGCAGTGAGCGGGTCATCCTTGACGAAGATGGATTGCGAGGTGGATGCAAGCGCGGAGGCCTCTTGCCGTCAGCCGAAATTGACGGTACTTTGTTTCGTCGATTTCGGCCGAGTCGTTCAATGACAAGGCATTGTCGCTGGAGGTCGAGGTGGTTGAGCTAGAGTGAAGCTGTGTCCTCGACGACAGGAGGCTGTTGTGTTGGCATCTGTCAAGGCTGTCTTCCCCGACGAGATCTAGGTTTTTTTTTAGGGCTCGTCTTCAAAACGGTGCCATTTTGAAGCTTGGAGAAGGTCACTTTGGAGTTCGGCTGACGCCAGAAGGCCTTCGCGCTGGCATCCACTGCGCAGTCCATTTCCGTCATGGATGACCCGCACGCTACCAGTCCATCTCCGTCGAGGTCGTCTTCCCCGACGAGGCCGTCTTTGTTTTAGGGCTTGTCTTCAAAACGACATTGTTTTGATACAAAACGTCATGCCCTAAAACAAAGACAGCCTCGTCAGGGAAGACGACGTCAATTGGTTGGCGGCGAGCGGGTCGTCCTTGACGAAGATGGATTGCAAGGTGGATGCCAGCGCGGAGGCCTCCTGGCGTCGGCCGAAATTGACGGTACTTTGTTTTGTCGATTTCAGTTGAGCCATTCAATGACAAGGCATTGTCGCTGGAGGCCGAGGTGGTTGAGCTAGGGTGAAGCTATGTCCTCTACAACAGGAGGCTGCTGCATTGGCATCTGTCAAGGCCGTCTTCCCCGATGAGATCTAGGTTTTGTTTTAGGGCTCGTCTTCAAAACGGTGCCATTTTGAAGCTTGGAGAAGGTCACTTTGGAGTTCGGCCGACGCCAGAAGGCCTCCGCGCTGGCATCCGTTGCACAGTCTATCTCCGTCACGGACGACCCGCACGCTGCCAGTCCATCTCCGTCGAGGTCGTCTTCCCCGACGAGGTTGTCTTTGTTTTAGGGCTTGTCTTCAAAACGGTGCCGTTTTGAAGCTTGGAGAAGACTCACAAAACCGCACTATTTTGAAGAGGGCAATTTTGGTTTCCATATCCAAAATAATGTCGTTTTAAAGAGGGCAGTTTTGTCAAAAAAGGCACGTGCGCGGCACATGAGCCAAATTATGTTAAGTTAAACGGTTAATTTGGACGGATTCCCTAAATTGAAAATTTATGAAACTCAATGGGGTGCAATTGACAAAATTGAAACATTGGTGGTAGAATTGCAAATCGGTGACAACTTCATGGGGGGTAAATTGAAGTTTTCACATTTTTTTATTTTTCATCATTTAATACTTGTCTGTTGGTCCACTCATTATAATTTTTGAGGCCTCATTTGGTTTTGAATGAGTAGTCCATTGGAAAAGAGAATAGTTATTATTTGGAATGGAAGAAAGTGAAATGAAATTGGTATTCATACTCTATAGTTTGATGACAACACCTATATTTTAATTGAAATCGAATTAAAATGACTAAAAATATCCCACATTATTATTATTATTATTATTATTATTATTATTATTATTATTATTATTATTATTATTATTTTTTCTGGTTTCTAGTGAAGGAAACCGGGCCTCAAGGTTTAACAATGTTGTTAACGAGAGGAACCCCGGCTCTGATACCACTTGATACAATCAACTAGTAAAAGAGCAAGGAAAATATGATATGGGCTACTTCGAGAGAGCCTTGATCTCCAAAACAACCAAGAAGGTCGATGTTTGATTATAATTCAGCAGGCCTCTTTATTCTTTAGGGTTACATTTATATAAAAGACGGGTATGTCATTAGGTCTAGCCGTCATACATTGTGTAGGAAATAACTAAGAATGGAAATACATTCCTTATTTAGCTAAGACACTTTAGGGAAAGAAAATATGGAGAGGTATTATACTCCTTATTCAACTAGAGACTGCTAGGGTTGAATGCGGCTAGAGTTGGGTTCTGCTGTAGTGCGGCGGCTAGGGTTGAGGGTGCGAAGACCAAGAAAATAAATAGGGGGTTTAGCAATTAGTAAATAGTGTTTATAAATTGATGGGATTAATAATTAGATTCTAAGTGATATTTATAGTATTTAAATTAAATAAGTCTAGGATAAATAATAGAAATGGAATAATAATGGATCCTAAGGAACAATTAAATAAGTGTGTGGATAGAGAGTAATTAAATTAAATATGTGATTGAATATTAATTGACAAAAGATAGAAATAAACTTAGATGGGGTCCTACTGTAATTAATTGTAGTAGGGGACTTTATATAAAATGAAATCCCTCCCAGCCATTCACAACCTGCCACATGTCCCTTATCCATTTTACTTTTCCTCTTCTTTTCTTTCTTTTCTTTTTCTTCTTTTTTTTCTCCTTGGTGGACATCCTTCCACGACACCATCTTCTCTTCTTTCTTCTTCTTTCCTTCCTCTCCCTCTCCTCCCTGTCACTCACGCACGCACAGAACACACTTGCCCCCTGTTTCTTCAAATTAGCCGAAACCCACAGCCCCTCCATTTCCTCTTCTTCTCTTCGGCTCACACTTCTTTTCTTCCTTTCTCTCCTATTTCAGACACACAAAGATAGAGGCCGTGAGAGAGATTGAGAGTGAGAGACAGAGCTGGGAGCCGAAACCCGTCAAGCAGTGCACATAGCCGACGAACGGCGATTTCAGGGGCGATTCCGGCGAGCTCGTTGACCCAAGAACCCATGGAAACCCGAAACCCATTGAACCCGAGAGAGAGACCCGTGACCCGAACAACCCAAAGACCCGATCCTCTATGGGCGTTTTCCGACGGCGACTTGATTCCCGGTGGCCAGAAGTCGATTTCCGGCGAGCTAAGGAGCTCCGGCGGAACCCAGGAGCTGAACCACGAAGACCCGTAGCCTAGACCAGCGACCCGTAAGCTCAAACCTGTACGACCCGAGCAACCCAGAACCCGACGGCTTGAAGGCTGGTTTTTCCGGCGAATCTCCGGCGGTCCATTGTGTGATTTCCAGCGATTCACCCTTGTGACCGATCTCACTGTTTTGATGGATTTTTGTGAAAATCCCCATAGGTAAATCCCAATGATTTTATGATTTAGGGGTTTTCAATTGATGGTGATTTGTTGTGTGTCTGTGTCTCGGTTGGTTGTGTTCTGAGTGCCGATTATGTGTGTTTAATATGCTAAGGTTGGGTGGTTTGTTTAGTTTGGTTGTGTAATGCTTTGGGTGGTGGAATTGGAGTGGTGGAATTGGAGTGGTAATTTTGGAGATGTGATTTAGGGTTTTTGGAAGATGTTGAAGGGGATGGCTGAATGGGGTTGATTTGTGATTATATAAATGGATTATGGATTTATGCTAATGTAATTGAAGACATTAAGATGATCTTCAAGTATAAGTCACTAAAGTTCTAGGTTGGAAAGACAAACTATACAAAATGGTTAGTAATTAATAAGAATGTTAAAGAACTATAAATTACTCAAATAACCCTAGGTTTGCAAATATAAGTTAGAAGACTTATAGAACCTATAGGTGTATTATAAATTCGTTGTGCAACAACATAGTAACTAATTCGCTTAATCATATCCACATAGTATTTATGTGTACTAATGGATTAGGTCTAAGCTTGTTAATCATTGCATGTGTGTGTGTGTGTGTATATATATATATATATATATATATATGGACATATACATGAATATGAGTTCGGTAAATAATGATATTATGGAAATACATAACTAGGCTTCAAATTCATCTATTAGTGTAAGTAGATAATTAATGCGTTTATTTATGTATTATAAAGTACCTAAGTGCGTTATGAAGCGGTGCTTAGCTCGGTAAGCCTTCTATACATATATGTGTACATATATATATATATATATATATATGTATATGGGCCGAATAGGCTTAGCTTAAACGGATAAACTAACTATAAGACTTAATAGTTAATAATGATAACATGGTGACTTGTTGCCTAATTCACCTATCCATGTACACTAAGTGTTTTAGTGCATCATTGGTTGAATTTGAGAGTTGTATTTGTACATGTATATATGTGTATATATATACATACGTATGCATATGTGATGAAAATATATGGTTAACTTAGTAAATAAGCAACAAACTATAAAAAGGATTAGGAATAATAATGTGACACAACAATAACAAATAAGCTAATGAAATAATAGATGCGTCTTCTAGTTGATAAATAAGATAAGACGCAAACCTATAATGAACAACTAACCTAATAATAGTTTAGGATACCTAGATAGCTTTAGAAGCGAGTGACGTGACGTGTGAGTATGCGGGTAGTTAGGATGTCATAGAGTATGGGATATAATAGTGTAGTCTAATGTTACCAATGTTTGCAGGCTTGTGTCGTGATTGGAGACATAGACTTGTTCTCCAATGTAGAGTTCGAGTAATTGGAATCCAATGGGAGTTCGAGTCAGGAGTCTAATGCAGCCAAGGTGGGTATTCCACTCACTGAGAAAATATATATTTTTATATGTATTGGATTGATAAAAATATATATATATTGTTTATGAATCCGAACCAACCATATCATGAAATGTATATGCTTTGAGATGATTTGTTTAGTTTCGATTATGTTTAAACTATATCAATGATGTTAAAGAGATAGTGTATGAGTGAAAAGTATTGAATAGATTTAAAGTGTTAAGTTATGCGGTTGAGATTTAAATTATGAAAAATTGTTTGAGAACATGTCATGTTGAAACTGCATAGATTTGATAAAGAAACTAAGTTTTGAATGATTTCAAAGTGTTGGGTAAAATGCTGGATTTGTTTAGTTTTAAAAGGACGTGATTTAACAACTGCATGATTTGAGCATGATACAGTAGTGAAATATATACTGGTCAAGCACGGAACATTGAGCATGTAGTATAGAGCATACATCAACAGTAGTACAGCAGTAAAGGAACAGGATACACAATAAAACAGCAGTTATCAGCATCGTGGGGGACCGAAGCCCCAGTAGACCCAGTCATGCATATCATGTATAGCATTGTTTAATGAGTGATGTTTTTATGTTATGAGTAGATTTTGCTAGACGTGTTGGTATGCATAAGTGTCTTAAATGAAAAGCGCTTATGTATATTTCTATCGGATAGTCATGTGTTAAGGTCATACATTGAACTTGAAAGTACATGGATACATGATTGCCCGAGTGCGAGTAATGGCATGTCTATGAGTAGAAAGGTTGACTGTTCTTCTTCTCCAGGAAAGACGTGTTAGCATGATTGAGTTTAGCTCTAGTTGGTATAGCTCGGGACTAACCGGCTACACGTGGATTTTAAATTTATATATTTGAACCACTCGCAATAGTACGTATCGATTGTACTATAGTAAGGGTGATCGAACCACAGGGATTATTGATTGTTTTGCATAATGGAATATTGAAAGGAACGTATTTAACTTAACTTAAAAACAAATAAAAGTAAGGCTGTAGAATTGAAGCTACAACGACAAGGTGAAGAAATAAAAGCGGGAATGAAATTAACTTAAAAGAAAACTTAGAGTGTTGATCCTATCCAATCCTCAACCTATGCAATGCTTAAAGTCTATATGGATCTTCTTAACATGTTTGATATGAGCGCGTAATGGGCGTCAACCATTACGACGACCTCAACGTGAAAACACTCTAATTAAGATGGAATCATAAAGCACCTAGGTTTACATTAATCAACTCCACGTAAAGACTAAACTATAATTGAAAAGACATTTACTCTACCAAAGGTGTGGAGTGATTAATGTTCCCTAGCTTACTACTCTATAACACATCCTAATGAGTATACACAATACATGAAAACCCTAACTAGGCCACAATGACAAAATATCTAGTTTCACACCAAATCATTCCACATAAAGTTAAACTACAATTGAAAAACAATTAGACTACCAAAGGGGTGAAATGATTGGTGTTCCCTAGCATACCCTATAAGGCGACTCTAATGAGCAATCATACATCATGTCAAATAGCACCATTGAAAAAGACATCATTCTTGTTTCCAAGAATGTTGGTTTTACTCAAGACTTCAAGAAAAACTCATAGACAAGTTAAACTCTTTTTCATGAATAAATTTGATTGGAATCTTGATACCAAAACCTTTTAGCATGGGTTTTGATATCCTCTAGCCCTTAGCAATCATCAAACATCTAAAGAGAACCCTAAAAACCTCAAGAACACTTCATGGTTTTTGGATTGGATTTGGATCAAACCCTAAGACTAAATTAGCTAGACATGAATTTAAACTAATCTAAGCATGGAAATGAGTGAAAACAGTAAAGGAACAAAGGAGAAATGAATTGAAATCAACTATATTAAACTTAAGAAATTCGGATTACAAAAGAGGAAGAAAATGAAGAACAAGCTAAGCTAGAACTTGGAATTTAGGAAAGGAAATAGTTCTCTGGAATTAAGCCTAGAAAACGTGCATCAAAGTAAACTAAAACATGAAGAATTAGAGTGATACACCTGAGAAAATCCGAACAAACCCCAAAAGATGCATGTTCTAACCTAAAACCCTAATCTCATATATATAGAGAATTGGATTTACAAAAGACCATCAAGAGCTAATCCTAGCCACACAAACAGAGTTGGTCGGCGTCCATTTCTGTCCACAAAATCCAACTTATGATTTGAATTGCATAAAGAATGCAAAGATCTGGAAATATCTGATTTTCTGGAAGTCGGCGAATTCGATCGATCGAAAATATGTCGATCGATCGAAGAGTCGATCGATCGAATTATTGGCTGTACAAATAGTCGATCGATCGAAATGCCTTGGACGATTTTCCATCTTCTCAGTGTCAGTCTCGAACTCTGGAAGTGACCAAAATGCCCTTGATGTATTTCCAGGTCTAATTCAAGAGTTTTGAATTAGATTTCAACTAAGACCTGAAAATAAGATAAAACACAAAAACTACAACAAAACGTTATATATACAATACGAACTAGGTCTAACAAATGCAAATAAAGGGGTCTTGAATCAAACAATTCAAGACTTATCACACCCCCAAACTTACATAATGCTAGTCCCTAGCATTACAACTAGAAATTAAAATATAAACAACTAATCTATATCCTCTTTCGTGGGAAACGCGATTGCATTTAGCACATGCAACAAGCCTTTTAAACCCCTAGGCTACCCTAGTGGACGAGTGAAGTCTCGTGAAGGTTTAGCAGAAATGCTACCTACAAACATTCATGTTAACCCAAAGAATAAAGTATCCTCAAAATAATGGACTCCTATTCATGAGTAATTTTAAACTAACAAACCCATATTACACAATTTGGAGAATTCCTTTCTATTTACTCACAAATGGCTGGACAAAATATCATATGTTCAAATCGATGCACTTAGATATTAACATATAGCTATGGGGTTTCAAAGTATTTCATACATATATGTGCTTCTAATGTCTCAAATTTATTTAAATTTCTCACAAGATGGAATAACCAAGGCATAGGCAATGTTTTAATTTTATTTACAATATTAACATGGTTGTGCAATGCTTAACTCCATTAAGCGTCTAATTGACCTATGTACAAGTGTTAGGCCAGCGACTCCCAAACCAGACGGCTTTAGGGCACTAGATGTAGAACATCCCAAAGGGCTTAATAACTTAAGTCAAAAAGAACTACGAAGTCAAACTAACCATTTTTTATTTACTTACATCTTTTGACGCGAACACTCAATGCTTAATGAGGCAAGAGGTCCGGTTACTAAATGAAGCTCCTTTTTCTTTTTTTTTTTTTTTTTTTTTTTTTTTTTTTTTTTAACTCATGCCATTATAATGCCCAAGTCATCCATCCCACAAGGCATTCAAATTCAATCTAAGACACTCAAAACAACTATGTATGGTTACAACTTAAAATCATACCCCACAAGCAAAATGCCAATGTATTTCGTGATTTTCAAATTTTTCAACACATGCATTTTCATAGCCCAAGGTGAGTGAACAAATTAGAATCTCTACTTGTGTTTATGTGTTCGAAAGTTTAAATTTGCCAATGAAACGCAATTCACAATTATAAATCAACAGTATTCTAAGGAGTAATATGTACATGTTAAAACAAAAATTATGGACAAAATCTGAAAAGTGTCTCCATACCCCCAAACTTAAAGGACACATGGTCCTCAATGTGTATATGAAAGGTAAGCACAAGATCAGGTATAAAAGAAAACCTGATTGGGGAAGGTATGGCTCAGAGCATACCCCCAAACTTAAAGGGTGGAAATAGTTTAACCTGAAAAGCAAAACTAGAAACAAAAGTAATAGACAAAAGAAAAAGAAACAATAAAGAAATATTTCACATTCCGAACGACAATATTAAAACAAAAATGTTGGCCGTTACATCAAAATGACATATCCAAAGTACATTGTGCAAAACATAAAATATCCCAAAAGAAAACACAATGTCTATCAAAAGAAATACATGTCATGACCAAAACAAAGCAAAGAAACATAGATGCCCAACAGCACTCATGGCGCGGCATCCGGAGGTGGTGGAAGACGTCCTAGAATCTGACGTAACATGTCCTCCATAGCACTCTGCCGAGCCAGGATCTCCGTGCGAGTCTCTCGCATCTCAGTACGCGTGTCGCGCATCTCTCCAGCTAAAATGTCCAACTGACTCTGTAGTAATGAGAAATCGGTGACAGGGGACGGAACTGAAGTCTGCCCGGGAGATGACTGCTCACCTTCGTGTGTCGCCTCCGCACATGCATCATCGACCTCCATGTCGGCATGTGGTTCGCCCTACTGTGGCATATGGGAAATACTCTGCGTCCACTGAGCTAGACCGAACACTGGAATGCTCCTATCTAAATTAGCCCGCTCCGGAAGATGAATGCCACTAGAAATGATAAGCTTGGTAATGAGGCACGGAAATGGTAGTGGCCTCTGTGCAGCGTTCCGCAGCCGCTTCTCAATTATATCTTCCCAACACTTGTACATTTGCCTCCAAATATCTCTGGGATGTTCACCCAATATCGCTTCTCAAAAGCATAAAGAGTATGTAAAATGTCACCTATCCTCTGTGTCTTATGCCCCAAGGGACACACATTTTTCTTTAAGACCGAGTCCACAAGTAATAGATGAGGTGGTAATTGTGCTCTCTTTGCACAAGTGCGCCGAATATCGCCGTAAGCCCCTCCAAACATATCACGAATAATGAAATGCAAGTCACAGTGTGGAGGGTACTCACCAAATTTACCGCGCGGGTCATCAGTTGGGCAGCCAAGCGCTCTAGCAATATCGTCAACGCTCACATACACTTGTTGCCCCAAGACAACGGAAGACAAGTAGGCCGGGTTGTCCGTGTCATATGTAAGATTCTGGTAGAACACACGGACAAATGGCGGATAGAAGAAATCATCGGCGGGCTTCAAAAGTGGCAACAAGTTGCGCTTCCGGATTTGACGATAAGCCCATTTTACCTCTTCTTTCTCTCGGAATTCACCGACAATGTCGAAACGAGTTTCGACATTGAGCGGTTTGTGCCGCCATTCTGCTGTAGCAAACTCACCAAGGTGGCCGGGACTGTCGGGGGAGAGAGGAGAGTCTTGTTCCATCAAAAAGTTTCTTTGGGGACTTTTGTCGAACACTTGGTGGGCCAAAGTGAATTTGCCAAAGAAGGCAAATTTTTGGATTTTTAATTGGTGAAAAATGGAAGAAAAGAGAAGGGGAAGAGAATAAATGAAAAAGAAATGCAAAGAAATAATCAAAAGTGAAGAAAATGGAGGAGTTGGGAAGAAGAAACCAAGAGGAAGAAAAGGAAGCTCTCGGTGGGTCTGAGAAAAGAAAGAAAAAATGAGGGAAGGAGGAGGGACACGGGTGTTTTAAAACCCTGTCACGTGACTACTGGGCGATGTCGATCGATCGACTTATAAATTCGATCGATCGAAATTAGATCGATCGACTTATAAATTCGATCGATCGAATTCCCCCTCCACAAATTTTTTTTTTTTTTTTTTTTTTTTTTTTTTTTTTTTTTTTTTAAAACAGAGAGATAAAAACAGTAAAAATAATTTATGCAAGATACAATAAATGGTGATGAAACGTATGCACAACAAAACAAAAATACCACGAGTATACTTAGTTAAATAATGTACAAGATGATGAACAGAAATATCAAAAATGAAACTGTCACATTTCGATCGATCTCAACAAAACTCGATCGATCTAATTTTAGATCGATCGAAACAAAAATGGATCGATCGAAAAATCGATCGATCGAAACAAAAATAGATCGATCGAAATGCCTTGGAATAGGAAATAAAAACAGATTACTACAAAGCATAAAAATTAAACATAAAATATGTACAATCAAACAAAATGAATGGGGTGCCTCCCAGGAGCGCTAAGTTTAACGTCTTCAGCCAGACCCGTCAAAATTCACTGCTAATGAATGGATTTGTGTCTGGCAGTGGTTGGGCAAAATTTATCGTTTCGTGCCCATTAGGATCCTTGAGACTTAGAGGGTAAGGCACTTCAGGTTTAAAATGTGCCTCAAGGAATTGTGTGTTGGAGTGTGGTGTTTTGGTAAACACTCCTTTACCCTTGGCAAGTTTGGTCTTTTCTAATTGCCC
The DNA here is from genome assembly GCA_028654335.1 of Alnus rubra. Taxonomy (NCBI): domain Eukaryota; kingdom Viridiplantae; phylum Streptophyta; class Magnoliopsida; order Fagales; family Betulaceae; genus Alnus; species Alnus rubra. The sequence goes on along the minus strand of JAJPGS010002490.1, from coordinate 2,290,821 downwards.
TATTGGTTCAGTCTTTGTCTCTCCCACCTTTGGATCAATGACTACCCCTCCACTCCTAGGATGTATACTAGATGGACTAGAACACTTCCCTATCTCTCTCTCACTAAAGGACTTAGCTAGTTGTCCAAGTTGGACTTCTAGCTTTGCTATAGACTGAGAATGGGAATTTAGAATCTGAGTCTGAGACTCAAATTTACTAAGACTAGTCAACACCTTTTCCTCAAATGCAGAATTTCTAGGAGGTGGAAGGGTTGATTGCTATTGTGGGTTGGGAGGACGACTATTAGGTGGCGGCTGGTAGAATTGATTGTTGGACTGCTGATATGCTTGGTTTTGCAGTCCATTATATTGTGGAACATTAGGCCGCCACATACTACTATTGTTTCTCAAGGCCGGGTTATAAGAATTATTAAAATGATCACTAACCGGTCTAGAGTAAACTGCGTTCATCTGCTCAAAAGGAGGCTTAGAAGACTGTCCAATAATAGGACAATTTTCGGCCTGATGTGATGGATCGGAACAAAATAAACATGCATCATGTGGTGTGTGTATATGAGATGCAGTCGCAGGCACAAAACCAGATGCTAACAATTGATCTAATTTTCTAGATAAGGCATCCACTTTGGCATTCAAGTCCAAAGGTTGGGACACCTCATAAAGAGTTTGGCTCTTAGTGTTTGTCCTACGACCGGATGATGAATGGTGTAAAGAGTTTTCAGATAAATTTTCAAAAAGTGTCCATGCATCATCCTCACTCTTCAACATAAAAGTACCCCCACATGAGGCATCTACCATCTGTCTATGTGGCTCAGTCAAGCCATCATAGAAGCATTGTACAAGCTGCCACTTGGGAACAGCATGATGTGGACACTTTCGTAAAAGGTCCTTCATCCTCTCCCAAGTTTCATGAAAAGGTTCTCCCTCTACTTGCGAAAAACCAGTTATGGCTTTTCGTATTTGGTTGGTCTTCCCTATGGTAAAGTACTTCTTAAGGAACTCGTGTTGCATCTGAGCCCAAGAAGTAATGGAATTAGTCTCTAGGGAATTTAACCAATACTTAGCTTTATCCTTAAGGGAGAACGGAAATAAACGCATCTTTAAAGCATCCTCTGTAAAATTCTGCAACCTAATGGTGGAGCAGATTTCAATGAAGTCATCTAAATGCTTATAAGGATCCTCAGTACTAAGTCCGTAAAATAAAGGAAGCATTTGAATGAATCCGGACTTAATTTCAAAATGAGCTGCCGCAATGTCCGGCAACTGAAGGCTTGAAGTAGGTGTGTATGTTGAGGGAACATAGTGGTCCCTCAACAGCATAGGCTTTGGTTCTTCAGCCATTGGTGAATTAGAATGGGCTCTTAGACGTGAGTTCCGTTTGGATCTACTTCGTCTAGAAATCCGCTCTAAGTTTGGGTCGTATGGAAAAATAGGTAATGATAATGAACGACGACCAAACATGCACCAACAAAAATTAATCTATATATACAAGGTACAGAAAAGAAATAAAAAGAAAAGGGAATAAAGACTAACCGAATCTGCAGTGAGGCAGTGCAGTGGCAGCTGAAGTGCTACTGCAAGAAAATGTCGCTTGATCGAATATTTGGTCGATCGATCGACATTTCGATCGATCACTTTTAATGTCGATCGATCGATTCTCTGCAGAAGAGAAAAATGCAAGGAAAATACAGAAAATAAAATCTAAGACAAAATTAAAGTCTAAATATGCACAGGACAATAAGAAATTAAGTGGAGGTTCGGTCTAGAGTCAGCAGAAAAATAATGCTGCTCAAAACAAAATTCGATCGATCTAATTTTAAGTCGATCGATCTAAAGTCGATCGATCGAAATTACAGGTCCAAAAAGTCGATCGATCGATATTTCTGCAGAAACAGAATTCTGCAGAAAACAGACAGAACCGAAGTAAAACCCAAAAAACACTAAAAACAGTTTTTATACAGAACCAAAAACAGCTTATGGACAGAATTAACACTATGTACTAAATCAAACTAGATACAATCCTAAATATCCCATAAACAACCGTTAATCCCCGGCAACGGCGCCAAAAATTGGTATAGCTCGGGACTAACCGACTACACGTGGATTTTAAATTTATATATTTGAACCACTCGCAATAGTACGTATCGATTGTACTATAGTAAGGGTGATCGAACCACAGGGATTATTGATTGTTTTGCATAATGGAATATCGAAAGGAACGTATTTAACTTAACTTAAAAACAAATAAAAGTAAGGCTGTAGAATTGAAGCTACAACGACAAGGTGAAGAAATAAAAGCGGGAATGAAATTAACTTAAAAGAAAACTTAGAGTGTTGATCCTATCCAATCCTCAACCTATGCAATGCTTAAAGTCTATATGGATCTTCTTAACATGTTTGATATGAGCGCGTAATGGGCGTCAACCATTACGACGACCTCAACGTGAAAACACTCTAATTAAGAGGGAATCATAAAGCACCTAGGTTTACATTAATCAACTCCACGTAAAGACTAAACTATAATTGAAAAGACATTTACTCTACCAAAGGTGTGGAGTGATTAATGTTCCCTAGCTTACTACTCTATAACACATCCTAATGAGTATACACAATACATGAAAACCCTAACTAGGCCACAATGACAAAATATCTAGTTTCACACCAAATCATTCCACATAAAGTTAAACTACAATTGAAAAACAATTAGACTACCAAAGGGGTGAAATGATTGGTGTTCCCTAGCATACCCTATAAGGCGACTCTAATGAGCAATCATACATCATGTCAAATAGCACCATTGAAAAAGACATCATTCTTGTTTCCAAGAATGTTGGTTTTACTCAAGACTTCAAGAAAAACTCTTAGACAAGTTAAACTCTTTTTCATGAATAAATTTGATTGGAATCTTGATACCAAAACCTTTTAGCATGGGTTTTGATATCCTCTAGCCCTTAGCAATCATCAAACATCTAAAGAGAACCCTAAAAACCTCAAGAACACTTCATGGTTTTTGGATTGGATTTGGATCAAACCCTAAGACTAAATTAGCTAGACATGAATTTAAACTAATCTAAGCATGGAAATGAGTGAAAACAATAAAGGAACAAAGGAGAAATGAATTGAAATCAACTATATTAAACTTAAGAAATTCGGATTACAAAAGAGGAAGAAAATGAAGAACAAGCTAAGCTAGAACTTGGAATTTAGGAAAGGAAATAGTTCTCTGGAATTAAGCCTAGAAAACGTGCATCAAAGTAAACTAAAACATGAAGAATTAGAGTGATACACCTGAGAAAATTCGAACAAACCCCAAAAGATGCATGTTCTAACCTAAAACCCTAATCTCATATATATAGAGAATTGGATTTACAAAAGACCATCAAGAGCTAATCCTAGCCACACAAACAGAGTTGGTCGGCGTCCATTTCTGTCCACAAAATCCAACTTATGATTTGAATTGCATAAAGAATGCAAAGATCTGGAAATATCTGATTTTCTGGAAGTCGGCGAATTCGATCGATCGAAAATATGTCGATCGATCGAAGAGTCGATCGATCGAATTATTGGCTGTACAAATAGTCGATCGATCGAAATGCCTTGGACGATTTTCCATCTTCTCAGTGTCAGTCTCGAACTCTGGAAGTGACCAAAATGCCCTTGATGTATTTCCAGGTCTAATTCAAGAGTTTTGAATTAGATTTCAACTAAGACCTGAAAATAAGATAAAACACAAAAACTACAACAAAACGTTATATATACAATACGAACTAGGTCTAACAAATGCAAATAAAGGGGTCTTGAATCAAACAATTCAAGACTTATCACTAGTGCACTCATGATCTACTGGCGTCAAGGCACGAAACTGAAATACGATTAGAGATGGTGTTGCGAGTATTTTGTTGACGGATGTTGTCCTAGTACGGAAGAGTAAGATGCCATGTTCTTTGCTTAAGACTTATGTGTATACGTGATATCTGTAATGGAGTGATCGTGTGCACATATGTCCAAGCGACCGGTGAAAAATATTATTATAGAGGAGTCTATATGTAGAATCTTCCAAGCGGTAGATTGGAACTTCTACATATGTTCACAGCTATATAGTATGTTTTAAATGTTTTCTAAATAGTCGGTGTTTGCTGCATTAGCTGTTGGTAAATTGTGGCTAATATAGTGCTCGCACGACTAAAAATAAATAGAGGTTGGTTCTTTGTGAAAACTCAGTTAGTCTTATACCACTGAGGTCTTAGTATGAGGTATACTAAAGCGGTGAACTCATTCTTTCACCTATGCGGATGTGGATACCACCACAACCGTGTAGATGATGTTTCTTTGGCTGCAGGTACTTCGGTATAGTCGATGGGTCGGTAGCAGTGTGCTTGGGATATTATGACTGAAGCTCGCCGCGACAGTTGTAATTGTCGGACCACGGGTTGTCCATTATTTTATAGGTTTGATATGGCTTGTGACGTTTGTGTCACTTATTCTTTGTTAAGCCATTATTGTTATAGTGTTAATAAGACTCAAACAGATAGATGTTAAATGGCTCTTTGTTGTAATTAACTTGTGATAGATGTATAAGTTGTAATTTCCGCTATTCAGATTTATGTTTTCCGCTGCATAGATAGATGTATGTTATACTCTGATTATCAGGTACATGTTATGGGCCATGTGCCATATGTTGGCTGAGCGACACGTAGTCGTGCCACTGCGATGACTCGTTTTATGTTTGTATAAAAAAAAAAAAAAAAAAAAAGGGTCGTCACAGAGGGGCTGCTGCAATATGCCACGTTAGCCCTAGCAGGCTGTCCGCATCAATGAACTGTGTTTATTTCACAGATCATGATAATAAGTCTTTTTTGAACAGTAACATAAGCAGTTAAAAGAAGCCTAGATTGTTATATTGAAAATGAAAAATTGATGAGAGTATTCATAGAACAAAATATAGTTATATTGAAAATGAAAAGTTTATGGCATTTTTGTGAATATCAAAGAATTTAATAAAACATAAAGATTTTAGAAGTGACGGGTTACTAATACAAATGAGATTCTTTTTAATTATAAGAGAATTCATTATCAATGAATTTCTTGAATAGGTCTCTTTTTTTTTTTTCTAAGGAAAAAGTACAAAATCAATCATTGTGGTTGCACCCATTACAATTAGGTCCATGTGGTATAAAAATTTTGTTGAGAACTACCGTGGTAAGCTAAAAAAGCAAATAGGTCCGTACTCAACGTTCATCCAAAATCTTGACAAAATCTGTTAATGTGCCATGTCAGATCTAATCATACGACAATACGTGTCTAGTTTAATTACTCATAAAAAAAAAAAAAAACCTTGAAATTGAAATGTTACTTTTCAAAGCCACATGTATTACATGTCAATCCCCTCGGCCGCGTTAGCAAGGTAAAAGTGTTTTTTAATAAGTAAAACAAGTCTTATTGATTGCGTAAAGTACCCCAAAGTACATTGAAAGTATATACAAGGAATCAAGTGAGCGAGGTAAAAGTGAACAAAGTAAAATCTAAAGTCTTCACCCCCAGCCGATGTTTACATTGAACCAAGACTTAGCCGATACTCCATTCATATGAAACCCTCTGTTCCTCTACCCAAATACCATTTTCCATAAAACTTTCAAGAAGAAAGAGGCGTGCCGTTCGTGTCTGTGGAAGGGGTATCACCCTTTTTGTTTCTCTTGCAACCATCGCTGTTGTCTACAAAGCATGGAGTGTTTGCATATTTTCTAAGTGTATATATATATATATATATATATATATATATATATATATATATATATGTTTGTGTACAGTGGAGTTTGAACATAGTGGAGTTCGGATACTTGAGTTGTCGGTTGATGTTCTTTAAAAAAGTGATTTCCTTTTTAGAGATTTGCGATTGTGTTTGCTTTTGTGGGCCTTTTTCGGTTTACTTTGCCTTTGTCTGAATGTAGCACTTGGTCAATGTGCTTGTGTCTGGTTGCTGTTCATCTTTTGCAAATATTTATGTAAGATTTTTCCTTTGGCAACTCTTTTACCTACATATTTCCCCAAAATAACTACTTTAGTAACACTCAGAGCTGAACTCTGTTTGGTATTTGGGAGGTCCATCTCATTCGTTGGTCAACTCTAATTTGGATTAAATTATTTTTTATGGTTTAATTTCCTTTTTTTGGACTAAGCATGTCTTATGCTAAGATCTTACTTAATAGGTTGTATATACGAATTAAAGTGGAATAAATGTGAGCTCTTGCAATCTTGCCTTTTTGATATTAGAATTCAATCCACCAAAAGAGATCCCCTTCAACTTCTTCGCTGCATCTTTGAGTTAGCAACAACTACCTCTGCAAACATGGTATTAGGTCCTCCTCAACCCCTTTCCCAACACCAGTGAGATTTGGTTTATCGGTTTCATGCTCCACATAAAGGTCCAACACCCTTCTATTCTCACAGCTACCTCTGCAAACATGGATGGAGACTCCATCCAAATAAAGATCTTCTTTCCAATACACAATTATGGCACCCATCACGAGAACAAAAGAGCTAATGTGAATTGGATCGCGAAGCAATATCTTGAAATTTTTTGGGATGACCCCACATGACCTAAGTGTGCTTTTAGAGAACAAATTAAAAGTGACTATACTATTAAATCCCAAGATATAATGCCTATCAAGTTAGGAAGCTGCCCTTAAAACTGGGGTACTTTTTGCAGCAGTGCAGAAATGGAACCCATCCAGCATATGCAGTTTGATAAAAGATGGTCTTTATTTTAATAGGATGTTTGTATGTTGAATGCCTACAAAAAAGGTCTAATTGTTGGGTATAGACCTATAATTGCATTAGATGATTGCCACTTAAAGGGCCCATATGGTGGACACTTGTTATGTGCGGTAGATAAAGGTGAGAACGACGACATTTTCCCAATTGCACATGTTGTTGTAGAAATTGTGTATAGAGACTCATGGACATGGTTTATGGGTAGCCTACTGGATGGCATTTTCACGATCTGTCTATCAGACATAACAGTTGAGGAGCCAATGCAATCTAGTAGACTACCTATAAACCATGGCCACGAGTCTCTATAGTCGGTTTCTATAATTGCATATGCAGTTGGAAACAGGTCATCTTTCCTATCTCTTCCTATTGCACAACAATTGTCTAGCGTACGAGCCCTTTAAGTGGCAACCATCTAATGCAATTATAGGCCTATACCCAACAATTCGACTTTTCTTGCAGACATTCAACATACAAACATCCTATTAAAATAATGTCCATCTTTCACCAAACCGCATATGCTCTATGGGTTCCATTTCTGCACTGCTGCAACAAAGTCCCAAGAGATTTTGTAGTGCTCACTTTCACTCTCATAACCTAATTTTAAGGGCAGCTTCCTAGCTCGATAGGCATTATATCTTGGGCCATGTGGGGTTACACCTAAAATTCTGAAGATATTGCTTCGCGATTCAATTCACATTAGCTCTTTTGTTTTCATGATGGGTGCCACACTTGTGTATTGGAAAGATCTTAGTTCTGATGGAGTCTTGAATGTTTGATTGTGATGCTTGAATCCGCCACCCAAATTTCAATATACACACCGCAGTCACCTGAATTTTAGTGGTGTTTGATCACAAAATCAAACCTGTTTTGAATGGAATAATTTTTGATGGCATTCTTAAACATGGTTGTATCGCAAAATTTTTGCCAAATCTTAGCTTGACTTTCCCTTTCAAATCATGCTCAGTGAAGTTCGCTTATTTTCTCTTCTTACGCTGGGTGGCCTGCCCCTCTTCAAAATCAGATGATAAACTCTCCATATCTCCCTCACTATCAGCAGAATCAAATGACACAACATGACCATCATTCACATTAGAGGATGTGCCTATCCCAAACCAATCAAAATTTCCATGTACATTATCCATGTCTTTACCTTTCACACATGTTGTGTAAAGATCTTCATCCTCAACATCTGTTTCTGAATAATCACTTAGTTCTGCATTATCATTTGAGTAACCACTGGAATCTTCATAATCAGCATCACTATCAAAGGAGTCCTCTCCAACCCCTTTCCCAACACCAGAATCTGATACTCCTCCCCCAACCACCAATCGTAATTCAAATGCTTCAGCAATAATTGATTGTTTGGTTGGTTCAATGAGATCTAGCCAATCGGTTTCATGCTCCACATATAAGTGCAACACTCTTCTATTCTCACAAATTATCCTCCCAATCAAATTGACGACATCATTCTCATTACATATGTGAGGAAGTCCACGATCCAAAACCTCATCGTCAAGCTTGTACAAATAACCAATATAATTCATGTATCCCAATTCCTCTAGCTTGTTTGCTCACTCGGTAATCAACAAATAGTTCACACAAAAATCTGCCCTCCGACATATCACATACATAAAATTTCAGGAAACTGCCATGGTAAATGTGAACTCTTACCATTTTTGCAAAAACAAATAATTATGATCATTTCACTGTTCCAGAAGTACTGGGAATGCAATCAGGTCTTAATCTAATTCATACCACTGTTCAAGTAGTGCAAATGCAATCAAGTCTTAGGTCTGAATCAAAGCAGAACAGTTCCCATTGTTTAAGGCACATTATAATCTTTATTAGAGTAAACACATGTAAGTAGGAGTAGTTAAGTCCCATAGTTTAAGGCACCTTATAAAAAGGATTGAATAAAACACATGCTGATAGGAAAAGTGTGTCTAGTATGCTGCCGTGAAGAATCAACTCTGCATACACTAATTCAAAGATGCGGGGAAGAAGTCGAAGGGTGTAGAATTGGTTTCTTTTGGTGGATTGAATTCAAATATAAAAAATGCAAGATTGTGAAAGCTCACATTTATTCAGCTTTAATTTCTATATAAAACCTATACAGTAAGAACTTAGGATAAGACATGCTTAGTCCAAAGAAAGAAATTAAACCATAAAAAAGAATTTAATCAAAATTAGAGTTGACCCACGAATGAGATTGACTTCCCAAATACCAAACAGAGTTCAGTTATGAGTGTTACTAAAGTTGTTCTTTGGGTAAATATGTAGGTAAAGTAGTTGCCAAATGAAAAATCTTACATAAATATTCGCAAAAGACAAAAGTAACCAGACAAATCGCATGCTTAGTCCCAAAGTCGGAAGCTAAAATCATGACCCACGATCTCTAACCATCATTTGACAAATCGGGGGGTGGGGGTGGGGGGGGGGGGGGTTAGTTGGCTTACCTCTGTAGACGGTGACAATGGCTGCAACAGAAACGAATGGGGTGATGCTCCTTACCTGATGCGAACAACATAGTGCTCCTTCCACAGACACAAACGGCGTGCCTCTTCGTTTTTGAAAGTTTTATGGAAGATAGTATTTGATTGAAGATTTGGGTGGAGTATCGGCTAAGTCTTGGTTCACTGTAAGCATCGACTAGGCTGTGAAAGACTTTTAAGTTTTTTTATTTTTTTATTTATTTATTTATTTTATTTATTTTAACTTTACATGGTGCCGGGTTGACGTGTAACACGTGGCTTTGATAGGTGACGTGTCAATCCCAGTGTGTTTCTTTTGGCAGTGAGTAATTAAATTGGACACGTGTCATTGTATGATTGCATCTGACATGCCACATTAATGTATTTTGTAAAGATTTTGGTTCGCAGGCAATTTTTATACCAGTAGGAGCTAATTGTAAATGGGTGCAACCACTTGGACTAATTTTGTATTTCTCCTTCTTTCTTTCTTTTTATTTTTTTAAAAATTCTTATTTATCGTTGTTTTTGAAATATATCGAATGATAAACAAAACTTATACAATGGGGAATATTCATCTTCTAAGAAGTTAATAATCATAATAGTAATTAATCCTCAATAGTATCATGAAAAATATCACTTCCAAATCCCATCTACATTTTGGTAAGTTAACCTTTGCGATGGCCCAAAACCAGATGGCTTGTTATATATATGTACATGCGTAATTAATCAATCTGAGATTTCTACATTATAGGCAGGAAAGGAATCGAAAACCAAGTCCTTTTACTGCTTGAATGTTGTTGTGAACTTTGTAAGATTTTAACTCTTGTTTTCCTACATTTTCTTGGCAATCAATTGGAGTATATATGGAGAAAGAGGACAAAAAATAGAAAACAATAGAATTTAGGTTTCATTTTCTTTAAATTGCTTTCGCTTTAATTACATAAAGCAGACTCTGGATTATTGAACTATCCTTCCTGCCTTTGTCTTGGTAGACTAGAAAGCTGACGCTTTATCATGTTTTTTTGAAGGAATTTCAACTCCTTCCTAAACTTGTGAGGAGCCAACCTTTTGTTGATAAAGCCAAGCTTCAGAATGCATCTTCCGTTTAGGAGGCACTAGACATTGCTCGGGCATCCTTAACAAGTTGAGGCTGTTGTCTAATATACTACAGAATATTGCTGACTAGTATGTATAGTTCCAATAAAAAAACTATTCTCACGTAGTTTTTTCAACGATTTAGATTTAATTTTAAGTTTTTTATGAAAAAGAGAGTAGAATTAAATCTAGATCGTTGGAAAAACTACAAGAAATCTCATGTAGTTTTTTTTTACAACATCTAAGCTAAATCCTCAATCTTTAACAGAGATTTCTTTTCTTACGGCTATGTAATTAAGGATCCTGAGAAGGACTTGGTAAAATAAATAATCATAATAATAGTGTTTATTGAATGCTTTTTCTTTCTCATATCATGTTCTATGACTTGATTAATTACAATAATGATGTTTATAAGGGTATCATTCTTCCTCGTTATCACTATATATAACTTGATGATTTTATTTATGCCCCTCTCCTGTATATGGTGGAATTTATAAAATCAGGCCGTGCACCCAATTGAAGTATGCTGTTTGTATATTTGATGTGATATGGCATCATATAATAGAAAATGATAAGAACATATTAATTGCTTCTTTTGGTTTTTAGGTGAGCTAAGTTGCTTATGGGGTTTGTGGATGTCTAATAATTGTTCTTTACATAATACCTTTGGTTTGGCTAATTAATCTGTTGTAATATCTTGAAGGGCTTCTAATGCTAACAATGATTTATATTCTAACATATTTATGTATAATCACATGCATTATGGATAGATCAATTTAATAGACTCAGTTGGATGAAATTTCTCCAACTCAATTTGAAGGGTTTTTTTAAAAAAAAAATTCAATTGGTTCAACTACCTGATCAATTTAATAGACTCAGTTGGATGAAATTTCTCCAACTCAATTTGAATGGTTTTTTTTAAAAAAAAATTCAATTGGTTCAACTACCTGATCAAGCCGTGTATAAATAACACTAGTCATTATACATATTAATTAGTAGAAAGTATACATAACTCTCTAAAATTAGGTGCGTACAAGCTGGGTGGTTATTAGCCGCTAATAAGCACCAATAATCGCATACTGGATAACTTGGAAACCGAAAAAATCGAAAATAACTGTAACCGAATAACCGGGTACTACTATTGCGGTTACCGGTTATAGGGCTTTAGGAAACAGGTAACTCGTTTTTTTTATTTTTTTTATTATTTTTTTTTACTTATATATATACACACACACAAATAATTTTATTTATTGTAGATGAGCCTCAAACTCAACCTTTAAATTCAATGAACTAATCATCTAAAGTTTTTTAATATGAAGGCTTGTATTTTCTTAAATTGTCATCGTATTTTAATTACAATACAATTGTTATTATATTTTATAATATTTGTTTGTTTGATTTTCTTTGCAATTATTTTATTTAATCTATGAATTTGATTGTAAGCTCATTGATATGAATGAATGGTGAATGGTAAATAAAATTATGCATGTCCAGTAGTATTTTCTATTTAGCATTGAATATCGAATGGTTGGATATTGGATGAAAAAAGAAAAATGAAAAAAATTAACAATGTATGAAAACTAGTTACTCGGATAATAACCAGTTTTTAATAACTGGATAACTGACGGTTGGTAATAACTGCAATTGGGTTGCGATTACAGTTATTTGAGATTAACCGAGTATCTCAGTTGCGGTTGCGGTTATGAAAAAATAATCACAACTACAACCGGTTGTACACTCCTACCTAAAATCACAACTCTATTGTTAATGTCTTCTAACTATCAATTTTATTAATGTTTTCCTGAAACTAGCAAAAGGACAAAATGATTTTAAATTTTTTTTAATAAGATAAAAATATCCTCATAGATTCTAAAGAAAAACTAAAACTATTTTTTTTTTTAAAAAAAAAAATAATTGTTTAGAAAAATTAGAAAAAAAGGGAAAAAAAAAACTTAAAAGCAATTTTTGTTTTTTGTTATAATTTTAAGGTTTTTTTTTTTAAAAAAAAAGAATAAAATTATGAAAGGTATTTTTATCATTGAAAGGAACATTAACATTGACATAATTAGTAGTTTGCATAGAAATATAATAGCAATGAAATGGTAGATTGCGAGAGGTGTATACTTTTCCGATTAATTATGAAGACCAACACATTTTCTTATACTGTTTTGATTTCTTCTTTTATTGTAAACAATAATTCATTTCTTAACATTTAATTTGACTCAACTAACGTGTTAGACTGAGGAATCTATGATATTAGCATTGTCGGTTTAGTGTCTATGAATTAATCAATTTTCTAAGTCTCCATAAAAGTCAGTCAACCAGTTCAAAGGTAGTGCTTACTCTACTGGTCTTGTCAAATGTGGCACATGTCCCTATTTATTAATTAATCAATTAATAAATAGGGACTGAGATAATCCCATGTAAAGGAAGCATCTTTGAAGCTCTTGGTGGCCATTGACGTGCCGACGCATGAGCCACAAATGGCCTAATTGTGGTGTGGTTCTCTCCAAGTTGCATTAGTGTGTTGCTTTTAGTCCTTATAATAACCAGGAAAATGATTTGTGAGGGATAATAAACCGTTCTCTACCGCCCTTTTTTGATTTTTTAATAAAAAAATTAAAAGATGTCCTTTGATGTGGTCATTAAAGGACATATTTTGATTTTTTTTTTTTTAAATTAATAAAAGGGTAATGGGAGGCGGTAAACCGTCCTCATCAATAATAACTCATTCTAAATTATATGTCACTTCTCAAATGAGAATAACTTAACAAACTTAATGGCACTTTGTGAGTGATTGAGACTGAGGTAGGTGTGGGAACTCAGTCTTTAAAATGTCTCAATAGCAGGTTATCTGTTATGATTTGTTGTTAAATCTTGTCAAAATACCAAAAATACCCATGTGTTTTTTTTAAAAAAAAATATTTATAAAAATTTTCAAAGATTTAGGCATTGGTATTTTTGCGAATTTAGTTAAGTTCTAACGCACACCTAAATCTTAGCAATATTTTTTCTTAAAAAAAGGAGGGGTATTTTTGGTATTTTGACAGGATTTAACGGAATGGAGGACCTGTTACTGAGACGTTTTGAAAAATAGATATCCTAGTTTGAGACGTTTTGAAGTTCGGGTACCTTAAGTAAAAAAGAGTGATAGTTCGATACCTTTAAGTGAAGTTCTCTCTAAAAAAAAAATACTCCTAAATTGTTTCTGTGAAAATTACAAAACTTGACGGCCTAAGTCATCCTTATTTAGCTTATATAGTAAATAGAGTTACAACCATACTAAAACACATAATTAAGTTGGTTTGGTTTAAGGCGATCGACGGGACTACTGACTTGTTTTGACGAGTAGCACAATTCTTCTCCTTGACCGGACTTGTTTTGAACAAGCTACGGAACGATCATCTCGAATCTTCCCTAAGAGCATTTCTAGTAGACTTACCAAATTTTACTAGCCAAAATAGCTAAAAGCCACTTTTCTCTATTTTGGCGAGCAACTTTTTTAATGCACCCCAGCAGTATTACCATTTTAACTATTCACTATCACTATTCAATTTAAATAATATTTTTTCATATTTTTTTTATTCTTTACTATATTTAAAATTGCGAATACGAGAAAATTTGTTTTTAAAATTATGTTTAGATTGTTTAGACAACCCGTGACAAAATTGAAAAAAGTTTGATAAAATACTCTAGTAGAATTTGAATTTAAAAATACCTACTACCCAAACATGTTTTTAAAAAAATACTCAAAAATAAAATGCTACCCAAACATGTACCTTCAATTCCACAAAACCTGTTGGAATATGTGAACAAGAAATTTGTACGGTATTGGATGTCTAAAGTGTGGAAATATTGTAATTTAAGAAAAGAAAAAAAAAAAACACTTTTAACCTAAAACATTGCAGAATGAGACACAAAGCTGTGCGTGAGAAAGGAAAAGACAAAAAAAAAAAAAAAAAAAAAAAAAACTAAATTTTATAATTTTTTAATGATTTGGTAAGTGAACTCACTCATCAATTTTTTTTTTTGCCAAAATTTTCTGTTTGTTCTAACATATTACCGAGTTGTTTTTGGTCTATCCAATATTAAACAGTTTATCTGGTCTTTTTAAGGTGGTGTTATCTGAAATGAAGAGATACGACAGATTAAATTATTCTTCTAGAATCGAGAGATGAGACTTCTCTTGGTGCGACTCTTGTCACGTTTTCTTTCTATTCATTTTTTTTTTTTTTTTAATAGTAACGTTTTTTCTTCTTATATTCCTTGTTTGTTTGCTTCGCGGCACTGCGTCACAGATCTGGCTCGTTTGGGTGTGAGATTTTCTTGAAAAATTGCTAATATTAAAAGAAATTATTTTTTAAAAAGAAAAAAATACACATAACTCCTTTAACCTATTATCTCCTTGTCAATGTATCCCCCAAATTACTAATTGTGTCAATTTTTCTCCTAAATTATCAAAAAATGTCAATATCTTCCACCTAATGACAAAAATGCCTTTCATAAAATTATTAATTTTTTTTTAAAAAATCCAAAAAATTATTTTAAAAAATCTAAAATAACAAAAAGTTATTATTTAAAAATAAAAAAGGGATTTTCTTTTCTTTCTTTTTTTTTCTTTTTCGTTTGTTTTTTAAATTTTAATTTTTTTTTAAACTCGGTACACAATATTGACTGAAAAAAAAAATATTGACTGAAAAAAAAAAAAAAAAAAAAAGGAAAAAAGACTAATTGTGGTGTAGTTCTCTCCGAGTTGCATTAGTGTTTTGATAACAATTAGATCAACATTAACTCATTCCAAATTGGATGTGACTTCTCAATGAAAATAACTTAACAATCTTAATGGCACTATGTGAGCGATTGAGACAGAAGTGGATAATGCAAGCATGACATTAGGATAAGAATCCTCTTTATTTTATGGTTAGGATTTAAAGTAGGTACAATATCTAACGGTATATACATGATACCACATTTTTTAAATTCTTTAAAAGATGTGTCAACATTGACATCATGTACATCGTCAGATGCCCTAACTTTAAAAATCCTGATAATAAAATATTCCATGCAAGCAAGCTTAATCTCAATGAGCACATTAAAATATGAAGGTGTTGTTTGGGGTGAATGTCAATAACAAAATCACAACGGAAATTATCTACCGTTCTTTGTGCAAATTAAATAGTCAATCTAGCTAGCACCAAAAGATCAACTCATACAAGAACAATGCAGAAAAATAAATCCAGCAACCACTACAAGCAAGACACCAAAATTTTTATGTGCAAAACCTTCCGGTGTGAAGGGAAAAACCACTGGACCTAGTCCAGTTAAAACTTCCACTATCAACAATAATGGACTTACAAATTGTCTTCTCTAGAACAATATCTAGAGGTAATCACCACATCAAGAATACACACATTCTTGGATAAAAACATAAATTCATCACTTCAAAAGTGGATTACAACAAAACAAAGAAAGGTCTCACCAAGTGGGGATGAACAACCGAGCAACTGGAGAGGAAGTCCAACGATCGACACCAGTCAATGCGTAACCCTCATCGTCAGGAACAACATATTGAAATTTCATCAAGATCAGACCATAAATGACCCTCTAATCTCTGACGGAAATGGGTATGTGTAAAACACTATTTTTTTCTCTCCTCCCTCACTGTTTGCTTGAGACTCTGTTTCAAAAAACTGAACTTCCCTCTCTATCTAAGGCTTCAAAAACTGCAAGCCTTCCTTTTATTTTTTTTAATTTTTTTTTCTCTTGTTGGTCGCAAGTCAAGAGAGTCACGCACTGTTCGTGACTTCTCTTTTGCTGCAGAACAGAGGGCTGCTGCCCTCTGTTTTTCATCACAGCTGGGTTGGTCCCCACATAGGAGGGACCACCCAACAAATCTCCCCCTCCCAACTAGGTGGGGGGCTCCACCAAGCCCGCTTTCTTTCTGCAAATTTCAAGCTTTTGCATAGGCAACGTTTTTGTCATCATATCTAAGCCATTATCATCAGTATGGATTTTCTCAATATGCAACAATTTTCCATCCAACGCATCACGAATCCAATGATACCTAACATCAATATGTTTGGATCTTGAGTGAAAAGTTGAATTTTTACTGAGATGGATGACACTCTGACTGTCACAGTAAAGCAAATACCTCTCTTGCTGTAGACCCAGTTCTTGTAAGAACTTTTTCATCCATAACAATTCTTTAGCAGCTTCTGTGATAGCAATGTACTCAGCCTCTGTAGTAGACAAAGCAACACATTTCTGCAATCTGGATTGCCATGACACTACTCCCCCTAAATAAGTAATCAGGTACCCTGAAATAGACTTTCTGGAGTCAATATCACCGGCCATATCTGCATCTGTAAACCCATCAAGCACCTGCTTACCGTTACCAAAGCACAAGCATACCCTCGAAGTACCTTTGAGATACCTGAGAATCCATTTCACAGCTGCCCAATGTTCTTTGCCTGGATTAGAAAGGAACCGACTGACAACTCCAACAGCATGAGTGATATCAGGCCTCGTGCACACCATGACATACTTCAAGCTACCCACAGCTGAAGCATAATGCACTTTCTTCATTTCTTCATTTTCTTTCTCACTTGTAGGACTTTGCTTTGAACTTAGCTTTAAATGACCTGCAAGTGGAGAGCTCATTGGTTTTTCCTTGCTCATGTTGAACCTGTCCAATACCTTTTCAATATAACTCTCTTGTGATAGCCACAATCTTGTATTTTTCTTGTCACGAGAGATCTTCATACCAAGAATCTGTCTTGCGGGTCCCAAGTCCTTCATAGCAAAGGACTTACTCAACTCCTCCTTCAATCTGTCAATTTTCCTAGTGTCGTGACCAACTATCAACATGTCGTCCACGTATAGCAAGAGAATAATAAAGTCTCCGTCTGAGAACTTCTTCACAAATACACAGTGATCAGAAGTAGTTTTGTCATACCCGTGCTCAACCATGAAGGAATCAAATTCCTTGTACCACTGTCTCGGTGCCTGCTTGAGTCCGTACAAGCTCTTTTTCAACTGACACACTAGATGTTCCTTGCCTCTAGTTGTAAACCCCTTTGGTTGCTCCATATATATTTCTTCCTCCAAGTCACCATGAAGGAAAGCAGTCTTCACATCAAGCTGTTCAATCTCCAAATTCATATTTGCAGCCAGACCTAGAACAATTCTGATAGAAGACATCTTCACCACGGGTGAAAAAATTTCTTCAAAATCAATACCCTTCTTCTGACTAAACCCCTTCACAACCAGTCTTGCCTTGTACCTTGGTTGTGATCTGTTTGGTTCAATCTTGCATCTGAACACCCATTTATTCTTGAGTGCTCTTTTTCCCTTAGGCAGTTCCACCAAATCATATGTGTGGTTCTCATGCAAGGATTTCATCTCTTCTTGCATGGCTTTTTGCCACTCATTTTTCTGGTCATGTAACATAGCCTCCTGATAACTTTGTGGCTCTCCCCCATCAGAAAGTAACACATACTCATCAACTGAATATCTTTTGGAAGGTTGACGCTCTCTGGTAGATCTCCTCAACTGAATCTCAGTAGATGGCTCTGAGGAAGCTTGCTCTAGGTGCTCTTCTGAATCCACATTATCAATTACGGACTCACCATTTCTACCAACTGTGTCAACATATTCTTCTTGTACATCTCTCCTATGTTCATCATGTGTCACACAAGGAGGAACAACCGGACCCAAATCAACACGTTTTTCACAGAGAGACTCTGGCTTTTTAGTTTGTTTCATGTCTTCAATGGTTTGATCTTCAAAGAAAACAACATCTCTGCTCCGTATGATTTTCTTAGAAACTGGATCCCAAAGTCTAAAACCAAACTCCTCATGTCCATAACCCAGGAAGATACACTGTTTAGCCTTGCTATCAAACTTGGACCTCTCATCTCTAGGAACATGAACAAATGCCCTGCAGCCAAACACTTTCAAGTGCTCAAAAGAAACATCTTTCCTTGTCCACACCCTTTGAGGAAAGTCACAATTCAAAGGAACTGACGGAGAAAGATTGATCAAATCAACTGCGGTCTTCATTGCCTCACCCCAAAAGGATTTGGGCAATTTTGCATGAGAGAGCATACATCTGATTCTTTCACAGATAGTTTTGTTCATTCGCTCTGCTACGCCATTATGCTGCGGAGTCTTGGGCACAGTTTTCTCAAGCCTGATGCCATGGCTTCTGCAGTACTCTTCAAACGGACCTCTGTATTCACCACCATTATTTGCTCGAACACATTTCAGCTGCCTCCCAGTTTCTCTTTCAACCTTCATGTGAAAGACTTTGAACACATCTAGCACATGATCTTTAGTTTTCAAAGCAAAAAATCCACACTTTTCTAGAGTGATCATCAATAAAGGTCACATAATAAAGTGCACCACCAAGACTTTTACTGTTCATAGTACAGACATCAGTGTGAACTAAATCAAGAATATTCGTCTTTCTTGATTGTGGGGATTTATGAAATGAAACTCTTCTTTGTTTTCCAACAAGACAATGCGTACAGAGCAATAGTGACGTACCTTTGATATTAGGTAGGAGCTGCTTCTTGGCAAGAACTTGAAGTCCTTCCTCACTCATGTGACCAAGCCTCTTGTGCCATAGTTCAGTGGAAGTTTCATTCTCAACAACATTCACATCTCCCTTGACTAATCTTGCTTCAGTCTTGTAGAGAGTGTTAATCTTATTTCCTCTGGCTAAAATAAGAGAACCCTTGCAAAGTTTCCATTGTCCACCTCCAAGGTAATTATGGTAGCCTTCATCATCAAGCTTCCTAATGGAAATCAAGCTAAAGCGCATTTCAGGAACATATCTGATATCTTTGAGAAGCAATTTGCACCAAATGCTGGTTTCTAAATGTATATCTCTCATGCCCATAATTTCACATTTTGCTTCATTTCCCATCTTGACCCAACCAAAATTGCCACTGGTGTAGGAAGAGAAGAAATCTCCATGTGGCGTAATATGAAAGGAAGCTGTCGTAGCAACTACCCACATAGACTCATGACATGCGAGATTAGCATAAGCATCTTCACAAACAACTAAATCATCACCATCAGATGCAACTGCTGCAGTGTCTTTTTCTTCTTTCGATTCTTCACATTTTTCTTTCAACTGTTCCTTTTTAAATTTTCTGCACTGTCTCTTCATATGTCCAGGCTTGCCACAGTGAAAACATTTTATCTCTTTTATTGTCTTGGACTTTCCCCTTGACTTGTCACGACTATCATCATCACGAGGTTTTCTGCTTTTACTTCTCCCCCGCTTTTCTGTAACAAGTGCTTCTGTATGAGAAGAAATACCTTGCTCTTTTCTTCTTGCCTCTTCATTGAGCATGCTATCTTTTACCATAACCATAGTCATCACACCGTTAGGAGCCTAATTACTGAGTGACACTACCAAGGTTTCCCAATTGTCCGGCAAAGAACTCAACATAAGTAGTGCTTGCACCTCATCATCTAGCACAAGTTTCATGGTAGACAACTCATTCAATAATCCCTGAAAATTACTCAAATGCTCCGTAACACTTTGCCCATTTTTGTACTTCAAATTCACAAGCCTTCTTATCATAAAGGCTTTGTTTTGAGCAGTCATTCACTCAAAACAACCCTACTAAAACACATAATTAAGTTGGTTTGGTTTAAGGCGATCTCGTCTGGACGGGACTACTGGCTTGTTTGGACGAGTAGCACAATTCTTCTCCTCGATCAGACTTGTTTTGAACAAGCTACCGAATGATCATCTCGAATCTTTCCTAAGAGCATTCCTAGTAGACATACCAAATTTTACTAGCTAAAATAGCTAAAAGCCAATTTTTTCTATTTTGGTGAGCTACTTTTTTAATGCACTCCCAACAGTCTTACCATTTTAACTATTTACTATCACTATTCAATTTAAATAATATTTTTTCATATATTTTTTTTATTCTTTACTATATTTAAAATTGCAAATACGAGAAAATTTGTTTTTTAAAATTATGTTTTGATGGTTTAGAGAACCCGTGACAAAATTGAAAAAAGTTTGATAAAATACTCGAGTAGATTTTGAATTTAAAAATACCTACCCAAACATGTTTTTAAAAAATAATTAAAAATAAAATGCTACCCAAACATGCACCTTCAATTCCACAAAACATGTTGGAATATGTGAACACGAAATTTGTACGGCACTGGATGTCTGAAGTATGGAAACATTGTAATTTAAGGAAAAAAAAAAAAACACTTTTAGCCTAAAACATTGCAGAACAAAACAAAGCTGTGCATGAGAAAGGAAAAGACCAAAAAAAAAAAAAAAAAAAAAGCAAATAGAGAGAAAAACCAAATTTTTATAGTTTTTTTTTTAATGATTTGGTAAGTGAACAGTACTCACTCACTCACTAATTTTTTTTGGTTATAGTAGTGAGGCTGGTAGGAGTGGCTTTTGTGTGCTTTCACCAAATTGCCTCACCAAAATTGGTAAAGCTATTAGGAATGCTCTAATCCAACCGTCGTCTGGACTTGAACGGACCAACATTTCAAACGACGGTTCCTGGACCCTTTCCAGTGTCCTCCCAATAAATTTTTCCAGACACCAACCTACTCCCCCGGTTTTCTTCATGAAATCGAACGCCAACCGGTCTACATCACCCAAGTTGTTTCCTATCATAATCCACCTTCTTGTTATCTTCCCAGTTTCCTCTGTTTGTTCTAACATATTACCGAGTTGTTTTTGGTCTATCCAATATTAAACAGTTTATCTGGTCTTTTTAAGGTGGTGTTATCTGAAATGAAGAGATACGACAGATTAAATTATTCTTCTAGAATCGAGAGATGATACTTCTCTTGGTGAGACTCTTGTCACGTTTTTTTTCTTTTTTTTTTTTTTTTTTTTTTTTTTTTTTTTTTTGACAGTAACGTTTTTTCTTCTTATATTCCTTGTTTGTTTGCTTCGCGGCACTGCGTCGCAGATCTGGCTACTTTAGGTGTGAGATTTTCTTGAAAAATTGCGAATATTAAAAGAATTTATTTATTAAAAAGAAAAAATACACATAACTCTCTTAACCTATTGTTTCATTGTCAATTTTCGATTTTAAAAAGTGCAGTTTAGTGTTTTGGTTTAAAATCACACTTTTTGTCAACAAAATCGCAATCTTAAGCCCCCCCTTAAATATCAAATGACATGAAGATGGTTCATTTCATAATTAAAATTTTATTTTATTGCATCTAATAGTATACATGATATTACGTCAATTTAAATATTTTAAATGACATAACAACGTATTCCCAATGTGCCAACGTATACCTGATTAAATTTGTAAAATCTAACCTGACTTATGAAATGAATCCAGCCAATTTCACTCATGAAAATTTCTCTTGATGATTTAAGGCAATTTATTTCTTAAGAAGGTTGTAAAATTTCTCTGCTCTTGTTCCTAGAAGTACAACACGACCAAGCATATATTAGGACTACATTGATTCGCGTCCCCACCAGGACTTGGTACTAAGCTTCGGTGTCCACGGCTGATTGGTTCCTTGATCGAGTCGGCTTTCGCGGTTCTCTCACTTCTTGTGTTTGTTTTGACTGGTTTTGGCATTAATGTTCTTCGTCTTCCAAACCTTGCTCATGAACGAGGGAAAAGTCTTGGGATTTTCCTCTTTCTTTGCACCTTCTTATTCTTCATCTTCTTCTTATATATATTCTCTGCTTTTCTTTGTATCTTAGATTATCTCTGATTAGTTAAATCAAGTTCTAGTCAGAACTTTGGACCCAGGAAAATGAAGGTGAAGTTTCCCCTCCATGCCAAAATATTCTATGTTTAATTTCTTATTGAAGTATGAATCTTGCTAATTGGCTAATTGCTATGCTTGAATTCTTTAATCTTTTTCAATGCTCATTAATGGGTTTATGGAGTTTTTTTTTTTGTTTATCTCTTCTGGGTTGTTTTCAAATTTTGATAACATCAACTTGCATGGCACTTATGCTGCAGACCATTTTTTTATGAGCTTTTTGCTGTTGCTATTTCAGAATTTTCATTGTTTTCTTTGATCATTTCTTTAACTGCTCTTCTCATGGCTATGCAAATTAGCCCTTCTATGAATGAAGTCCTCTGAATTATTCATTCAGCTGACGTTGGAAATTAAAATTCAAAAGCATGAATTTACTGGGATGATCGTCTCTTAAATCCAAGTTCTTTGTTTTTGTTGCAGAAAGTTGTGTTGAAGCTGGGCTTGCACGATGACAAACAAAAGCAGAAGGCCATGAAAGCAGTTTCCAGTCTTGAAGGTACAAGGAAACATTTTGGTTGTGTCATTTCTGTTTAAAGAATTTCCAACTTTTGGAGAAGATCAGAGCCCATTATTTCAACCATTTGAATTTGGTTACTAAGATTCAGACAACAAATTTTTCTTTTCCTTTCTTTTGCCTGCAATTATCTGTGATCAATTCTGGTAGAACATTACTAGATTGACATATTTTCCCTGTTGTACTTTATATTGTGCTTGGTCTTACCTCTGGTGGTAAAGGGGTTGGGGGAAAGGAATGTCTTAGATTTGATTGAAAAGTAAAAAAGAAAGTACTTTCTAGCCACTCATCTACTACTGCTCTGTTCAACAACTTTTGCAGGCATTGATTCAATTCAGGTGAACATGAAAGATCAAAAAATGATAGTAATTGGTAATGTAGATCCGGTGGATGTTGTGAAAAAACTAAAAAAATTTTGGCACACAGAAATTCTGACTGTTGGGCCTGCAAAGGAGGTGAAGAAAGAAGAACCGAAGAAGGAAGAGCCGTGGAAAGGATTCTGTCCTCCCATGGCCACATACTATTATACCCCACATCCTGAAGAGTATCAAAACAATTGTGTCATCTGCTGATTGTGAGACTTGAGAGGGAACGACTGAGAATTATTGAATGCTTTTGGTGGTGAAATTGGTATGTTTTAGGAACCCATTGGAGATAAACATCAAACATGTGTAGTGTGTATAATGGAATTATATTGTGATTAAAATTCAGGGAAAATGAATAAATGGATCTTAGAATTGAAGTGATTCCCCCTGTTAGTATTTTGATCCTTTTTCTTTTCATTTACAACAAGTTTTATGAATTTTGAATAAGACAGCAGCATAACATTTGCTTCAACAGCAAAGATTTTTTAAGGGTGGACCATTATTTGAAAAGAAAATGGATTTGGAAACATTTTCAGAATCTGGGTGATCACAGTAGAATATTCCAAAGGTACTAAAAGCAGTATCTCAAGCCTGACAGGATGATGATGGTGATAGAAACAGTATTATTTGGCTGATTAATATATAATTTAACGATTAACAAACTCACCGGTCACCGGCCACCGGCATAAAGTAAGAGGAATCAATAATCTACTAGTCTTTGCAAGTTGCAGATGGGTATGGCATACACTTCGATCCGTACAGAACAAGTACTAATGACGACGAAAATGACGTTTGACTTGTAGCTGTGATGTTTTGTTTTGTTTTGGACTTTTTTGTTGTAATCTCTTTATGTTTATCTCCATATCAGTGTTTGAGTTCTTAAAACTCTTTATACATTATTTATCATCTTAACTGGTGGTCTCAATTTTTAGCATCCGTGAGACAAATCACATGGTCCCCATTTTTGAAAGCATTACCCACGTACTTTCGTCCTTAGTTTGAATTTTGGGTTACCGGCCCTTGTTTTTGTTCTTTTTCATTTATGTTGTAATTCTGTTTTCATGTATCTAAAAAAGAAAACAAAAATTAAACACAACAGAGAGAGACAAACAGTAAGCCTAGCTCTCATTTTTCCTCCTCCTCCCCTTTCCACCTCCATTTTTCGTAGTTTTCCTCTATGTTTTCTAGTTTTTCAATTTTTTATTTTTATTTTCTCTCCGTTGTTGTGTGCAAGCCGGTTCTTCAGCTTCTCTGTCTCCACCACCACTTGCTTGGCTCCTCTCCGCCCTCTGTCCACCTCCTCAATCCATCCCCCTAAAGCGGTGAAGGTCACGCGCCTCCCTTGGATGCGAGATCTAAGTTTTTAGAACAAAGGATAGCTAGCGGACACTCTATGAAACATTGAAACCGATGGCTTCAATATTGGTGTATATTTTTATAAATGCATTCGCTGGTCCCCCAGCCAATGTATTCAAAAAGCACTTTCTTCAGTTTCTTGGTCATCACTTTTCAAGTAGAAGTCTAAGCAAAAGGCTTTTCTAGCCATCACATTTCATATTATAATGCCTGCCATTGCCCACCAAGCACTCTATTTTCTAGATTAGGATCCTCCCCCACAGCCCATATTTGACTTCTCACTCTTAAAATGTGGTTCACTCTGACTCTCTACCAAGTTGTACAACTTTTGAAAATGCATACCCCTAAACATTGACACGAGAGAACGCATCCACGACTAGTTTTCTTTGATGCAAACAGTGCCGTTTCGTTCACATGAAGGGTTTTTAGAACATGCATTGTGGGGTGTGATTTCGAATACCATAAAAGGCTTTAACATCTTCGTTGGACACCAATTGATTTTCGGATGAGATGGCTTTTGAAAATTCTTAGCCCTAAACCCTAACCTAAGAGAATGCACCTACTATCAGTTTTGTTGGGGTGCAACATTGACATTCCAAAATTTAGCTTTCTTGGTTTTGTTGTTTAGCTACAGTGTTTTAGCTTTATTTTAGGGGTAATTACATTTTCCCCCCATGAACTACCGGCCAATGTCAGTTTGCCCCCACGAACTACCACTTCGACCAAAAGAGAGCATCAAACTACCATTTTTACACACTTTGCCTCCATCCGTCAGTCTAATTTATGCAAAGACTTAAATGCCCTAACTCAATTAAAAAAATGACCTAAATACCCTCGTCTTTAAAAAAAAAAAAAAAACCTGAAGGAAAACCTCAGGGGTGGGTGCCGCCACCCCTGAGGTGGCCGGGTGGGCTGCGAGCCACCCCGGCCTAAGGGGTGGCCGCACGGCCTCCCCAGAACCTGGGGTGGCCGCACAGCCACCCCAGAGGTTGTGGCTGGCCCGCGAGCCACCCCTAAAGGTGGCTCCGGCCACCCCAGGTTCTGGGGAGGCCGTGCGGCCACCCCTTAGGCCGGGGTGGGCTGCGAGCCACCCCAGAGGTGGCTCCCGCCACCCCTGAGGTTTTCCTTTTTTTTTTTTTTTTTTTTTTTTTTTTAATATATTAATTTTAATATTTTTTTATTAATTACTGTAGAGGGCATTTTGGTCTTTAAATCAAAATTAACGGAAAAAAATGGCATATTCCATCCAACTTAACGGGATTCCTGACGGAAGGGGGCAAAGTGTGTAAAAATGGTAGTTTGATGCTCTCTTTTGGTCGAAATGGTAGTTCGTGGGGGCAAAATGACATTGGTCGGTAGTTCATAGGGGAAAAGGTAATTACCACTTTATTTTATTTTGTAGGCTATAATCTCCTTGTATCTTTTTTTATTTATTTTATTTTATTTTATTTTTAACATGGATATTTTTTCAACCGGAGTTCATCTCTCCTCATTGACCGATTGTCAACAGGACTTCCCCTCCTCATTCAACGGGTTGCAGTTGCAAAAGACTTCAAGCAAGTCAACCTTTTGGCCTACTTGACTTGGCTTTCGGTCCAAGATACAGAAGATCTGGTCATTTTTTAGCCAATTTCTTAATTTGTTGTACTTATTTCAAGTATTGTTTTCTGTTTGGGCATGTTGTTGGGGGCTACTCCCTCTTGGTTTTTGCTTCCTTGTAAATAAAAAACGAGGCTTGACCTTCGTCACATGCAATTATCAAGCCAATTAGCCAAGGATCCTACAGGGGTCCTACAAAGTGAATCCAGAAACACAAAACGGCCATGCACTAACAAACAAGAATTTCCATATTACAAACATAAAACATATCAATGGACATGCTTTGATACCATGTTAGCAAACTAATAATATCTAAGCCTAAGTTGATAGAAAACAAACTAGTTATATATATAAGGGTTAAATATGTTTTTGTCTCTTGAGTTTTAACGACTTTATTTTTTACTTACTGTAGTTCATTTCGTATCGTAAATGGTATTTCGTTTATGGCTAAACATGGAGATGGTACCTCCGTTATCACCTCTAGGAGTGTACAAGCGAGAATGTTATTAATCGGAAATAACCGGTAACCGCTAATCGAAAATAACAACAACTGGATAACATAATAACCGGTTTCCAAGAACGAAACTAGAGGGCCGGTAGGGGCCATGGGCCCCCTCAATTCCAAAAAAAAAAAAAAAAATTAGGTAAACAAAAATTAGCCTATTGGCTCCTGCCAACAATTTTTTTGCCCGTGGCCATTGCCTATAAGAGCTTCTGGTTCCATCCTTCCCGGTTGTGGTTACCAGTTATAGCATTTTAAAAAGCTGTTTAATAATCACGTAACCGGTAACCGGTTTTTTTAAAAAAATTATATATATATATATATATATATATATATATATATATATTACAAAAAAAACGAAAATAATCGAAGACAAAAGCATAGCCATTGTGTTTAAGCACTGAGATTTACGTGGAGGTCCTTCATCGTTTGTTTTTAGGATTCGACTTCTGTTCCCTTAAAAAAAAAAAGGAAGAAGGATTCGATTTCTGTGCACATCTGCTGCTAAAAATATTAAATGGCCCAGATTTTCGCAAGGCTTTTTTTTTTTTTTTTTTTTTTTTTTCTTTTAACTTAAACTGTGTCGTTTGAGCAAAACTCTACCTTTTTTTGGTTCTTTTACTTTATACAGGGACTATGTTGATGGCTTTCCTGCAAGTGGAGAAGCATTGCTGCATTTTTTTCTTTTTCTTTTTTGCTTCATGCCAACCCAGATTATGTTTTCACCTGTTTGGAAAATTGAACATTCGTATTATTAGATTCAAATATATGAAAACCGGTTATCTGGTTTATAACCGTCGGTTAGTAAAAACCGCAACCGATACCGGTTGCGGTTACAGTTATTGAAATGGGTTTGAGCGGGACTGCTCTGCCTCTGGCGGGATAGGGCCAGGAGGGACAGTCGCCATCGTTGGGGTAGGGCAAGGAGGGACCGTCACCGTTGGTGACGAACACGCAGAGGTCGAACGGCCTTGGAGGGGAGTGGGAGTTGGGGAGCGTGGAGATGCGGCGGACGGCTGGGAAGAGTGGATCAGGAAAGTGCGGCATGGACCCCGGGGTCGGCAGATCCGGATAGAGGGACAGAGTCGTCACCGTCGATCTCTCCCTCAACGCGCAGTTAGATCGATCTCCTCCCTCCCTATGACTCCTTCCCTCTTCTCCTGATTCGATGCCGTCACCACTCTCGCCCCGATCGCAGATCTGTGATGGCCGTTGTGATGTTTCAGGCCAGATCGTTTTTTCTTTATATATATGTTTTTTTGGCTGTAAAGGAAATGGGCGGTTGTGATTGTGGCTGTGAGAAAAATTGGATGGATGGGGTTAAATTTGGGGACATCACACAGATCGATGAAATGGCAAGGAAAAAAAAAATTTCCGACGGTTTTAAATGAAACCGTCTGGAAATGAAATTTTATGGACGATTTTCACCAAACCGTCCATAAAATTCTCTAAGAATAACATTTATAGACGGTTTTGGATGAAACCGTCTAGAAATGTTAAATTCTAGACGGTTTAGTTAAAATCGTATGCAATTTTATGGACGGTTTAATAAAACCGTCCATAATAAATTTTTTACAGACGGTTTTGAAAAAACCGTCTACAATTATTTTTTTCTAGACGGTTTTAGAATCTGTGTAGAAAAAAACCATCCAGAAATGCCTTTATTTTTGTAGTGGGTACTCTGGTTGCGGTTGCGGTTATGACACATAACTGCAACACCTCTAACCACCTCCGTCAATACTTCTAAGAAGCTGATACGTGTCTTATGGCTGATAAAAAATAAAAAATAAAAAAATAAAAGCTTTAAAAAATTGAAAAAAAAAAGAGGGGGTGGCTCATGCCGGTTTGTGGTTGGCTAAACCACCCTCATGACCTTTGGTGGTTGGCCACTCTTTGTTGATGGCCGAAACACCCCTAAAAGCCTTGGGGGTAGCTCGGCCACACCTGTTTGGCCCAACAGTCAAACACTCCCCCTTTTTTTTTTTTTTTGGGGGGGGGGGTGGGGGGGGACTCACTCTTGGGGGTGGTTTAGCCCTCCTTTTTTTTTTTGTGAAAAAAAAAAAAATTAGGCATAGAACGCGTGTTAAATTCTTTAGAGGTATTGAAGTAGACTTTCGTTAATTTTTAGACAGAAGTACTATCTTCGTCTTTAGCCATAAACAAGGTACCATCTATAATACGAAATAAACCGCATGAGGCAAAAAGTAAAGTCGTTAAAACTCAAGGGACAAAAACGTATTTAACCCTTATATTAGGGATGTAAATAAACCAGTCCGTTTGACAGCCCGCTCGATACCTGCTCGGTTTAGCCCGATTCGACCTCGAGATCGATACTGTAGAAACTCAATCGTTACCATCGAAACTCGCTTGATTAGTAAGTGATACATACTCGACTTGCTCACCAAAATTCGATAGGAGCTTGTGAGTTCAGGTCGTTTAAAGCTCGATTGGATCGCTTGCCCAACTCGTTAGTTTGACTCGTTAACTCGTTCATATCTTACGTATATATTAGTAAATAGTAAATATAGTATAATATATATAGTATTACATATTAATTATAATACTTTGATAAGAATATTTAATATGTTAAATTAACATATTAAGTTATTAATAGTTAGTATATAACAATATAACAATATTAAATAGTTAGCATATATATATAAACACATATATCACATCACACATGGTTAACAATAGTTATATATTATACTTACTTAGTTATATAGAATATATTAAACTTACTATTTGTTCACATTATACATATACCATAGTTTATACTCTCTAGTTAAATATAATAACATATTGTTAATTTGTTACTTATAAACTATAGTTATGTATTATATTTTATAATATGCCTTATATAGTGTCAATGTAGTGAAATGATGCCGTCTTCCCCGACAAGGCTGTCTTTGTTTTAGGGCATGACGTTTTGTATCAAAACGGTGCCGTTTTGTTTTCCAGAAATTTTGGTTTTGGTGTTTCACAACACGATGCCATTTTGTAGAAGGCATTCTCATCCATTTTCATCCTTAACAAGTACGTGCGCGGCACATGGGCCAAATTTCATTAAGTCAAATGATTGATTTGGACGGATTCCCTAAATTGAAAATTTCTGAAATTTAATGGGATGCAATTAACAAAATTGAAACATTGGTGGTAGAATTGCAAATCGGTGACAACTTCATGGGGCTAAATTGAAGTTTTCTCATTTTTTTATTTTTCATCATTTAATACTTGTCTGTTGGTCCACTCATTATAATTTCTGAGGCCTCGCTTGGTTTTGAATGAGTAGTCCATTGGAAAAGAGAATAGTTATTATTTGGAACGGAAGAAAGTGAAATGAAATAGGTATTCATACTCTATAGTTTGATGACAACATCTATATTTTAATTGGAATCGAATTAAAATGACTAAAAAAATCTCACATTATTATTATTATTATTTTCTGGTTTCTAGTGAGGGAAACTGGGCCTCAAGGTTTAACAATGTTATTAATGAGAGGAACCCCGGCTCTGATACCACTTGATACAATCAACTAGTAAAAGAGTAAGGAAAATATGATATGGGCTACTTCGAGAGAGCCTTGATCTCCAAAACAACCAAAAAGGTCGATGTTTGATTATAATTCAGCATGCCTCTTTATTCTTTAGGGTTACATTTATATAAAAGACGGCTAGGTCGTAAGACATAATCATTAGGTCTAACCGTCATACATTGTGTAGGAAATAACTAAGAATGGAAATACATTCCTTATTTAGCTAAGACACTTTAGGGAAAGAAAATATGGAGAGGTATTATACTCCTTATTCGACTAGAGACTGCTAGGGTTGAATGCGGCTAGAGTTGGGTTCTGCTGTTGTGCGGCGGCTAGGATTGAGGGGCTGTTGCAATATGCCACGTCAGCCCTAGCAGGCTGTCCGCATCAATGAACCGTGTTTATTTCACAGATAATAAGTCTTTTTTAAATAGTAACATAAGCAGTTAAAAGAAGCCTAGATTGTTATATTGAAAATGAAAAATTGATGAGAGTATTCATAGAACAAAATATAGTTATATTGAAAATGAAAAGTTTATGGCATTTTTGTGAATATCAAAGAATTTAATAAAACATAAAGATTTTAGAAGTGACGGGTTACTAATAAAATGAGATTCTTTTTAATTATAAGAGAATTCATTATCAATGAATTTCTTGTATAGGTCTCCTTTTTTTTTTAAGGAAAAAGCACAAAATTAATCCTTGTGGTTGCACCCATTACAATTAGCTCTATGTGGTATAAAAATTTGTTGAGAACTACCGTGGTAAGCTAAAAAAGCAAATAGGTCCATACTCAACGTTCATCCAAAATCTTGACGAAATCCGTTAATATGCATGTCAGATCCAATCATACGACAATACGTGTCTAGTTTAATTACTCATAGAAAAAAAAAAAAAAAAAAAAAAAACCTTGAAATTGAAATGTTACTTTTCAAAGCCACATGTATTACATGTCAATCCCCTCAGCCACGTTAACAAGGTAAAAGTGTTTTTTAATAAGTAAAACAAGTTTTATTGATAGCGTAAGGTATCCCAAAGTACATTGAAAGTATATACAAGGAATCACTTGACTAGGTAAAAGTGAGCGAGGTAAAAGTGAACAAAGTAAAATCTAAAGTCTTCACCCTCAGCCGATGTTTACAGTGAACCAAGACTTAGCCGATACTCCATTCCTATGAAACCCTCAGTTCCTCTACCCAAATACTATTTTCCATAAAACTTTCAAGAAGAGAGAGGGTGCCGTTCGTGTCTGTGGAAGGAGTATCACCCTTTTTGTTTCTCTTGCAGCCATCGCTGTTGTCTACAAAGCATGGAGTGTTTGCATATTTTCTAAGTATATATATATATATATGTTTGTGTACAGTGGAGTTTGAACATTGTGGAGTTCGGATACTTGAGTTGTCGGTTGATGTTCTTTAAAAAAGTGATTTCCTTTTTAGAGATTTGCGATTGTGTTTGCTTTTGTGGGCCTTTTTCGGTTTACTTTGCCTTTGTCTGAATGTAGCACTTGGTCAATGTGCTTGTGTCTGGTTGCTGTTTATCTTTTGCAAATATTTATGTAAGATTTTTCCTTTGGCAACTCTTTTACCTACATATTTCCCCAAAATAACTACTTTAGTAACACTCAGAGCTGAACTCTGTTTGGTATTTGGGAGGTCCATCTCATTCGTTGGTCAACTCTAATTTGGATTAAATTATTTTTTATGGTTTAATTTCCTTTTTTTGGACTAAGCATGTCTTATGCTAAGATCTTACTTAATAGTTTGTATATACGAAATAAAGTGGAATAAATCTGAGCTCTTGCAATCTTGCCTTTTTGATATTTGAATTCAATCCACCAAAAGAGACCCCCTTCAACTTCTTCCCTGCATCTTTGAGTTAGCAACAACTACCTCTGCAAACATGGTATTAGGTCCTCCTCAACCCCTTTCCCAACACCAGTGAGATTTGGCTTATCGGTTTCATGCTCCACATAAAGGTCCAACACCCTTCTATTCTCACAGCTACCTCTGCAAACATGGATGGAGACTCCATCCAAATTAAGATCTTCTTTCCAATACACAATTATGGCATCCATCACGAGAACAAAAGAGCTAATGTGAATTGGATCGTGAAGCAATATCTTGAAAATTTTTGGGATGACCCCACATGACCTAAGTGTGCTTTTAGAGAACAAATTAAAAGTGACTATACTATTAAATCCCAAGATATAATGCCTATCAAGCTAGGAAGCTGCCCTTAAAACTGCGGTACTTTTTGCAGCAGTGCAGAAATGGAACCCATCCAGCATATGCGGTTTGATAAAAGATGGACTTTATTTTAATAGGATGTTTGTATGTTGAATGCCTACAAAAAAGGTCTAATTGTTGGGTATAGACCTATAATTGCATTAGATGATTGCCACTTAAAGGGCCCGTATGGTGGACACTTGTTATGTGCGGTAGATAGAGGTGAGAACGACGACATTTTCCCAATTGCACATGTTGTTGTAGAAATTGAGTATAGAGACTCATGGACATGGTTTATGGGTAGCCTACTGGATGGCATTTTCACCATCTGTCTATCAGACATAACAGTTGAAGAGCCAATGCAATCTAGTAGACTACCTATAAACCATGCCCACGAGTCTCTATAGTCGGTTTCTATAATTGCATATGCAGTTGGAAATAGGTCATCGTTCCTATCTCTGCCTATTACACATAACAATTGTCTAGCGTATGAGCTCTTTAAGTGGCAACCATTTAATGCAATTATAGGCCTATACCCAACAATTTGCAGACATTCAACATACAAACATCCTTTTAAAATAATGTCATCTTTCACCAAACCGCATATGCTGCATGGGTTCCATTTCTGCACTGCTGGAACAAAGTCCCAAGAGATTTTGTAGTGCTCACTTTCACTCTCATACCCTAATTTTAAGGGCAGCTTCCTAGCTCGATAGGCATTATATCTTGGGTCATGTGGGGTTACACCTAAAATTCTGAAGATATTGCTTCGCGATTCAATTCACATTAGCTCTTTTGTTTTCATGATGGGTGCCACAATTGTGTATTGGAAAGATCTTTGTTCGGATGGAGTCTCGAATGTTTGATTGTGATGCTTGAATCCGCCACCCAAATTTCAATATACACACCGCAATCACCTGAATTTTAGTGGTGTTTGATCACAAAATCAAACCTGTTTTGAATGGAATAATTTTTGATGGCATTCTTAAACATGGTTGTATCGCGAAATCTTTGCCAAATCTTAGCTTGACTTTCCCTTTCAAATCATGCTCAGTGAAGTTAATAGTAATAGTATTAATAATCATAATAGTAATTAATCCTCAATGGTATCATGAAAAATATCACTCCCAAATCCCATCTACATTTTGGTAAGCTAACCTTTGCTATGGCCCAAGACCAGATGGCTTGTTATATATATGTACATGTGTAAATAATCAATCTGAGATTTCTACATTATAGGCAGGAAAGGAATCGAAAACCAAGTCCTTTTACTGCTTGAATGTTGTTGTGAACTTTGTAAGATTTTAACTCTTGTTTTCCTACATTTTCT
Source organism: Alnus rubra (assembly GCA_028654335.1). Lineage (NCBI taxonomy): Eukaryota > Viridiplantae > Streptophyta > Magnoliopsida > Fagales > Betulaceae > Alnus > Alnus rubra. The sequence goes on along the minus strand of JAJPGS010002490.1, from coordinate 2,257,268 downwards.
TGGCAATCAATTGGAGTATGGAGAAAGAGGACAAAAAATAGAAAACAATAGAATTTAGGTTTCATTTTTCTTTAAATTGCTTTCGCTTTAATTACATAAAGCAGACTCTGGATTATTGAAATAAATAATCATAATAATGGTGTTTATTGAATGCTTTTTCTTTCTCATATCATGTTCTATGACTTGATTAATTACAATAATGATGTTTATAAGGGTATCATTCTTCCTCGTTATCACTATAACTTGATTATTTTATTTATGCCCCTCTCCTGTATATAGTGGAATTTATAAAATCAGGCCGTGCACCCAATTGAAGTATGCTGTTTGTATATTTGATGTGATATGGCATCATATAATAGAAAATGATAACAACATATTAATTGCTTCTTTTGGTTTTTTGGTGAGCTAAGTTGCTTGTGGGGTTTGTGGATGTCTAATAATTGTTCTTTACATAATACCTTTGGTTTGGCTAATTAATCTGTTTTAATATCTTGAAGGGCTTCTAATGCTAACAATGACTTATATTCTAACATATTCATGTATAATCACATGCATTATGGATAGATCAATTTAATAGACTGAGTTGGAGGAAATTTCTCCAACCCAATTTGAAGGGTTTATTTATTTATTTTTAAATTAAATTCAGTTGGTCCAACAACCTGATCAAGCCGAGTATAAATAACACTAGTCATTATACATATTAATTAGGGGAAAGTATATATAATTCCCTAAAACTAGGTGCGTACATGCAAGGTTGTTATTAGCCGCTAATAATCACCAACAACCGCTAACCAGATAACTTGGAAACTGAAAAATCAAAAATAACCGTACCGAATAACCGGGTACCGCGGTTGCGGTTACCGGTTATAGGGCTTTAGGAAACTGGTAACCGATTTATATATATATATATATTCAAACTCAACCTTTAAATTCAAGGAACGAATCATCTTAAGTTTTTTAATATGAAGGCTTGTATTTTTTTGAATTGTCATCATATTTTAATTACAATACAATTGTCATTATATTTTATAATATTTGTTTGTTTGATTTTCTTTGCAATCATTTTATTTAATCTATGAACTTGATTGTGAGCTCATTGAGATGAATGAATAGTAAATGGTAAATGAAATTATGCACTTCCAATAGTATTTTCTATTTAGAATTGAATATTGAATGGTTAGATATTGGATTAAAAAAAAAAAGAAAAAAATCAACAATGTATGAAAATTAGTTACCCAGTTAATAACCAGTTTTTAATAACTGGATAACCGGCGGTTGGTAATAACCGTAATCAGGTTGCGGTTACGGTTATTTAAATGAGAATAACCGAGTATCCTGGTTGAGGTTGCGGTTATGAGGAAATAACCGCAACCGCAACCGATTGTACACCCAACTTAGTTGCGGCCATTTAAATGGGAATAACTGGGTATCCTGGTTGCGGTTGCGGTTATGAGGAAATAACCGCAAACACAACCGGTTGTACACTCCTACCTAAAACTATAACTCTATTGTTAATGTTTTCTAACTATTAATTTTGTTAATATTTTCCCGAAGCTAGCAAAAAGACAAAATGATTTTAAATTTTTTTAATAAGACAAAAATATCCTTATAGATTCTAAATAAAAACTAAAGCATTTTTTTTTAAAAAAAATTAATTGTTTAGAAAAATTAAAAAAAGGAAAAAAACTTAAAAGCAATTTTCGTTTTTTTTTTCTTTGGTTATAATTTTAAGATTTTTTTTTTTTAAAAAAAAAAAATTTATAAAAGATATTTTTTTCATTGGATGGGACATTTAATTTGACTCAATTAACGTATTAGACGGAGGAATCTATGATATTAGCATTGTTGGTTTAGTATCTATGAAGTAATCAATTTTGTAAGTCTCCATAAAAGTCAGTCAACCAGTTGAAAGGTAGTGCTTAGTGTTCTTGTACCGGTGACATTAATAAATAGGGACCGAGATAATCACTTATAGAGGAAGCATCTTTGAAGCCGAAAATGATTTGAAGGGACATGTAACCGTCCCCCAACCCTTTATTTGTATTAAACAAATGAGTTTTAATGCAAAAATGACATTTCATGTGACATCAAATGGTATTTTTGCATTAAAACTCACTTGTTTAATAAAAAGATGAGGCAAGGGGACGTCTCGTCCCCTTGATATCAGGGCTCCTTTGAAGCTCTTGGTGGCCATTAACATGCCGACGCATGAGCCACAAAAGGCTTAATTGTGGTGTGGTTCTCTCCGAGTTGCATTAACATGCCGACGCATGAGCCACAAAAGGCCTAATTGTGGTGTGGTTTTCTCCGAGTTGCATCAGAGCATTGACAGCAGCTTCTTTAAAGAGGATTTATTCTTTAAGTTTTAGGAAAAATTTTAAAAAAGTTATAAAAATCCCTTCACAGTAGCTTCTTTAAAATTTTCGTTTTCATGGGAAGTGAATAGTACTTCCCAATAAATAGTGCATTGGGAAGCACTATTCACTTCCCATTCAACTGATTATTCACAAAATATGTTATATCTCTCCAACTTTATTTTTCTTTCTTACTTTCAATTCAAGTAAAGGTAAAAATATATTATCTATTTCCTACTTTGCCTTCTTTTTTCTACTTTTAAGTAAAAAAAAGTAAAAAAAGTAATATTTTAATAATATAAGAAAAAATGAAAGGAAGCTGTTGTGGAGTGTTTTTTGATGAGGAAGTAAAAAGTAATTTTGTTCCTTATATTTAAGGAAAATAGTTGAAAAACTGCTAAAAATACTCTTAATGTGTTGCTTTTAGTCCCTATAATAACAATTACATCAATAATAACCCTTTCCAAATTACATGTCACTTCTCAAATGAAAATAACTACAAACTTGATGGCACTTTGTGAGTGATTGAGACTGAAGTAGGTGTGGGAACTATGGGAACTTAATGGCACAAATGCTCATCACACATTTCTTCCTCTTCCTCGTGCACATCACCAATCTTTGCAAAATGGTTTTTCCTTTGGCGTCTCTCCTTCACGCCATGAAAGAAAACTTGAGTTTTGATACTAACTGATACAGCGTAAGTGTAGTGGATCCCAAAACAAATAGTAGATTAATAACTTTTCTTAAAACTAAGAACAAATCAAGAATTTTAGAAAAATTAGATTAAAAAAAGAAAAGGGAGAACTTTATTTAAGGGTACTAAACTCTCGCCATTTAGACTTAAGGTATCTGAACTTCAAAACGTCTTAATAACAAGTCATTCATTCAGATTTGTTGTTAAATCCTACCAAAATTCTCAAAATACCTCTGTGTTTACTTTTTTAAAAAAATTTATAAATTTTTTCAAAGATTCAGGCATGGGTATTTTTGCAAATTCCGTTAAATTCTAATCAACACCTAAATACTAGCAATTTTTTTTTTCCTTTAAAGGAGGGGTATTTTAAAAATTTTAGACAGGATTTAACGGTAAATTCTAACGGAGGACCTGTTATTGAGATATTTTGAAAAATGAATACCCTAGTTTGAGACGTTTTGATGTTCAGGTACATACCTTAAGTAAAAATGGGCGATAGTTCAGTATCCTTAAGTGAAGTTATCCCTAAAAAAAATTACTCCTAAGTTGTTTCATATTGAAAACTGATGAAAATTACAAAACCTGGTGGCGTAAGTCGTCCTTATTTAGCCTATATAGTAAATAGAGTTACAACCCTACTGAAACACATAATTAAGTTGGTTTGGTTTAAGGCGACCTCGTCTGGACGGGACTATTGACTTGTTTGGACGAGTAGCATAATACTTCTCCTCGACCGGACTTATTTTGAACATGCTACCGAACGACCATCTTTAATCTCCCTTAAGAGCATTCCTAGTAGACTCATCAAATTTTACAAGCCAAAATAGGTAAAAACTATTTTTCTCTATTTTGGTGAGCTACTTTTTTAATACACCCCCAGCAGCTTCACCATTTTAACTATTCAATATCACTATTAAATTTAAATAATATTTTTTCATATTTCTTTATTTAATCTTTTTTGAATGTTTATCTTTTTCTAACGTTCATATTTTTGAATATTTGTTTTATTTTTATGGTCATATTTAAAAAAATTGTATTATATTATATTATTCTTTACTATATTTAAAATTGTGAATACGAGAAAATTTATTTTTTAAAATTATGTTTGAATGGTTTAGAGAACTTGAGACAAAATTGAAAAAAGTTTGATAAAATGCTTGAGTAGAATTTGAATTTAAAAAACCTACCCAAACATGTTTTTAAAAAATAATCAAAAATAAAGTGTTACCCAAACATGCACCTTCAATTCCACAAAACCTGTTGGAATATGTAAACAAGAAATTTGTACGGCATTGGATGTCTAAAGTGTAGAAATATTGTAATTTAAGAAAAAAAAAAAGAAAAAGCGAAGAGAGATAAATAACCAAATTTTTATAGTTTTTTTAATAATTTGTTAAGTGAACAATACTCACTTCACTCACCATTTTTTTTTTGTTATAGTAGTAATGTTTTTGGAAGTGGTTTTTGTGTGTTTTCACGAAATTACCTCACCAAATTTGAATGAAGCTGCTAGAAATGCTCCAATCCCTTCGTCGTCCGGAATTGATCGAACATACCGACATTTCAAACGAAGCTTCCTGGACCTCTTTCCGGTGTCCTCCCAATAAATTCTTCTGGACACCAACCTCCTCCCCAATTTTCTTCATGAAATCGAACGCCAACTGGTCTACATCACCTAAGTTGTTATCTATTATTATCCATCTTCTTCTTGTTTATCTTCCCTGTTTCCTCTGTTTGTTCTAACATATTATCGAGTTGTTTTTAGTCTATCCAATAAACAATTTATCTGGTCTTTTTAAGGTGATGTTGTCTGAAATGAAGAGATACGACAGATTAAATTATTCTTCTAGAATCGAGAGATGAGACATCTGGTTGGTGAGACTCTTGTCACGTTTTCTTCTATTCATTTCTTTGTTTTTTTTTTCTTTTTGACAGTAACGTTTTTTCTTCTTATATTCCTTGTTTGTTTGCTTCCGGGAGCTCCGTCACAGGATTTGGCTCGTTTGGGTGTGCGATTTTTTGAAAAATTGTGAATATCAAAAGAATTTGTTTTTAAAATTATGTTTAGATGTTTTAAAAAACTCGAGACAAAATTAAAAAAAAAATTAAGTAAAATCTAAATAGAATTTAAATTATAAAAATTTATATTTGAAAAAGTTTGGATACCCAAACATGCCATGGAGGTAGTTCAGTAGAAAACGGAATCAATCAATAATTTCCTAGTTGACTAAACTCAGTAAACAATATTGGCTGAAAAAGAAGGAGGAAAATGGACTAATTGTCGGTGAGTATTGTTCACTCACCATTTTTTTTAATGATTTGGCAAATTTTAAAAAAAAGAAAGAAAGTGAAGAGAGATAAATAACAAATTTTAAAGTTTTTTTAATGATTTGGCAAGTAAACGGTACTCACTATTGTCGGTGAGTATTGTTCACTCACCATTTTTTTTTTTCTTTTTTTTTGTTATAGTAGTAAGGCTTTTGGGAGTAATTTTTGTGTGTTTTCACAAAATTGTCTCACCAAATTTGAGTGAGGCTGTTAGGAATGCTTTAATCCCTTCGTCGTCCGAAATTGATCACCCCGACATTTCAAACGAAGCTTCTGGACCTTTTCCAGTGTCCTCCCAATAAATTCTTCCGGACACCAACCTCCTCCCCAATTTTCTTCATGAAATCGAACGCCAACCGGTCTACATCACCTAAGTTGTTTTCTATCATTATCCATCTTCTTGTTGTTTATCTTCCCTGTTTCCTCTGTTTGTTCTAACATATTACCCAGTTGGTTTTAGTCTATCCAATAAACAATTTAGCTGGTCTTCTCTTGTGAGACTCTTGTCACGTTTTCATTCTATTCATTTCTTTCCTTTTTTTTTTTTTTTTTTTACAGTAACGTTTTTTCTTTTTATATTCCTTGTTTGTTTGCTTCCGGGCGCTGCGTCACAGGATCTGGCTCATATGGGTGTGAGACTTTTTGAAAAATTGCGAATGGCGAAAGAATTTGTTTTTTAAAATTATGTTTGGATGTTTTATAAAATCTTAGACAAAATTAGAAAAAATTAAATAAAACCCGGAAAGAATTTAAATTTTAAAAATCAATATTTGAAATAGTTTGGATACCCAAACAGCCATTAAGTTTGTATTAAGCCAAACCGCGTGTATTTATGTTTGGACCCGTTGTTGTGGAGCCCATCCTTTTTTAATTTTTGCTTCTTCCTTGTAAGCATTGTTCCTCATATTGGATATATATTTCAGAGAATTTTACATCATTGTGCAGACAATCCTGGATTGAGCGGACATCTAGTGGACCATTATGATCTAGTTCTGCTTAATCCTCGCTCGAGCCAATATCGAACAGATCATCAAATTTGCAGATTTGACGTAGGAAAATTTTCCAAAGCAATCTATGGCTGGATTGATATTCTCTACAATTGGCTGAACATCCAATTACAGGATCCTTATCCCACAATGTTTTAAGTGCAATCATGTCATTAATCAATTTTGTAAGTCTCCATAAAAGTCAGTCAACCAGTTGAAAGGTAGTGCTTACTGTTCTTGTACCGGTGACATTAACAGATAGGGGCTGAGATAATCACTTGAAGGGGAAGCATCTTTGAAGCTCTTGGTGGCCATTGACGTGGTCACGCATGAGCCACAAAAGGCCTAATTGTGGTGTGGTTATCTCCGAGTTGCTTTAGAGTGTTGACATCAGTTTTTTTTAAAGGAGATCGATCTGTTCTTTAAGTTTTAGAAAAAAATTCAAGAAAATTATAAAAATCCATCCACAACAGCTTTCTTAAAATTTTAGTTTCCCTGAGAAGTACATTGGAAAGTACTATTCACTTTCCATTCAATTGTTTATTCACAAAATATATTATCTCTCTCCTACTTTATTTCTCTTTCCTACTTTTAATTAAAGTAAAAGTAAAAATATATTATCTCTCTCCTACTTTATTTTCTTTTTCCTACTTTTAATTAAAGTAAAAATAAAAATAATAATAATAACAATTACATCAATAATAACTCATTCCCGTTATGAATGTATTCATGCATTTGGTGGATGACCATTTAGTTCCATCTCTTAGAATTCTATACATTCATGTCACCTTTTAGAATTCCTATAACATTCATGTAATATATTGATGTAGTCTTTTAATTCATGTCCTATCATTTTTTATTCTTTAACCTCCCACTATGATTCTATGTCTATAAAAGGAAGTATTGAGCAGTTTGTAAATCACACAATTATAGAGAAGAATCATACATAGTTCCTGAAGAACTAGTTTCACATATTACAATCTCTTTATCTTGTCTCGTTATTTTCTTTGATTTTACAACACGTTATCAGCACGAAGCTCTAACCAGTTGTTGTATTCTTTTGATCTTCAACATCAAGAGCTATCCGTGGGATATTCTTAATTCATTGTAAGTCTCTTTAAGATTTAGTAATCTTATTATCTATCTTGTTAATTAACATTCTAATATATGTTTACAAATTTTTAGTGTTTTAAGAATCATATTATAACATATGAATCTTATGATCCATGTGAGATTAATATGAACTAAAAATGTTATCATTATAATGTTATGAATATTTATGTTATGAATCTTGGAAATACTATTGAGAATGAAAATCAAGCATCCCAGCAGGATCGCGCTGAAGCAAAAAAAAAAAAAAAATGAGTACCCTACAGTAAAAGATTCCTTGACCTTGTGAAATAATTTAAGGGGGAGATACGAGTACCAGAAGACAGTTATCCTCCCAAAAAGCTCATTATGGTTAGATGCACCTAAAGTTGTACTTTTTAAAATCAGCTTACAATTAAAACTGTGTGATGAAAAAGTCACTTATGATGATATAAACTGTATTTCAAGCCTCCAATGTGCTCCTGCAGCAGCAATATCGAGAGCGTAATTTTACAAGATATTCTGAATTAATATATTGTCTTATAGTGGTTGAGCAAAACAACCAGTTATTAATGAAAAATCACAAATCTCGTCCAACGATTTTTACACCATTTTCTGAAGCAAATGGAACCTCATTTCATGGTAATAAAAGAAATCGTGGCTGTGGATGTGGATGTGGACGTGGTAGAAAAAAAAATTATAGAGGTCAAGAGGAATGTACTGATAATTCTTACAAAATAAATGCTCATTTCCACCAGAAGTGGAACCACACTGAGGCGAAACAAAAAGAATACAAAAGTTTACAAAATAAACCTACAAAGAACTAGGAAGATAAATGTTACATGTGTGGTATGAAAGGACATTGGTCGTGTACCTGTCGTACGCCTAAACATCTAGTAGACTTATATCTAGCCTCCATAAAAAAGAAAGAAAAAGGGATTGAAATGAATTTTGCTAATCACAGTGATCTTGTAGATCCTCTAGTTTTTTTTGATATTCTAAATGGAGAGGGTATCATTCATCTTGATGTTTCTAATTTCTTTGTAGACTCTAACAGAAAAACTTATTTTTTGATTGGAGATTAATATGTTTTCATTATGTCTTAAATCTTAATCATCATATTTACATTGTTAACTTTATTTGTATTTTGTTCTTTTCTTTTTGAGTAATGAAATTTAATATATATTTTGTTTATATATGGATGCATGAGTCATACTGATGGAGTGATTAATTCCAAGATGATTGGTGAAGATTTGTGTATAGCAGACAGTTGTACAACGCACACAATTCTTAGAAATAAGAAATATTTTCAATTATTAATAACAAACAAATCTAGTGTCAATACAATATTAGGTTCATCAAACCTAATTGAAGGCTCTGGAAGAGCGAATATCATATTGCCAAAAAGAACAAAATTTTGTATTGACGATGCTTTGTATTCTTCTAAATCTAGAAGAAACTTAATCAGTTTTAAGGATATTCGTCTAAATGGTTATCATGTTGAAACCACTAATGAAGGCAATGGCGAATATCTTTATATTACTTCAATAATTTTGGGCCAGAAGCTCATATTGAAAAAACCGTCTGCTTTCTCTTCTGGGTTGTATTATACAACAATAAGAACAATTGAATCACATGTTGTGATGCACCAGAAGTGCTATAATCCAAAGATGTTTATGCTTTGGCATGATCGTCTTGGACATCTGGGAACAATTATGATGCGTCGAATAATTGAGAACTCTCATGGGCATCCTTTAAAGAACCAGAATATTCTTTTACCAAGTGATTATCTTTGTGCTGCATGTTCTCAAGGTAAACTTGTTATCAAACTATCCCCTTCTAAGGTAATTGTTGAATCTCCTTCATTTTTACAAAGAATTCAATGGGATATATGTGTGCCGATTCAGCCTCCATGTGGGCCATTTAGATATTTTATGGTTTTAATAGATGCATCAACTAGATGGTCAAATGTTTACATGTTTTCTACTCGTAATGTTGCATTTGCTAGGCTTCTTGCCCAAATAATTAGATTACGGGCACAATTTCCTGATTATCCAATTCAATCTATTCGGATGGATAATGCGGGTGAATTTACATATCAAACATTTTATGACTACTGCATGTCAATCGGTATTAATGTTGAACATTTTGTTGCTCATACTCATACTCAAAATGGTTTAGCTGAATCATTTATTAAACGACTTCAGTTAATTGCTCGACCTTTGACTATGAAATCAAAACTGCATGTTTCTGCTTGGGGACATGCACTATTACATGCTGTATCATTAGTTCAAATCAGACCAACATCTTACCAAAAATATTCTCCTTTACAACTTGCATTTAGTCAACCACCAAATATTTTTCATTTTCGCATTTTTGGTTGTGCTGTATATGTTTCAATTGCTCCACCTCAGCGCACTAAGATAGGACCTCAATGTAGACTTGAGATTTATATTGGTTTTGATTCTCTTTCTATTATTAGATACCTTGAGCCTTTAACTAGTGATATTTTTAAAGCACGTTTTGAAGATTGTCATTTTGATGAAAATATATTCCCATCACTAGGGAAAGAAAAGTCGTTGCCAGAAGCACGACAAGAAATCATTTGGAATAATTCGACGTTATCTTATTTTGATCATTGTACAAATCAATGTGAACTAGAAGTTCAGAGGATCATTTATTTGCAGAGTATTGCAAATCAATTGCCGAATGCATTTACTGACAACAAAAAAATAATTAAGTCTCATATTCCAGCTGCTAATACTCTAGCGAAGATAGAAGTCCTTGTAGGACAATTAATTAATACAGCAACAAATGATGCAAATGATAAGATTCCCTGGAAGAGAAAAGCACAATGAAATGAAATCGGCACTCCTGAAGAGGCCTTACCCACAAAACAGGCAATGGAAATTGATCCATCCAAACTTCCTATACAAAATTCTTATGGAAATGAATCCCCTAAAGCGGAACCTCTTGAAGAGTTACCCTTGAAGAGGAACAGGTAACTGAAAATAATGAGATCTCAATAAAGTATATAAGTACAGGAGAAATATTGGATAGAAACAAAATTGTTGTCGACAACATATTTTCATTTAAAGTTGCATTTGACATTACCAGAAGTAATGATGACATTGAACCACAATCCGTCGAACAATGTCGACGTAGAAATGATTAGCCAATGTGGAAGGAAGCAATTCAGGTAGAATTGAACTCATTAGCAAAACGTGAAGTATTTGGACATGTAGTTCAAACACCTGAAGGTGTATCGCCTGTTGGATACAAGTGGGTATTTGTACGAAAACGTAATGAGAAAAATGAAATTGTAAGATACAAGGCAAGACTTGTTGCACAAGGTTTCCTGCAGAAATCTGATATTGATTATGAAGAAACATATTCCCCTGTAGTGGATGCAATTACATTTAGATTTTTTATTAGCTTAGTAGTTACAAAAAGTTTGGATATGCGTTTAAATGATGTGGTTACAGCATATTTATATGGATCACTTGATAATGATATATACATGAAAATCCTTAAAGGATACAAAATGCCTGAAGCATATAATTCCAAATCTCAAAGTATTTATTTAATCAAGCTACAAAGATCTTTATACGGGTTAAAGCAATCCGGACGCATGTGGTACAATCGTCTTAGTGAATATCTATTGAAAGAAGGATTTGAGAATAATCCAATTTGCCCATGCGTTTTCATTAAGAAATCAGAATCTGGATTTACTATCATTGCAGTTTATGTAGATGATTTAAATCTTATTGGGACTCTAGAAGAGCTCACAAAAACTGCCACTTATTTAAAAAATGAGTTTGAGATTAAAGATCTTGGAAAGACAAAATTTTGTCTTGGCTTACAGATTGAACATTTTCTAAATAGAATTCTTATTCATCAGTCAACATACACAGAAAAAGTCCTGAAGCACTTTTACATGGAGAAAGCTCATCTTTTGAGCACTCTAATGGTTGTTTGATCACTTGATGTGAGAAAAGACCCTTTTCGCCCTCGAGAATATGACAAAGGAATTCTTGGTCCTGAAGTACCATATCTTAGTGCAATTGGTGTACTCATGTATCTTGCAAATTGTACACGACTTGATATAGCATTTTTAGTTAATTTACTAGCAAGATATAATTCTGCACCAACTCGAAGGCATTGGAATGGGGTCAAACATGTTCTACGTTATCTTCGTGGAACAATTGACATGTGATTATTTTATCTAAGAGGTTCAAATTCACAGTTAATTGGATATGCAGATGCGGGTTTTCTTTTTGATCTGCATAAAGGTAGATCTCAAACAGGATATCTATTTACATGTGGAAATACTGCTATTTCATAGAGATTTGCCAAGCAAACACTTGTTGCTACTTCTTCAAATCACTTAGAGATTATTGTAATTCATGAAGCAAGTCGGGAATGCATATGGCTAAGATCACTAATTCAACCCATTCGATAAAAGTGTGGTTTATCCACAATCAGAGATAGACTGACAATATTATATGAAGATAATGCTGCTTGTATCACACAGATCAGATGATGATACATTAAATGTGATAGAACAAAACACATTTCACCGAAATTCTTTGATACACATGAGCTCTAGAAGAGTGGTGATATTGATGTGAAACAGATACGATTAAGTGACAATTTTATAGATTTATTTACCAAAACATTACCAACTGTAACTTTTAAGAAGTTGGTGAATAACATTGGAATGGGCTGACTCAAGGATCTTTCATCATAAACAATTGAAGCTCTTCATTCTAATGAGGGGGAGTAAAATGATTATGCTGATTGTACTCTTTTTCCTTCGCTAAGGTTTTTCTCACTGGGTTTTCCTTTGCAAGGTTTTAATGAGGCAGTCCTAAAGCATATGACGGCACACAAGAATAATTAATGTACTCTTTTTCCTTCACCACATGTTTTTTCCCACTGAGTTTTCCATGGCAAGGTTTTAACGAGGCATATTCTTAGTGTATGGTCATCCAAGGGGAAGTGTTATGAATGCATTCATGCATTTGGTGGATGATCATTTAGTTCCATCTCTTAGAATTCTATACATTCATGTCACCTTTTAGAATTTCTATAACATTCATGTAATACATTGATGTAGTCTTTTAATTCATGTCCTATCATTTCCTATTCCTTAACCTCCCACTATGATTCTATGTCTATAAAAGAGAGTATTGAGTAGTTTATAAATCACACAATTATAGAGAAGAATCATACATAGTTTCTGAAGAACTAGTTTCACATATTACAATCTCTTTATCTTGTCTTGTTATTTTTTTTTTTTTTTACAACAATTCCAAATTACATGTCACTTCTCAAATGAAAATAACTACAAACTTAATGGCACTTTGTGAGTGATTGAGACTGAAGAAGGTGTGGGAACTATGGAAACTTAATGGCACAAATGCTCATCACACATTTCTTCCTCTTCCTCGTGCACATCACCAATCTTTGCAAAATGGTTTTTCCTTTGGCGTCTCCTTCGCGCCATGAAAGAAAACTTGAGTTCTGATACTAACTGATACAACGTAAGTGTAGTGGATCACAAAACAAATAGTAGATTAATAACTTTTCTTAAAACTAAGAACAAATCAAGAATTTTAGAAAAATTAGATAAAAAGAAAAAGAAAAAGGGATCGGAGAACTTTACTTAAGAGTATCGAACTATCGCCTTTTTAGACTTAAGGTACCTAAACTTCAAAGCGTTTTAATAACAAGTCCTTCGTTAGGATTTGCTGTTAAATCCTACCAAAATTCTCAAAATACCCTGTGTTACTTTTTTAAAAAAATTTATAAAATTTTTCAAAGATTCATACATGAGTATTTTTGCAAATTCTGTTAAATTCTAACTAACACCTAAATACTAGCAATTTTATTTTATTTTTTCCTAAAAAAGAGGGGTATTTTAAAAATTTTAGATATGATTTAATGGTAAATTCTAACGGAGGACCTGTTATTGAGATATTTTAAAAAATAAATATCCTAGTTTGAGACATTTTGAAGTTCAGATATGTACCTTAAGTAAAAATGGGCGATAGTTCAGCACCCTTAAGTGAAGTTATCCCTAAAAAAAATTACTCCGAAGTTGTTTCATATTGAAAACTGATGAAAATTACAAAACCTAGTGGTGTAAGTCGTTCTTATTTAGCTTATATAGTAAATAGAGTTACAACCCTACTAAAACACATAATTAAGTTGGTTTGGTTTAAGGCGATCTCGTCTGGATGGGATTATTGACTTGTTTGGACGTGTAGCATAATACTTCTCCTCGACCGGACTTATTTTGAACAAGCTACCGAATGACCATCTCGAATCTCCCTTAAGAGCATTCCTAGTAGACTTACCAAATTTTACTAGCCAAAATAGCAAAAAACATTTTTCTCTATTTTTGTGAGCGACTTTTTTAATGCACCACCAGCAACCTCACAATTTTAACTATTCAATATCACTATTAAATTTAAATAATATTTTTCATATTTCTTTATTCTTTATCTATTTAATCTTTTTTTGAATGTTTATCTTTTTCTTACGGTCATATTTTTGAATATTTGTCTTATTTTAATGGTCATATTTTAAAAAATTTGTATTATATTATATTATTCTTTACTATATTTAAAATTGCAAATACGAGAAAATTTGTTTTTTAAAATTATGTTTGGATGGTTTAGAGAACCCGTAACAAAATTGAAAAAAGTTTGATAAAATACTCGAGTAGATTTTGAATTTAAAAATACCTACCCAAACATGTTTTTAAGAAATGATTTTAATGATTTAGTAAGTGAATAGTACTCACTCACTCGCCAATCTTTTTGGTTATAGTAGTGAGGCTGTTGGGAGCGGCTTTTGTGTGCTTTTACCAAATTGCCTCATCAAAATTGGTGAAGTTATTAGAAATGCTCTAATCCCTCCGTCGTTTGGACTTGAACAGACCAACATTTCAAACGAAGGTTCCTGGACCCTTTCCAGTGTCCTCCCAATAAATTTTTCCAGACACCAACCTCCTCCCCGGTTTTCTTACCGGTCTACATCACCCAAGTTGTTTCCTATCATAATCCACCTTCTTGTTATCTTCCCAGTTTCCTCTGTTTGTTCTAACGTATTACCGAGTTGTTTTTGGTCTATCCAATAAACAATTTATCTGGTCTTTTTAAGGTGGCGTTGTCTGAAATGAAGATATACGACAGATTAAATTATTCTTCCAGAATCGAGAGATCGATGAGACATCTCTTGGTGTGACTCTTGTCACGTTTTCTTCTGTTCATTTCTTTCTTTTTTCTTTTTGACAGTAACTTTTTTTCTTCTTATATTCCTTGTTTGCTTGCTTCTTGGCACTGCGTCGCAGATCTGGCCCGTTTAGGCGTGAGATTTTCTTGAAAAATTACGAATATTGGAAAATTTTATTTTTTAAAAGGAAAAAATACACGTAACTCCCTTAACCTACCTACTATCTCATTGTCAATGTATCCCCCAAACTATTAATTGTATCAATTTCCTCCCTAAAATATAAAAAAATGTCAATGTCCCCCTATAATGACAAAAATGCCCTTCATAAAATTATTAAAATTTAAAAATAAAAACAAAAAAAAATATTTTAAAAAATCTAAAATAACAAAAAGTTATTATTTAAAAATAAAAAATAAAAATGGGATTTTCTTTTCTTTCTTTCTTTTTTTTTTTCCGTTTGTTTTCTTAATTTTCAGTTTTTTTTTTTAAATCTTTCTTTTTCGTTTTTTAATTTTTTTTCTTTTTAGTTTTTTCCTTTTTAATTTTTTTTTTCGAATTTATAAGGACATTTTTTTTTGTCTTATTGAAAAAAATTATGGTCATTTTTGTTGGTCTTAGGGATGATATTGACATATTTTGGTAGTTTGAATGGAGATATTAAAACAATTGGTAGTTTGAGGGGACATAGACAATTGAGCGATAGTTTAAGGGGAATATATGTACTTTTCTATTTTTGAAATTATGTTTGGATGTTTTATAAAACCTGAGATAAAATTAAAAAAAAAAAATTGGATAAAATCAAGTAGAATTTAAATTCTAAAAATCAGTATTTAAAAAATATTTAAAAAAGTTTGGATACCCAAACATGCCATTACGTTTGTATTAAGCCAAACCGCCTGATATATACGGGAAAAAAGAATAAACAATAATGGCTGGAAAAAAAAAAAAAAAAAAAGAGAGGAAAGAAGACTAATTGTGGTGTGGCTCTCTCCTAGTTGCATTAGTGTTTTTGATAACAATTAGATCAATATTAACTCATTCTTAATGGCACTCTGTGAGCGATTGAGACTGAAGTGGATAATGCAAGCGGACATTAGGACAACAATCCTCTTTATTTTATGGTTATAATTTAAAGTTGGTACAATATCTAACGGTATATACATGATACCATTTTCTTTAAATTTTTTAAGAGACGGTTAATATTAACTTCATGTACATCGTCAGATGCCCTAACTTTAAAAATCTTGATAATAAAATATTCCATGCAAGCAAGCTTAATCTCAATGTGCACATTAAAGAAAGAACTAATAAAATATGAAGGTGTACACTATAAGTAAGTATAACGTTTATAGCTTATTATAATGAGACATAAGAGTCACCACCAGTCGAGTTTATAAATTCCTAAAACTGAAATTGCGATTATAAATCTCAAATCTTTTTTTATTTTTAATTTTAATTTTTATTGTGTGACGATTAAAAGTCAGAACCAGTCGAATTCACCACCGGCCTTAGGTTTTGTTTTGTTTCTTTCTGTGTATTGTTTTCCTAAGATACATATTCTTGTACTTTAATTATTGATGTTTTGTTTTGTTGCAAAAGCTAAAAATACTCCTAATTCTTTATCTCATATGTCCTAAACACTACGAGGGTTAGGTCCGTTTGAATTTGCGATTTAAAAAAGTACAATTTTAAAATATGCGATTTAAAAAAATGCAGTTAAGTGTTTTGACAAAATCATATTTTGACCTTTAAAATTATGCGTTTTCAAAGAAGTAGCATCTTGCTTGCGATTTGAAAATGCAGATTTTAATGTTTTCAAATCGTAATTTTTTTAAAACACAATTTCCAAACAATTCATTTTCTGTCTACGAAATCGCAATTCCAAACCCACCCTTCAATATCAAATGACATGAAGATGATTCATTAATTCATGGTTAAAATTTTATTTTGTTGCATCTAATAGTATACATGAAATTACGCCAATTTAGATATTTTAAATGACATAACAACGTATTCGCTATGTGCCAACATATACCCGATTAAATTTGTAAAATCTAATCTGACTTATGAAATGAATCCAGCCAATTTCACTCAAATGAAAATTTCTCTTGATGTTTTAAGGCAATTTATTTCTTAAGAATGTTGTAAAATTTCTCTTGCTCTTGTTCCTAGAAGTACAACACGAGCAAGCATACAGCCATATATTAGGACTACATTGATTCGCGTTCCCACCAGGACTTGGTCCTAAGCTTCGGTGTCCACGGCTGATTGGTTCCTTAATCGAGTCGTCGAGTCGGCATTCGCAGTTCTCTCACTTCTTGTGTTTGTTTTGACTTGTTTTGGCATTAATGTTCTTCATCTTCAAAACCTTGTTCATGAACGAGGGAAAAGTCTTGGGATTTTCCTCTTTCTTTGCACCTTCTTATTCTTCATCTTCTTCTTATATATATTCTCTGCTTTTCTTTGTATCTTATATTATCTCTGATTAGTTAAATCAAGTTCTAGTCAGAACTTTGGACCCAGGAAAATGAAGGTGAAGTTTCCCCTTCATGCCAAAATATTCTATGTTTAATTTCTTATTGAAGTATGAATCTAGCTAATTGGCTAATTGCTATGCTTGAATTCTTTAATCTTTTTCAATGCTCATTAATGGGTTTATGGAGTTTTTTTATTTATCTCTTCTGGGTTGTTTTCAAATTTTGATAACATCAACTTGCATGGCACTTATGCTGCAGACCATTTTTTTTATGAGCTTTTCGCTGTTGTTATTTCAGAATTTTCATTGTTTTCTTTGATCATTTCTTTCACTGCTCTTCTCATGGCTATGCAAATTAGCCGTTCTATGAATGAAGTTCTCTGAATTATTCATTCAGCTGACGTTGGAAATTAAAATTCAAAAGCATGAATTTTACTGGGATGATCGTCTCTTAAATCCAAGTTCTTTGTTTTTGTTGCAGAAAGTTGTGTTGAAGCTGGACTTGCACGATGAAAAACAAAAACAGAAGGCCATGAAAGCAGTTTCCAGCCTTACAGGTACAAGGAATCATTTGGTTGTGTCATTTCTGTTTAAAGAATTTCCAACTTTTGGAGAAGATCAGAGCCGAGTATTTCAACCATTTGAATTTGGTTACTGTGATTCAGACAATAAATTTGTTTTACTCGCCTGCAATTATCTGTGATCAATTCTGGAAGAACATTACTAGATCATTTTCCCTGTTGTACTTTATATTGTGCTTGGTCTTACCTCAGGTGGTAAAGGGGTTGGGAAAGGAATGCTTTAGATTTGATTAAAAAGTAAAAAGAAAGTACTTTCTAGCCACTCATCTACTTCTGCTCTGTTCAACAACTTTTGCAGGCATTAATTCAATTGAGACGAACATGAAAGATCAAAAAATGATAGTAATTGGTAATGTAGATCCGGTGGATGTTGTGAAAAAACTAAAAAAATTTTGGCACACAGAAATTCTGACTGTTGGGCCTGCAAAGGAGGAGAAGAAAGAAGAACCGAAGAAAGAAGAGAAGAAGGAAGAGCCGTGGAAAGGATTCTGTCCTCCCATGGTCACATACTATTATACCCCACATCCTGAAGAGTATCAAAACAATTGTGTCATCTGCTGATTGCGAGACTTGAGAGGGAACAACTGAGAATTATTGAATGCTTTTGGTGGTGAAATTGATATGTTTTAGGAACCCATTGGAGATAAACATCAAACATGTGTAGTGTGTGTAATGGAATTATATTGTGATTGAAATTCAGGGATAATTAATAAATGGATCTTGGAATTGAAGTGATTTCCCCTGTTAGTATTTTGATCCTTTTTCTTTTCATTTGATCCTTTAAGTGTGGACAATTATTTGAAAAGAAAATGGATTAGGAAACATTTTCAGAATCTGGGTGATCACAGTTGAATATTTTAAAGGTACTAAAAGCAGTATCTCAAGCCTGACAGGATGATGATGGTGATAGAAACAGTATTATTTGACTCATTAATATATAATTTGTTAGATAAACAAACTCACCGGTCCCCGGCATAAAGTAAGAGGAACCAATAATCTACTAGTCTTTGCAAGTTGCAGATGGGTATGGGCGTATGGCATACACTTCTGTACGGAACAAGTAATAATGATGACGAATATGATGTTTGACTTGTAGCTGTTGTGTTTGAGTTATTGAAACTCTTTATACATCATTTATCATCTTAATTGGTAGACTTAATTTTTAGTGTCCGTGTCACGAATTATAGGACTCGTATTTTCAGAAACATTATTTACACGTACTTTCATGTTTAAATTTTGGGTTGCTGCTTGTTTTGGTTATTTTTCATTTATGTTGTAATTCTGTTTTCATGTTTCTAAAAAAAAAATAAGAAAAATTAAAAAATTAAACACAACAGAGAGAGACAAACCGTAAGCCTAGCTCTCATTTTTCCTCCTCCTCCCCTTCCCACCTCCATTTTTCGTAGTTTTCCTCTATGTTTTCTAGCTTTTCAATTTTATTTTATTTTATTTATTTATTTATTTTATTTTATTTTCTCTCTCCGTTGTTGTGTGCAAGCCGGTTCTTCAGCTTCTCTGTCTCCACCACCACTTGCTTGGCTCCTCTCCGCCCCCTGTTGACCTCCTCAGTCCATCCCCCCAAAGCGGTGAAGGTCACGCTCCTCCCTTGGATGCGAGATCTGCCATCTACCCACCCCCCACTACTTCGATGAGCCCCTTTCCCACCATCTCTACCTTCCCCGCATGTGGGGTGACTTTCCCTCCTGATTCAACGGGTTGCAGTTGCAAAAGACCTCGAGCAAGTCAACCTTTTGGCCTACTTGACTTGGCTTTCACTCCAAGATACAGAGGACATGGCCAATTTTTAGCCAATTTTCAAATTTGTTTTACTTACTTCAAGTAATGCTTTTTTGTTTGGGCATGTTGTTGGGGGCTACTCCCTCTTGGTTTTTGCTTCCTTGTAAATAAAAAACAAAAAAAACAAAAATCAATTATGTGTAACAAATTAACAGAGGCTTAACCTTCCTCACATGCAATTATCAAGCTAAGGATCTTCAACAGGGGTCCTACAAAGTAAATCCACAAACACAAAACCCCCATGCATTAACAAACAAGAATTTCCATATTACAAACATAAAACATATCAATGGACATGGTTTCAGCAAACTAAAATATCTAAGCCTAAGTTGATAGAAAACAAACTACATATATAAGGGTTAAATATGTTTTTTTCCCTTGAGTTTGTTGACTTCATTTTTTGCTTCCCGTGGTTCATTTCGTATCGTAGATGGTACTCCGTTTATGGCTAAACACGGAGATGGTACCTCCGTTACCACTTCTAGGGGTGTACAAGCGGGACGGTTATTTACCGGAAATAACCGGTAACCGTCAACAATTGGTAACAAAAAAATAAAAAATAACCGCAATCGGATAACAGGATAACCAGGTACCCGGTTGCCAGGGACGAAACTAGGGGGGCCGGTAGGGGCCATGGGCCCCCCTCAATTCCCAAAAAAAATAAAAAAAATAAGGTAAAAAAAATGATAAGGCTAATATATATATTAGCCTATTGCCCCTACCAACAATTTTTTTGCCCCTGACTATTGCCTATAAGAGCTTTTGGCTTCGTCCCTCCCAATTGCGATTACCGGTTATAGCATTTTTAAAAACTGATTAATAATCGGATAACTAGTAACTGGTTTTTTTTTTTTATTATTATAATATATATATACCAAAAAAAAACGAAAATAATCGAAGACAAAAGCATAGCCACGGTGTTTAAGCACTATGATTTGCGTGGAGGTCCTTCATCGTTTGTTTTTAGGATTCGACTTCTGCTCCCTTAAATAGAAGAAGAAGAAGGATTCGACTTCTGTGCACATCTGCTGCTAAAAATATTAAATGGCCCAAATTTTACCAAGGCTTTTTTCTAACTTAAACTGCGTCGTTTGAGCAAAACTCTACCTTTCTTTGGTTCTTTTACTTTATACAGGGATCATGTTGATCGCTTTCCTGCAAGTGGAGTAGCATTGCTACATATATATATATATATATATATATATATATATATATATATATATTTTTTATTTTTTTTTGCATCATGCCAACCCAGATTATGTTTTCACCTATTTGGAAAATTGAACATTCGTATTATTAGATTCAAATATATGAAAACCGGTTATCTGGTTGATAACTGATTTTTAATAACTGGATAGCCGATGATTAATAAAAATCGCAACTGGTACTGGTTGCGGTTATTGAAATAAGAATAACCAGGTACTCCGATTGCGGTTGCGGTTATGACCTATAGCTGCAACACCCCTAACCACCTCCGTCCAAACTTCCGTTTAAAAATTGATGGAAATCCACGTCAACACCTCTAAGAAGCTGACACGTGTCCTATGCCTGAATAAAAATTAAAAAAATAAATAAAATAAATAAAAGCTTTAAAATTTTTTTAAAAAAGGAGGGGTGGCTTATGCTGGTCTGAGCCTCATGGTCCTTGGGGCTGGCCGCTCTTTGGGGATGGCTGAAACACCCCTAAGAGCCTTGGGGGTGACTCGGCCACATTTGTTCGGCCAAAGAGTCAAACACCCCCCCCCCCACCACCTTTTTTTTTTTCTTTTTTTTTTTGGTGTTGTGGGGATGGCTCACTCTTTTGGGGGGGGGGGGGGGTTCGGCCCTCCTTTTTCTTTTTTCTTTTTCTTTTTTCAATTTTTTTTAATTTTTTAATTTTTTAAATTAAGTATAGAACACGTGTTAGCTTCTTAGAGGTATTGATGTAGACTTCCGTTAATTTTTAGATGAAAGTACCATCTCCGTCTTTAGCCATAAACGATGTACGTACCATCTACAATACGAAATAAACCGCATGGGACAAAAAATAAAATCGTTAAAACTCAAGGGACAAAAACGTATTTAACCCTTATATAAAGCTAAAATGGCAAACAAGATGTCAAACCTGCAATACTTTACTGCTACAATTGTTGTTGGAGGCTCTCTAAACTTCCCATAAAAAAACTTTGTGTTTGGAAATATGTTCCAGGTCTTTTTCTTGTTTTTAGTTTGAAAAAATGTTTTGATTTGACGTAAACGTAAAAACAGTTTCCATGTTTTGAAGTGTTTTTGTGTTTTGATTTGTTTGCCAATGCCTTTTACTTGAAATTATAAAGCAAAGATAGAAAACAAAGGCGTTAGCAAACATTGCCTTCCAATAAAAAATAATTATTTTGAAAAAGCTATTTTTGAAAATTAAGGAGATAACTGATAAGACAAGGCATGATAAAAAATAAAAAATTTGATTTTAATAAAAAGTTATATCTGATGTGACATTAGAGCTATTTTTTTATTAAAATCAAATTTTTTAACATAAATAGGGTGTTGGGGACGGTCAACCAACAATCATTCCCCCCCCCCCCCATAAGACCCACAAACAGTAGGAGATCAATTACAGTCTTAATTAAGCCATGCCCATGTCATGTTCAGTGCCACGGTTTGTTTGTCTGCTGGTTGAACCTATGTCATTGGAGAAACAAGAAGACCACATGATGTCATCTCTCGTGCCTTTTGCCGACCAATTTCTAACTAATCTTTGGCTGTTTACGCAAACCCGTCTGATTTCCTACACTATCTTTAACCTTTGATGGCATCGAAAAGATAATGATTATCATTAAATTGATTAGCAACCTACGAGCTTACCTCAAACGTCCTCACTACACTTTGAGCAATAAACAAGACTAGTGTAGCATGATCCCAGCAGCAGCAGCAGCAGCAAGAGCATGGAATGTTAGCCCTACCGATTTAGATCCCACGAGCCAAGTGAAGCATGCATATATGTAGTCAGTTTCTTTCTTCTATTTTGAAAAAAGTACATATATCATTTTAAACTATCACTAAATTATCATCTACTTAATATATACACTTGACTAATTTAGGTTATTAACCTCTATGCTGAGCTCTGCTATCTTAAAGTAAGAGACTAAAAATAAAGCAGCAAGATGTTAATATCAAATGATATTAATAATGAGAATGGATCTCACATAAGCATGGTAGTTAACGACATATTGTCTTGGTCATGACCCTGCTACTTGCGGAGGGTGTTTTTAATTATAGAATTAAGTTATCGTTGCAATCTTTATTTTTCATCATTTGATCGTTTTGAAATGATTGTTGGTCCAATCATTATAATTTATGAGTCTTCCTATAAGGATTGGAAACATGATTATAATAATTCTATGACAATAAAAGAGCATTGTGTTTTCATATTATATTTATTTACTAAATTGATATATGCCCTGATATTATTCTTTATTTTTCATCATTTGATACTTGTCTGTTGGTCCACTCATTATAATTTTTGAGGCCTCGTTCTGTTTTGAATGAGTAGTCAATTGGAAAAGAGAATAGTTATTATTTGGAATGGAAGAAAGTGAAATGAAATAGATATTCATATTCTATAGTTTGGTGACAATACCTATACTTTAATTGGAATCGAATTAAAATGACTAAAAAAGCCCCCACATTATTTTTTTCTTCTTTTTTAATAAAAAAGAGAAGAAAATGTGAACTGGTCAGCTAGCCATATATCTTGTAGGTTCCTTTTTATTATTATTTTTATTTTTAATTTGGGAGAAAATATAAAATAATTGAGTGGTTTTTTCTTGAAAATGTAGCCAATTCCTTTAGGAATAGCTGTTCATTTAGGAATAGGTATTACTCTTCGTAAAGGAATAGTCAGTCCAATGGAAATAAGTATTCCAAACAATAGACCCCCTACCAAATAAAAGATAGTAATAGTCATTCCATTCTACGGGTCTATTCCGCAAACCAAACGAGGCTTGAGTCTATCTATAAGGATTGGAAACAGGATTATAATAATTTTATGACAATATAAGGGCACATTCTTGTGCAATCTCATCTAGAGTATCTTGTATTAGATGCCATTGATGATGTAATTAACAAATACAATTAGTGGGAGCATATTACTGATGTCGCAAGAGATTTCATCTTCACAACAACATTAACGCCTGAGCTTTATGAAAAGTTGCAAAACTTTCCTTTTGCTTCAGATATGTTGGAATATCTGGATGAATTGGGAAACAAAATCTTATTCCTAAAATGACAACATAAATCTGTAATTAAAAACACCGTCTGTATGGAGCAGGGCCCATGGTTAAGGCGAAATGTCTTTAATTACCATGACTAGGCGAGATCCATTTTCATTATTAATATCCTTTAAATATTAACATCACTGCAAAAAAAACCAACATGGTTAAGAGAACACACTAGGGTGGCCGATGGATCTTACATCAACAGCTAAGTTAGGTTCTAAGGAAAACAACAAGTGTAATGCACGATTTTTTAGTCTTAGGTTTATATTTGGTATTAGGGCCTATTTATAGGCTAAGTTAAATACCAACATAAATTAGGTCTTTTGCTCCAACTTAACCTAAGAACGCCGTCATTGTTTGAATTGGACTAGAAATCCTTCCCCAAGTTGAATTGGGATTCTTTCTTTATTTATCTCGGAGTAAGATTCTGAGTGGATTATTTGGGATTGGAATTGGTCCCAAATTTTCCAGAGCTGGATTTGGTCATGGATCTCCTCAGATCGCAATCTTAGCCGCTCCTGGATGGTTGCGTCGATTCCCAAGGCAACCTCTACCGGGGACTTCAAGGGAGTCAAACTTCGTGCCTGGGACAAGTTCATCTCCAAAGCTTCACCCATCTCGGGAGCAACCATTTTCGGGGATGGCTAATCCCAGCCCTTGTTCTACAGGGGTTTAAGGCTTACGATCCTTATTAGGATTGTTCGAAGGCAGGTCATCTAGGTGGGCCGGGCTAAATGATATTTTTCTCAACAGTTACCCCATAATCCTCTTATCCGAGCTTAGCTTGGATAATGGGAACTTTGATGCCTCGGTAGTCAGTAGCTTGCCTTGGCCTGATCAGCTAGAGGTTTCAATAATTACCGATGCACTGATCGTGACAACCCTTATAAATGCCGTGACCAATAGTTTACTTGATCCCAACAATTGATTCCACATACCTGTCTGTACTTGGTCTACCTTTTGCAGTTCCTAGGACTATCTTATGCTAGAGCACCTCTAAGCACGTGTCCATCTCTGGTTAGTTGACCACGCACGCCTTTCGATGAATCATTTAAAAATTATGTTTGCTGCCCATTAATGCACTGTCTCCATACCTATGTGTCGGTCTCTCGGCATTCTGTCTGTTGTACTTCCTGATGCCGTGCGCGTGACTACTCTTGGGACGTGTCTCCATCCCAACAGTTTCTCTCCTCCTTCTGTTGTTCTTCCTAGAAATGCCCTACGCGTCGGCACGCTTGAGGCATGTGTCCACACATTGGTGGTTCACCCTTTATCCTTTTTGGCGGATAAACACATAAGGTCTCAGGTGTGATTCCCTATATCTAATCACATTTGAGTTATTGCACCGATTGGCTTTCCTGTGTTTTTTCCTTTCCAATAACCCCCAACTCTCTCTATGAGTCCTAATGACCTGAGCCTCTTATTAAAGTACTGCTCGGATTTCCTCTGGTATGCCGCCATTGTGACTTGGGCCTTATCCTTCCTTTCTTGCAATAAGTCCAAGTGCAGCCTTATACCTTCATTGTTCATTCCCAGGTTGTAGTGCTCAACCTGGTAACTCAAGGATCCAACTTGAACTGGTATTACTACCTCGGTTATGAAGGTTAGGGCGAAAGGGGTTTCCCTATTTGGGACCTTGGTCCTCATTCTGTAAGACCACAGCACTTGCGGCAAGAACTCTACCCAGGCTCCTTTTTTCTCTTCAAGCTTTCTTGTTGGTAGCTTCTACTTGCCCGTTTAATTATGGGTGTCCCAGAGTGGAAAAATAGTTGTTGATATGTAGCTCCGTGCACCATTTTTGGAACGGTTCACAATTTAATTGTGTGCCATTATCTGTTACAAATGAATGGAGGATCTCGTAGCGGCACACTATTGACTTTCACAAGAAATTCCTGACATTCCCGGTTGTAATAGTCACCAAAGCCTCGACCTCGGCCCACTTCGTGAAGTAGTCTACCGCCACGACCAGGAACTTGCATCCTCCTTTCCCAAGGGGTAGGGGCCAATGATGTCTGCCCCCATTGCGCGCGAAGGACTTAGGTGCCGAAACTGAGCTCAGTTGCTCCACGACCAGGAACTTGTTGCAATTCTGTACAATCCTCATTGAATCTTCGTTCATAGAAGGCCAATAATAACCGGTTTTGATCGCCTTGTGAGCTAACATCCGACTTCCTGCATGGCTGTCGCATAACCCCTCTTGTATTTTGCGTAAGATGTATTCTGCCTCAGACTTGGAAATACACTTTAGGAGAGGTAGCGTGTATCCTTGTCAATAAAGAGTGTTCCCGATCAATGTGTACTGAGCAGACCGCATCCGCACCTACCGTGACTTCTTCTTATCCTTCGGGAGCTTCCCCTCCTTTATATACTATACAACTTCCTCAACTCACCCCAAGGTTTTAGTGAGTTGTACCTGCATAATTTTCACAAGTTGTGTAATTGAAGTTTCAGTTAAGGTCTGTACGGCTGTACCTATTGGTCAGAGTCTTCGATCTCTTCATCTATCACAGATTCGAGGCTGGCCAGGAAATCTGCCCGCGCATTATCTACTTGTAGAACTCTCGTCATTAGCACATTCTCGAAGGAGGCCCGGATTTCTTGTACCTTTGCCATATATCACTTCATCTTTTCTTCCTGGGATTTATAATCTCCCTATATTACCTGACTATTACCTGTGCCTGACTATTACCTGTGAATCGCTCCTTACTTCCAGGTTTTCTAGCTCCAAGTTCTTAGGGTACCCCCATTCTGGCTATGGCCTCATACTCAGCTTCGTTGTATGTGGTTGCGAAGGCCAATCTTATTGCACACTCCAAGCGTTTTCCCTCTAGGCTTACAATTACAACATCGGCACCACTCCTCTTTTGGGTCGATGATCAGTCTGTTTATGCCACTCAATTGTCTTCAACGGGAAGCCCAACTTCTTCTGGGAACCTGTTGAACTCTACCAAGAAGTCAGCCAACGCTTGCCTTTTGATAGCTATCCGCAGATGGAACTAAACATCGAACACTTCTAGCTCCACTGCCCAATTAACCAATCTTCCGGAGATATCTGGCTTCTGCAAGACTGCTTCAATTGATGCTACATGAGGACCCTGATGGTGTGTGCTTGGAAGTACGACCTCAACGTTCTTGCCAAGACTATCAATGCAAATACCACTTTCTCTATCTAAGGATACCGTTCCTCTGCCCCGCGAAGAGCTCTAATGGTGAAGTATACCGGCTTCTGAATTCCTAGATCCTCCTATATCAGGACTGAGCTTACTACCGACGGTGATACTTTTAGGTAGAGGAAGAGAACCTCTTCCTCGGTTTCCCTACTAAGTAGTGGTGGACTCCTAAGTATTGCTTCAACTAATTGAAGGCGGAGCGCACTCTTCATTGTAGGCAAATGCATTTTTAAGGATTTTGAAGAACAAAAGGCACATATAATCGTTGATCGTGAAATAAACCAGTTCAAGGCGACGATTCTCTTGGTGAGTTTCGGGCGCTTGCATGTCTAGCACTGTAAAGACCAAGAAAATAAATAGGAAATTTAGCTATTAATAAATTATATAGATGAGACTAATAATTATATTTTATGTGATAGTATTTGTATTATGGAAATATAGTGAGTCTAAGATAAAATAATAGAATTACAATAATAATAATCATGGGTACCAACGGAATAAATAATTAATTGTAATGCTAAATTATAATTAGACCCAATATGGTGTTATATATTAGTAATTAAAAGATATGATTTTAATATTGTGGGGTTCTAGTGTAATTTATAAAAGTTTGGGCATTAAAAGAAAAATGTAATCTTCCCTGCCACATATCACCACCAGATTGGCTAGGAGAAGATAACCTCATCTTCTCCCAACCACTCACAAGGTGACACATGTCCACTTCCTCTCTCTCTTTCCCCTTTCTCTTCTATTTCCGGAAACTTCCGAATCCTTTTCCATTTCTCTCGCATGCCTTTCCCTTTTCTTTTCTCTCCCGACCACACGCCCCTCTCCTTTCCCTTCCTTTTCCTTTCCTTTTCTTCCCTTTTCTCCTTCACTCCAGCACGCACACATGCAACTTCCTTCTTCCCTTCTTCTCTTTTCTTCCTCCCTTCTCTTCATCACACACAAACCTAGGAGAGAGAGTTACAGAGATTGAGAGTGAGGTGCGGAGATACGAATGGTGAGAGAGCCCGAGTTGTAGAAATTCACAAAGAAGAAAAAGGAGAATAAAATGGTAAAATCCTTAACCCTCTCCTTGTATTTTTAGATTACCCATTGCCTAAATAGTATGAAAATCGTATCACATTGTTAGGGCTTTGATTGGGTTTGGTTTAGGTTGAAATCCTACGGCTTTTGCTACAATTTTTGGGGGTTGGCCGAATGGGTCTTCTTTGGGGTTTTTGTAGTTACCGATTGAAGAATGTTCTAAGGGTATTTTAGTTCAGATGATTTCTGTTGATTGGGTTGTGATTCTCGGTGGTTTGGCCGAATGGATGCAATGTTGGATGTTTATTATGATTTGATGTTTTCTTAAGCCTTGTTGATGGAATTTGGTTGTGAATGGGGGCTGATTTGGGGTATGTTGCTGGATGATTTCTTTGTCTTGGATTTGCAGATTTGAGGTTGATGTTAACAGAAAATGAGATGGGTATTGTAGAGTTTTCGTTAGAGTTTTTATGGGAAGATTTATTGAGTTTTGGGGGCTTTGTTTGGTGGTTTCTAGGTTAAGTCTTGGAGTGTTTCTTTGGTGAAATGTGGGCTGATTTGGTATAGTGTTCCTTGGGTGTGATTCTAAGCAATAGCCGAATGATAGTGCTAAATAGTTAAATGATGTTCCAGTATTGGTTTGTTGAAAAGAGTTGAAATTAATATGTTTTGATCATTTGGTGTAAATGGCAAATGCGGTTGAAATAGAGAATGGGATGATATGAAGGTTGTTAATGGATTATTGGTGATTATGGTTATGATGATATAGTAGGAAGAATTGTAGGCACTTCCATTTAAGGAATGGGTTGATGTTAATATGCAAAAGAGAGTTCAAAGAATTTATTGGAATCTCGTAGGTTCTTTACTATGAGTTATTTTAGTGTTTTAAGTGTGCTTTGAGGCTTTGATTGAGTAAGAGATTATTTATGAGGATTAGATTGGCTTGTAGGTATGGTTATGTGGTGTTGATTACTAGTAGATATATTTGGTTATGTCTATGAGCTTTGATTGGTTTTGATTTTAGAAAAGACATGAGGATGAATTAATGTATAAAGAGTATTAGGACAATTTGAAATATCTAAGTGTATTGGAGTTGTGCTTAACTTAGTAAGCATTCGATATATATATATATATATATATGTACATGGACCAAATACTCTTAGTAGCTTAAGTGGATAAACAAACTATAAGATTTGATAGTTAATAATGATAATAAGGTAAATTAGTAACTAATTTATCTATCCATGTACACTTAGTATTTTAGTGTATCATCGGATTAGGTTTAAGCGTTTTATGTGTATATGTATATATGTATATGCATACATATGAGTTAAATATATATTGTTAACTTGGTAAATGAATAACAAGCTATAAATGGTTAACAATAAAAATGTGATACAACAATAATATATAAATAATAAAAATAGTAAATACATCTTGTTGTTAATAAACAAATAAAATACGAACATAGAACCAATGATTAATCTAATAGTAATTAAGGGTACTTAGCTAGCTTTAGATATAGGTGATGAGACGTGTGAGCACGTGAGTAGTATTTGTGTCATAGAGTATAGAGTTTAATAGCATAGTCTAACGTCATAAATGTTTGCAGGCTCGTGTCATGATTGGAGACTTCAATTTGTTTTCCAATGTAGAGTTCAAGTAACTAGAATATGGGGAAATATTCAAGTCATGAGTCCTATGCAGCCAATGTGCGTATTCTACTTACTGAGAAAATATACATTTTATGTATTTTATAGAAATGAAATAATATGTGATTTTCTTATCGAACCGATGATATATATATATATATATATATATATATATATATATATATATATATGTCTTGGATGTTTTGAGTAGTTTCGAGTATGTTGAAAATTATGCCAATGATATTATTGCAAATTGAATTATGTGTGTGAAGTGTGGTTTGAATTGTGATTTAAGTGTTTGATTGCCTGCTGCAGTTGAGAATTAAATGTATGTATTTGATGCTTGCTGAAGTTGAAAATTTAAGTTATGCAAATTGTTTGAGAAATTTACATGTTGAATCGTTTATGTTTTATGAAGAAAGCATGTATTAAAGGTATGATTATGAAATTAAATGCATAGTATTTGAGCATGAGCATTTAGCATGAAACGTGAATAGATAGACAAGTTAATGGGGAACCTAAGCCCCATGGTATTTCTCAAGAAGGCAAAACTAGTTATTAGGGGACCTAAGCCCCAGGGGGACCTAATCCCCATAGGAACATACGCATGAATGAGTATTGGAGGACCTAAGCCCCATAGGAACACCAACGGAGAACAACAATAAGCATGCATAACAATGTTTTTATGTGTATGATGTTTTCATGATATGATATATAGTAGTTTTATGCTAGACATATTGATATGCATATGAGTCTTAATGGGAAAGAATATATGTATATTTCTATCGACTGGTTGCATGATTTAAGGGCATTGAACTTTAATATACTTAGATGTTTACGCTACCTGATTGGGTAATGTAACTGTCTTCGAGTAGGAAGGCGGACTGTCGTTAATTCGGCACGAAGCTGTAATGCACTTAGACACGGAGTTACCTATATTTGGAAACGTTGGATCTTTGTATTGCTGAGCAAAATGCCATTGTTTTGAGCTTCAATATACTTAGATGTTTACACTACCAAATTGGGTAATGCAAGTGTTTTTGAGTAGGTAGGCGAACTGACATTCATTCGGCACAAAGCTGTAATGCACTTAGACACGAAGTTACCTACATTTGGAAATGCTGGATCTCTGTATAGCGGAGCTACCAAATATAAAAGTAATATATTGTAGATGAGTCTAAATGTAGAAGCTTCCAAGGTGAGATGTCTGGAACTTCTATATATATTCAGAGCTGCATAGTATGCTTTCATGTTTTCTTAAAAGTCAGTGTTTACTTTATGAGCTACATGTGTTTTCAAAAAAAGTTGTTCATAAAAATGGGTAGTTGTTATTGTAAATGTAAGACAAAAGAAAAGTCGGTTCTTTGTAATAACTCAGTGATTAGTATACTACTGGGGTCTTGGTATTATTTACTAAGACGACGAACTCATAATTTCACCTATACGGATGTGGCTAACACCACAACCATATAGATGAGGTTCCTTTGGCTGCATGTACTCCAGTTGTAGTTGATGATCCCATAGCAGTACTCAAGATATTATGACTAAAGCTTGCTGCAACGGTCATAATTGTTGGACGGCGGGTTGTCCACTATTTTGTAGGTTTATATATGGCTTGTAACACTTGAGTCACTTATTCTTTGTAAAGCCATTCTTGTTATGTAATTAATATGTTGATAAGCCTTAAACAGATGTTAAATGGCTCTTTGTTGTAATTAATTTCTGATAGATGTATGAGATATGATTTCCGTTGTATAGATAGATATATGTTATACTCTGATTTACTAGGTACATATTATGGTGTATGTACCATATGTTGGCTTTGCTATACATCGTCGTGTCATTGTGATGATCCATTTATATTTTTAAGAGATTAATGTTTATGCAAATGATTTCTATAAAAAAGAAAAAAAGAAAAAAAAAGGGGAGTCACAAGCACTACCTGCACCTTCTCGAGATTCACCTCTATCCTTTGTCTGGACACTACAAAGCTGAGAAATTTTTACTAGGATACTTCAAAAGCGAATTTAAAAGGGGTTTAACTTCATACCGTATCTTTTTGATGAATTTCTTGACCAGTAACCTCAAGGCTATACATCTCTCAGTATGGTGACCTGCTGCCTCACGGAAGTTGTCGTACTTATCTTTGTTATTGGATGAGGATTACTTGGTATCTTTGGAGGTCGACAAAACTCTGGGTCTTTTTTATTTCCATGAGCAAGTCTGATACCCTAGTGTTGAGAGGCATGAAGTTGTAGTCTTGGAACATCTTTACCGCCTTCGGCTCTTCTCTGTTCGCCTTTTTGAACTCCTTTCTCTTCTTCTCCAAGGGTGCCTCTTGGGGCTTGTAACGATCCACCCCCAATGACACAATACTATCCGTTTTTGGCTCCCCATATCAGACTTCCCAGGAGGTCACCCATCCTGGGATTGCTCTCGCAGCGGCTCGCTTAACTGCGGAGTTCTGATAGGTTCATTGCCATCACGGCTTTAAAACGCGTTGTGTCATAAATGGTGCATTTATACATATAAGCACATCTCCATTCCCAGGCGATGTGGGACGTCACAGGGCTGCCTCGAGCTGACCATTACCTTCAAATTTTCTTCCTGATTGATAAATTCCTCCACCTTATCCATCAAGTCTTGCAAGGTGTTCAGTTGCTTTAGAGCCAACTTCTTCATCAGCGGTACTTTTAGTGAAATATAATGTCGTCGGTAGGATCTTCAACCGCCATCTTTTCTTGGTTGAATCGAGCCACGAATTCCTTAAAAGTCCCAGATCTTCTGGGATCGCAATCTCAGCCGCTCCCGGATGGTTGCGTTGGTTCCCCGGGCAACCTCGTCTTGGACTTCGAGGGAGTCAAACTCTATGCCTGGAACAAGTTCATCTCCAAAGCTACACCCAAACACATTGCATGATCACCCATCCCGAAGCAACCGTTTCTGGGATAGCTAATCCTGACCC
This sequence comes from Alnus rubra, assembly GCA_028654335.1. Lineage (NCBI taxonomy): Eukaryota > Viridiplantae > Streptophyta > Magnoliopsida > Fagales > Betulaceae > Alnus > Alnus rubra. Next base: position 2,224,652 of record JAJPGS010002490.1, on the reverse strand, counting down.
TTGTTATACAGGGGTTTAAGGCTTACAATCCTTATTGGGATAATGTAGGTTCGAAGGCCCATGGTCGTCTCGGCGGGCAGGCTGAATGTGATTTTCCTAACAGTTACCTTCTAAATCCCTTATTCAAGCTAAGCTTGGATAATGGGAATTTTGATGCCTCGGTAGTAAGAAGCTTTACTTTACCCGAGGCTTGGACATCCTTTAGCCTTTGAATCCTAGTTGCCTCAGCCCAATTAGCTGGAGGATTCAATCATTACCGCTATGCTGATCGTGAATAGGTTCCTTGATCCTAATAATTGATGCCACATGCCTATCCGTACTTGGTTTACCTCATGCAGTTCTTAGGACTATCTAACACTAGAGCACCTCCAAGCACGTGTCCTTCTCCGGTTAGGTGACCCCGCACGCCTTCTGACGAATCATTTAAAAATTATGTATGTTAACCATCATTGCGCTGTCTCCATACTATGTGTCGGTCTCTCGACATTCTGTCCGTTGTACTTCCCGATAATGCAGCGCGCGTGACTACTCTCGAGACATGTGTCTTCCTCCCAACAGTTTCCCCCATCCTTATGTTCTCTTCAGAAATGCCTTGCGCATCAGCACTTGTCCACACTCTGGTGGTTCACCCATCATCCTTTTTGATAGATAAACACGGAATGTCTCGGGTGCGACTCCCCATATCTAGTCACATCTGAGTTATAGTGCTGATTGGCTTTCCCAATTGTTTTCCTTACTAATATACCCCCAAAATCACTCACTCTCTCTCTCTCTGCTTCTCTTTACTCTTTCATTCTTGTCCCCAAACTTTCTCGAATCTTTACTCTCTCCAAACTTTCTCTACAACTTCATCCCCTTCCTCGAAAATGCCTTTTTATACTAACCCGTCCATCTCTGGCGACCAACTTTCTAGTGGCGGGCTACTGCGCTACCCTACCCTCCTCTCCAACTCACGGTGGAGAGGTCCAATTTGCAGTGGTTTATCTCGATGTTTAGTACCAAAATTCTGGTGGAGCTTTCGCCAGCGAGATTATCTAAAACCCCAGCGACGCTCTCACCGTTCCCAAGGTCTAGCCGAACCTGGACTATCCCCGCGGACTTTGGTCCATCTTTACGGTGGCGGACGAGGTGATCCTCCGACACAACTTCGACATCCCGCTGTTGGCGCGCCTTCACTTTTTCGACCTGAATTCCGGCGCCATCCCAGTTTTCGGTTCTGCATCCACGAAAGGATGCTCCTCGTTGGAGTGCACTTCCCATTCCTGAATTTTTTAGGGAATTGCTTTGCTGTTTTTGGCTAGTGCCGTTGCAAGTAATGCCCAACGGCTAGAGGTATTTCCTTGCCATGTATCTGCTGTAGTCGACGTCCTTCCCGGGCAACAGATGTCTCTCTCGAAAATCTTTGCCATCTAACAACCGATTTTTTACAAGAACGAGACTCTAGTGTTCATGATCCGATCGAAGAATCAGTTCATTGCTCAAGTAGAGCTACTCTAATAATAAGAATTGAATTTAAAAGTTCTTCTTTATCTCGTGCACTTGGGAGTCTTGTGCCTGAGATATACGAAAAGGCCGGAGAGTGTCTCCGGAATGGGGACAGCTAAAGAAGGATTGTAAGTACTTAACCTATTTTCATCTTGTAGTTCCAGTCGTCTTCAACTACTTGAGTCTCCTAGTTTTTCTTTGTAGTGGAGGAATTTCCTGACTTGACCTGGGAGCAGAAGAAATGGATCAAGGCAGTTCTTAGGTACTCCCTGCTCCTCGAGAATGTGGAGAAATGGACTTCGACGCAATTGTTATCGACGCTGCGCTTTGAGAAAGGTTTGGCAACAACATTCCCAAGGACAAAGGGCACTTAGACCGAAGGTGGAAACCAAAGAAGGGCATTAAGGGCAAGGCCATTGAGTCTTTGCAACACAATTCCCCAAAGCCGTTCCTGCAAAAATGATGCCGGCAAGGAAGGTTCTAGCTAAAAAGACAGCCATATTGACGAGGTATATGGCTCCCACGGCTCTAACCATTTCTTGACCATCCCAAGGCTCGGGTGGTGACATTTTCGAGCCTCTCCTAGCAATGGGGATCCCTTCTTAGGAGGAAAGCGCCACGCTGTCAACTGAGGGAATTCCTGCGGAGCCCCAGGAAGAAAACCTTTCTTCGTGGCCGGAGGAAGCTAGACAACCGGTTGTCGAGGGAAACTACCTTGAATTAAAGGCGAGCGACCACCACTCTTATGCTCAAGAAGTCCTAGGAGGAGTATGGCAAGCTTTGGAAAAAATACTGGCACAGGAAAACCAAAGCCTTGAGATATTTGAAGGAGCTGCGTCTTCTAATTAAAGGATAAAACAAGCCTGCATGCTTAAGAACGATAAAACTCTGCAAAGTGTTTGAGAAAATTCTTTGATTTGATAAATATTCAATTGTGTGATTATTACATTGCAAACTTATGTATTTATAGAAGAAAAATACTTGTATAGAACTTGAAACTAATCCTAGTAGTAATTGTTAATAACAGTTTTCGAATGATGACGTGTCAAGCTCCAATTGGGTCTTCGACTGGAGGGATGTAGATATCTGTAAAACAATAAAGTCTTCCCAGGGGTTGGCCGGTGACGCCTCCTCCAATAGTTAAGTCAGTAAGGGTTTTAATGATGGAGAGTAAATGAATTTGCAAGGAAAATTCATTACCTTACTTGTGTCAAATTTTCCTTATATATCAATGTTGTTTTTTTTTTTCCTCAAACTTACCACTCTAATCTCAAAGATTCTCTACATTAATTGCTGCCACGTGTAGATTATCTCATGGGCGGCGATTGGACATTGCTAGGCGTTCCCGGTATGGTCCATTGGGGGCATTTCGGCTTTGGTAGGTACAACTTGTCAGTCGTACAATCCAGTTTGACCAGTCCAAGTACAAAGTTCATTAAATGTTTAGATACTAATAAATGAAAGGGATCTCGTGCATTTAATGTTCCTTAATTAGTCCGGCCATCAGCACAGAGATGCCACAGGTCCTTAGAGGTTCCATGGTTCCCAAGCCCAGTCAAGACGTTACGGTGATTATATGCCTCAATTTCAATAGTGTAGAAAAAGTGCTAGGACCCTGGTATGAGGTGTCTACTCATAAGTGCGTGGAGGTCACGGATAACCTAAGGACCTAGGGCATATATCGCTCAGCGTGGGGCGGGCCTAGTCAAGACATTACGGTGATTATGTGACTGAGTTTCAATATTGTAGAAAAAGTGCTTGGACCCCAGTATGAGGTGTCTACTCATAGGCACGTGGAGATCACAGATAACAGGGAACCCTAGAACCTCTAAGTACTGGGGGCATCTCTATGCTGACGGCCGGACTAATTAAGGAACATTAAATGCACGAGATCCCCTTCATTTATTAGTATCTAAAACTTTAATGAACTTTGTACTTGGATTGGTCAAACTGGATCGTACGACTGACAAGTTGTTCCTATAAAAGCCAAAATGTCTCCAATGGACCATACCGGGAACGCCTATCAACGTCCAATCGCCGCCCATGAGCTAATCCACACATGGCAGCAATTAATGCAGAGAATCTTTGAGATTAGAGTGGTGAGTTTGAGAAAAAACAACAATGATATATAAGGAAAATTTGACACAGGTAAGGTAATGAATTTTCCATGCAAACTCATTTACTCTCCATCATTAAAACCCTTACTAACTTAACCATTGGAGGAAGTGTTGCCGTCCAACCCCTGGCAAGCCTTTATTGTTTTGAAGATATCTACATCCTTTCAGTCGAAGACCCAATTGGAGCTATACACGTCATCATTCGAAAACTGTCATTAATAGTTTGGCTTGGCACCGCTTGTGGGAATGTTACACTGTTCTTGTAAAAAATACAAATCCGCAATGGTGTCGACATGTTCCAGGGTTAATCAGGATTGAGGGGGAATATATGAGGGAAACATTCATCAGAATGTTGAAACTATGAACGATCCTCAAACTGAGATAGCTCGCCTAAACGAGAAGATAGCACTAATGGAAAGGGATTTGGAAGCTAAGGACAACGCCCTACGAGGGTGCGACAAGGATGGAGGTGCTCATAATAGTCATATAGGAGAAAGACTAGAAGGCCTTGATGACATAGCGGCCGTCGAGAGAGGAGGCGACGGTGAAATGGGTAACCCGGAGATGGCTAATTTCTAGAAGGAGAGGAAGAAGGAAGAGTAGGAGTGGAAAGAAAAAGTCGTGAAGCTAGAACAGCTTTATGACCTCCTTGCCAGTGCTTCACAGTCCTCAGGACACATCCTCACCGTTCATCGAAGGGATCACAACCTACTGTCTCCCTAACAAATTTTCGAGCCCATCTGAACTTGCAAGGGACCCCGAATGAAACTCCCCTCAGCCTCTGTTGTTAACTTTGAGAGCCTGGGGAGAATGTTCCTATCGCAATTTATGGCTGGAATTGTCCGGAAGAAGTTCGCAGAGTCGCTGATGATCATTAAACAGGGCCCACTACGAAGTTACTTGAAGCGGTTCAACATGGAAAGACTGGCCGCATAAAGCCAAACTGAAGAGTTCATTCACTGTGCCATGTATCAATGCATCAAGAAAGACGGGCCCTTAATGGCAAGGATCTAGCTAGAAAGCCCTCCTGTGGACTCCAAGAATTCTTAGACCGGGCGGAAGAATTTGTAAATCAAGAGGAAACGCTCCAGGCGTTCCAAGAGGTCGAGGGTATAGAGATTTAGATTGTTTGTAATTCTGCATACTAAACATGTATGGCAGTAGTTGTATTTATAGAAGAATCCAAAACATCTAGATAATCACTAGATGTGTTTTACATGAAACAAACTATCTATCTAATCTGAACGTCTAACTCTAGAGTCCTAGTATATTACATTCACAACTAGTCTAGAGTTAATCTAAATAGAAGTCTAACTAGAAGAGTCTTTGTTTAACTCTAAAGCTTGATCAGAATCCTTATTCAAGTCTATAGCATTATCTTTAGCCGAATAGGATTCTGATCCAATACGCTCCCTCAAACTCGACGTGGGAGGATGCACGTTGAGGTTGGACCGTAGCATCCCGAACCGGACAGCAGGAAGAGGCTTGGTGAGGACATCAGCCAGTTGATCTTTCCCAGAGATGAAGCAAACATCAAGAAGTTTCTTAGCAACCATATCTCTAACAAAATGATAATCAATCTCTATATGCTTTGTACGTGCATGATAGAGAGGATTTGACGTGAGATATGTGGCGCCAATGTTGTCACAATGTAGAACTGGTCGATGTGGAGAAGTAACACCAAGTTCACTGAGTAAAAACTGAATCCATGCTAATTCGGCTGCTGCATTGGCCACTACTTTGTACTCAGATTCAGTACTTGAGCGAGAAACGGTTGGTTGCTTCTTTGAGCTCCATGACAGAATATTTTTACCAGGTAAAACACAATAACCGGAGGTGGATCTTCTATCATCCGGACGACTTGCCCAATCTGAATCTGAGTAAGCTGTGAGTTGCTTGGAAGAATTCTTGTAGATGTAGAAATAATAGGAGATTGTAGACTTTAAGTAGCGCAAGATGCGCTTCACTGCCGACCAATGTGATTCCCTAGGATTTTGCATAAATTGAGAGATCTTATTGACGGCATATGCTATATCAGGTCGAGTAAGAGATAGATATTGAAGGGATCCCACTGTGCTTCGATATAAGGTTGGATCTGTGATAGTTGAACCTTCAAACCTACTAAGTATGGTGGAGGCGAACAAAGGAGTAGAAATCGACTTTGCAAGCAACATATTGGTCTTAGTGAGGAGATCATTGATGTACCTTTGTTGTGAAAGATGAAGACCATCTTGATGCCATGTAGCTTCAACACCAAGGAAAAAATTGAGTCGGCCGAGATCCTTGAGGGCAAAAGATGAGTGAAGATCATTGATGAGCTGAGTGATTGCCATTGAATGTGAACCTGTAATTATAATGTCATCAACATATATGAGCACAAAGATGGTGATGTCGTGAGCTTTGTAAATGAACAAGGAGGAATCCGATTTGGAACTAGTGAATTTCATATCAATCAACTGAGCACTTAGCCGAGAAAACCATGCGCATGGGGCCTGTTTTAAGCCATATATAGCTTTGCAAAGTTTGCACATAGCTGTTGGATATTGAGGATGCTGAAATCCAGGAGGTTGAGCCATATACACCGTCTCTTGAAGAAGACCATGGAGGAACGCATTACTGACACCTACTTGCCGAATCTCCCAACCTGCAGAAACAGCTATGGAAAGCACAGTGCAAATGGTGATCAGTTTAACAACAAGGCTATATGTTTCAGCATAGTCAATCCCAAGTTGTTGGTGAAACCCTTTGGCTACTAGACGAGCCTTGTACCGTTCGATGTCCCCATTTGCCTTCCTTTTAATTTTGAAGACCCATTTTGATCCAACTATGTTCATGGATGGGGAGAAGGGAACAAGAGACCATGTTCCATTTTTGAGAAGAGCATCAAATTCAGTGTTCATTGCTGTACGCCATTCCGGATGTTTGCTAGCTTGAGAAAAACAAGTGGGTTCATCTTCATGTGCAGCGATGGAAGCAATGAGAGCTTGAGGAGGTGGATACTTCACTCGTCCATCTGTAAATGTGTAAGGTTTGTAAATCTGATTCTGAGACCGTGTGGTCATGCCATGGACTCGAGTTGGAAGGACGGACAGTGGTTCAGGTGAAGAAGCTAACTCAGAATTTGAGGAAGGGTCAAAAGAAGCAAGGGGTTGAAGATTAAGAGGAGTAGTGGTAGTTGCTTATGGAGATGTAAAAGTGGATGAATTTGGAGATGTAAAACTTGGTGTATTTGGACAAGATGCAGAATATTGAGAAGGTAAGGACGGAACACAAGGAATCGATAAGGACAAAGGTGTTTGAGGAGAAGAAAAGACTTTGTTTGGTGATGAAGTTGAGAATGGAAAACTGTTTTCATTGAAGACAACATGTCTTGCAATGTACACTCTACCGGATGGGATATGAAGACATTTGTAACCAAGGTTATTTTTGCTATAGCCAATAAACACGCAGGAAGAGGATCGGAAGGAGAGTTTAGAAGATTGATATGGGTGGAGGAAAGGCCAGCATTCACAACCAAATTTTTTTAAGTATTTGTAATCTGGAGTGAGGTGAAAAAGACACTCATATGGGGACTTTTTCTTTGTTACTTTGGAAGGAAGACGGTTTATGAGATATGTGGTTGTTTCAAAGGCTGTGTCCCAAAAGGTAAATGGAACACTGGCAGTAGCAAGAAGAGAGAGACCAGTTTCAACTATGTGGCAATGTTTTCGTTCAACGGTTCCCATTTGATGATGAGTGTGAGGACATCTTAGGCAATAAGAGACTCCCATGGAATTGAGTGCAGTTTGGAGTGGACGAAATTCGCCACCATTATCACTTTGAACATATCTGATTTTAGTATTAAAGAACGTTTCAACAAGTTGTTTAAACGAAGAAAAGTTGCACACACTTCAGATTTGGTAGCAAGAGGAAAAAGCCAAGCATATTTACTAAAATCATCAACCACACTTAAATAAAATCGGTTGTTGTTTACAGAGGTTGTGGAGGCAGGGCCCCATACATCAAGAAACAACAATTGAAGAGGTTTATTGGAAATAGAAGGAGAATAGCTAAAATGTAAACGATGACTCTTGCCCTGTTGACATGGAGAGCAAATGGAGGAAGACTTTGATGGAGACACCGGCAGCTTTTTGGACTGAACAACTTGGTTGACAATAGGAGAGGCAGGATGACCAAGTCGGAGATGCCACTTATCCAAAGAAACCTTTTCACCAATGAAGGTAGCAAGAGAACTGGAAGTTGAGGCTGCAAGGGATGGCCATGGATAGAGACCGAGTTTACTCGGGCCTTGAAGGAGGAGCTGACGAGTTCGAAGGTCCTTAACATAGAAACAAGTAGGATGAAATTCAATAAAGACATGGTTATCACGTGTGAATTGATTAACTGAAATAAGATTTTTCTGTATTTGAGGAACATGAAAGAGAGAGAATAAGTGAAAATTACGTGAGGGGGTGGGTAAGAGTCCACGACCAGAATTTGAGATATGCAAACCTTGCCCATTGCCTACTTGGATTTGATCAGTACCTGTGTAGTCCTCAGCATGCATGTTGAGGTTGGAGAGTTCATTAGTGAGATGAACATTGGAATCGGTGTCATGATACCATTGTGGATCTGATGCAGAAGAGGCAGAAGCCAGGTTGGCAGTCAGTACTGGATTTTCTGCCTGATATCCTTGCTCGAACCGAAACCAGCAGGTTTCAACCGTGTGGCCTGGCTTGTGACATACCTGACAGATTGGACGTTGGGACTGTCCCGGGACATAGGAGTATTGCGGACAACAAGGTGGAGGAGAATGAAAGATGAAGAGTCAGAACCATCAGTTGAAGAAGTACTGCCCCACCTGTTGACGAAGGACCCTCTTGAAGCTTGTTTGAACCATTTCAGCAGTGAAGATTTTGATGTTGAGCAGTACATTGGTGAAGTTCATTCCCTGCTCGACACTGCTGACCAGATTGATTGCCCTCCGTGGAAATTGGCTAAAGAAGCACTGCCCTTGACTTCAGGGACCCCTCCCATTCCTTCTTTAGAATCCCCACCGAAGCTTGAGTTGAAGCCTCTTCCGGATAAACTCAAGTATGCGTTCTTAGGTTTGGATGACACTCTCCCTGTGATCATTGCGTCTGACTTACAAGAAGATCAGGAGAGTGAATTGATAAGTGTGCTGAAGGAGCACAAAGAAGCAATTGGTTGGACGATAGCAGATTTAAAGGGAATCGACCCATCCATTTGTATGCATCGCATCCACTTGGAAGATGATGCCAAGCCTTCTCGCGAGGCACAACGTCGGTTGAACCCTAACATGAAAGAAGTTGTAATGAAGGAGGTTGTGAAGCTATTAGATGCGGGCATGATTTACCCCATCTCTGACAGTAAATGGGTGAGTCTCATTCATGTTGTACCAAAAAGATCAGGAGTGACGGTAGTTAAGAATAAGGACAACGAGTTAATCCCAACCCGAGTCCAATCGGGATGGAGAGTTTGCATTGACTACCGCAAGCTGAATTCTATGACCAGGAAAGACCATTTTCCCCTCCCCTTCATTGATCAAATGGTGGAACGATTAGCTGGTCGTGCGTACTATTGTTTCCTTGATGGATATTCCGGCTACAACCAAGTTCCCATGGACCCAGAAGACCAAGAAAAGACCACTTTTACATGCCCTTTTGGAACGTTCGCCTATCGACGCATGCCCTTTGGGTTATGCAATGCACCTGCTACTTTTCAGCGGTGCATGATCAGCATTTTCTCTGACATGGTTGAGCGTTACCTCGAGGTGTTTATGGATGATTTTTCGGTTTTCGGTTGTTCGTTCAAAGAATGTTTGCACCATCTGAATCTTGTGCTGATACGATGTAAAGAGAAGAATTTGATTCTTAACTGGGAGAAATGCCATTTCATGGTGAAACAAGGAGTAGTGTTGGGGCATGTTATCTCCCCACGTGGCATTGAAGTTGATAAAGCAAAGATTGACTTAATTTCTAACCTTCCGCCTCCACGGACGGTAAAAGAAATTCGATCCTTCTTAGGACATGCCGGATTCTATAGGAGATTCATTAAGGACTTTAGCAAAATTTCCAGGCCTTTGTGCAGTTTGCTTGCCAAAGATGCCCCATTCCTCTTTGATGATAAATGCTATCAAGCATTCCAGACTCTGAAAACAGCTTTGACATCCGCGCCAATCATCCAGCCACCAAACTGGAATGTGCCGTTCGAAATAATGTGTGATGCTTCAGATTATGCAATTGGTGCTGTTTTGGGGCAGCGTTTTGACAAACTCCCCCATGTCATTTACTACGCCAGCAAAACTCTTAATGATGCACAACTCAATTATTCTACCACCGAAAAAGAGTTGTTGGCAGTTGTCTTTGCGTTAGACAAATTCAGATCCTACTTGTTGGGATCAAAGGTCATAGTCTACTCGGATCATGCCGCATTGAAGTATCTTTTGTCTAAAAAAGATGCTAAATCTCGTCTTATCCGGTGGATTTTGCTACTACAAGAATTTGACATTGAAAATTCGGGACAAAAAGGGTTCCAAAAATTTGGTAGCTGACCATTTGTCTCGGCTGATTGTGGACTACAATGACATTGCCCATTGTTGAGACATTCCCTGATGAGCAGCTCATGCACATTGCTCAAATCTCTGTACCTTGGTTTGCAGATATCGTTAATTATCTTGTCACTGGCCAAATGCCCTTGCATTGGACTAAGCAAGATAGACTTAAGTTATTGACCAAGGTGAAACATTTCTTTTGGGACGACCCATACTTGTTTAAGTATTGTCCTGATCAAATTATTAGGAGATGTATTCCTGACAGTGACCAAACTAGTGTCATCTCCTTTTGTCATGACCATGCCTGCGGGGGCCATTTTAGTGCTCGAAAGACCGCTGCAAAAATTTTGCAGTGTGGATTCTATTGGCCTTCCATTTTTCGTGATGCCCATACTTATTGTGCAGCTTGTGAGCGCTGTCAGAAGTTAGGGCGCATTTCTCGACGGAATATGATGCCTCTCAACCCAATTCTTATAATTGAAATCTTTGATGTTTGGGGCATCGATTTCATGGGACCTTTCCCTAGCTCCTACGGTAATCTTTTTATTCTCGTCGCGGTTGATTACGTGTCTAAGTGGGTGGAAGCAAAGGCGTGCAAAACAAATGACCACAAGGTTGTGGTCCAATTCTTGAAGGATAATATTTTTGCTCGTTTTGGTACTCCACGGGCTATCATTAGTGATGGAGGCAAGCATTTTTGCAATAGGGTTTTCGACCTTCTCATGAAGAAATACGGGATAACCCATAAGGTTTCCACCGCCTACCATCCGCAAACTAGCGGTCAAGTGGAAGTATCTAATCGGGAGATCAAGCGCATCCTGGAAAAGACAGTGAATCCCACAAGAAAAGATTGGTCAATGAGATTAAATGATGCACTGTGGGCATATCGGACTGCTTTCAAGACTCCCATTGGTATGTCCCCATACCGCCTTATTTTTGGAAAACCCTGCCACCTCCCAGTGGAGCTGCAACACAATGCATATTGGGCCATCAAACGGCTTAATTTTGATCTCCACGAGGCGGGTTCTCAGAGGAAACTCCAGCTTGATGAGTTGGAGGAAATTCGGAATGATGCGTACGACTGTGCGAAGCTCTACAAGGATAAAATGAAGAAGATTCATGATCAACAAATTTTGAGAAAATCCTTTGAAATTGGTCAAAAAGTTCTTCTCTATAATTCTCGTTTGCATCTTTTCCCGGGAAAACTCAAATCTCGATGGACCGGACCGTTTATCGTTCGCACCATTTCGACCCACGGAGCCATCAAGATTGAGGATCCCAAGAACGGCAATACATTCAAAGTAAATGGCCAAAGGTTGAAACCGTTCTTGGAATTGAAAAATCCAGAAGTAGAGGAAATGCTATTGGACGACCCCGTCTATCACGACTGATTGGGGGACGGTCGGGCTAACGACGTTAAACTTAGCGCTTGGTGGGAGGCAACCCATCCATTTAGTTGATTGTGTTTGTTTACATTCAGTTCATTTTCTTTATTTTCGGCAGTTGTTTTTATTTACTAACACTCCATCCATGCATTTCATGATGCCTAGTCCATTATACGGATGGAGCAGTGTTGTGTTTTTCAGGACAGATGCGCCTACATCCAAGTTTGGGGGAGTTCGATTCGCCCCATCTTTTCCTTCTCTCCCGGTAATGTATCTCTATTCAAACATTGGGGACAATGTGTCATTCAAGTTTGGGGGTAAGGAATGTCCTTTTGCTTATAGGCTTTGTTTAAAAAAAAAAAAAAAAAAAAAAATTCGAGAATGTGTGACATTTTAACTCTGATTTGCATTCATTGGCGAGTTTAAAGTTATGAACACATGATCGTTCGACTAGGAAAGCTGAATTGGTTACTTGTTTTTGAATATGCGATGATATCACATATTTTACCTTGCACTTAGCACAGAGCACACTAGCATATACTTGTGAGGCATGAAATGTGAAACCAAATATGCATGTGTTTGATGTCTTAGTTTTCAATTGGTTGACGTGTTGGGTGAGGACCTTGGCATCTGTGTATAGTTTATCTTCAAAAAAAAAAAAAAGAAAAAAAAAAAAAAAAGAAAAGAAAAAAGAAAAGAAGTGTTAGTGTAGTAACTGTTCTAAGCCTTTTGTTGAGTAACCGGGCCTCTTGCCTCATTAAGCAATGAGTGTTCGTGTCAAAAAACAAGAAGTTTGGAATGGTTAATGTAGAGCTAAGGGCTAGTTTAGCTTTGTAGCCTTTTTGACTCGAGTTAGTAAATCTTTAAGGGTGTTCTACACCTAATGCCCTAAAGCCATCCGGTTTGGGAGTCATTGGTCTAAAGCTCGTTACATGGGTCAATTAGAAAAGCTTAAGAAAGCTGGACATTGCACAGTCCGCACGAATGAATAAAAAAAAAAAAAAAAAAAAAGAAGAAGAAGAAGAAGAAGAAGTTGTCTTTAGAGTGTAAATCATCTATTGCCTTGGTTGTCATCCAATGGGGATTCCAATGGAATTTGAGCATTGAATCATGTATATAGGAATTACATTGAAACCTCATAGTCATGTGTTAGTTCACTTTACACCAAGGGAATGTGCGGTACTTCAACTGTTCATTTATGAGTGATTTAATTCAAGCTTACTCTAGAATTTCGAAGATGGAGTTTGTGATTTTAAACTTGCCCATGAATAAAAACCATGATTTTTACGACATTGCATTCTTGGCAAAGTGTTTGTGGGTGTCACTTCTGTTAAACCCTCACGAGACTTCACTCGTCCACTAGGGATGCCTAGGGGTTTAAAAGGCTTGTTGCATACGCTAAATGCAATCGTCTCTCCCACGAAAAAGGATTTATGTTTTATGCTTTGATTTTATTTTTCATTTTGTTTTGCTAAGGGACTAGCAAAAATGTAAGTTTGGGGGTATTTGATGTGTCCAAAATATTATATATTTAGACCCCTTAATCTACATTGGTTAGACCTTTAGTTATGTTATTTTCTAATGTTTTGGTTAGTTTTAGTGTTTTTATGTTTTGTAGGACAATAAGAGAGAAATGACATAATTCAAGCAAAATACATGGAAATTCGGATGTAGCAGCCTATTGGATTTAGACCTATCATAACAGGACCAAACGATATCCTTTTTGAGCGTTTCTTAGGTCTAAATTGAAGTTCAAGATGTCAGCTTTCCAACCTTGGAATATGAAGGAATTTGCTTGATAGCATCTAGCAGAGGGATGTTAATTTTCACTTGCTTGAAGATCTCAAGCATGTCCTGGATCTTCTCTCCTTGCTTTCCAAACTGAGTGGATTCTCTGAAGCGTTCTGGAAATGGAGCCTTAGGTGCATAAGGCACCGCAGAAATAGGAATGTCGTCTTGCACTACTCCTTTGTCTTTCGCTTGGTTCGACTTCTTTGATGGTTCTGACTCTTCATCTTTCTTCTCCTCCACCTTGTTGTCCACAATTTTTCCACTCCTCAGAACAGTGACGGCTTGTACTTGTTCATGTTTAGAACTGCTAGCAGTGTTCTCATCAATCATACAATGCCTCTTGGGGTTCACCACTGGTTGGCTTGGTAGAGTTCCTTCCGTTCTTTTATTGAGGGCGTTCGCCAGTTGACCAACTTGGGTTTCTAACTTGGAAATTGATTGAGAATGAGAGTTTAGCAACTGAGTTTGTGACTCGAGTTTGCTGAGAGCGGCTAGCACTTTATCTTCAAAAGAAGAGTTCCTGGGAGGCTGTGGAATTGAATGACTTTGTTGGTGAGGAGGATGATAATTGGATTGTGGTCGGGAGGCCTGACTGGGATGCTGTGGCACAGAATTGTCCGTTGCTTGCACTCGCCATGAAAAATTCGGGTGATTTCTCCATCCCGGGTTATATGAATTGGAATAAGGATCATTCCCCGGTTTAGAGAAAGTAGCATTAACTTGCTCTGTCGAAAGCTCAGAGAATTGCCCAGCCGTAGGGCAGTCTTTGACGTGATGAGCAGCGCTGGAGCAAAAAGAGCAGGGCTCATGCCGTGGAGGGATGTGCGAAGAGGAACTAGGTGCAAAGCCGGCTGCCATGAGCTGGTCTATCTTCCGAGATAATGCGTCCACCTTGGTGGTCACATCGAATGGAGTACTTGCTTCAAAAAGATTTTCCGTCTTGGGAGCTTTGTGAGCAGAGGTCCTACGACAAGTACTAGAAGCATGTTGCATAGAGGATCCTCGACCACGGCCACGCCCCCTGCCACGAGAGAAATTGAAGTTTCGATTGCCGGAGTTGTTGCCACGATTGTTCCTCGGATAAGAGGGGCTCTGTCATTGAGCTGTGTTTGCTGTGGACATGTTCAGTTCAAGGGCTGATTTGTGGGTCTCAAGGCGCTGCTCATAGGACAACATGTAGCCATAAAGATTCGTGATAGGGATGGAGTCTTGTCTTGTAGTAACCGAAGTGACAAGCGGGTCGTAGTCGACACCTAGGCCAGCAAGGATGTGAGAGATTAATTCTGAGTTGTCGATCAGCTTGCCAATGGCAGCTAGGAGATTTACAAAGCCTTGTGCTTTTCGAAAGTAGGCTGAGACAGATTGAGCGCCTTTCTTCAGCTTGGAGAGTTGTTGCTTGAGTTGTAGAATTCGGGATTGAGATTGAGCAGCAAAGAGAGTCTCCAGGGTGATCCAGACTTCACGTGATGAAGAGAGACTGATTACATGAGGTAATGTTTCCATAGACAAGGTGGAGATGATGGCGCTAAAAATCATCCGATCTTGATGATACCAGGGTAGATAGGCTGGATTGGTAACAAGAAGACCTGAAGTGTTGTCGGGAATAAGCTTGGGAGGCTGCGAAAGAGTGCCATCAACATAGCCGAACAAGTTTTGTCCTTCTAAAAAAGGAACCATAAGAAATTGCCAAAGAAGATAGTTTTCTTGTGTGAGTTTTTCTGAGATATGGTGATGGACATTTTGAATAGGTATTGACGCTGCAAGGGAAGCAACGGTGGTGGAGATAGGAGGAGGGTTGGAGGTTTGAGTGGAATCGATTTCAGTAGGTGACGGGAGAAGACAAAAGAAGAAGGAGAGTAGGGATGTGAAGAACACAGCTGAACGAAATTTACCTAAGAGATTTGAGGAATATGGCTGGACGCCACTTAACGCCACACCAAGGGAGATCTTCATGGATATCAAAAAGGACCTGACGTATAAGAAGCCTTTGCCGATAATGGGAACGCCACACGCGTATAATGCGCACAAATATTGCTCCTATCGTGGCTCTTATGGCCACTAGACAGATTCTTGAGTAACACTAAGGGAGCTAATTAAGAAGTTCATTATAGACGGAAAGTTGACTCGCTTACTAGAAAGGCCGGCAACAAGCAACTCAAGAGTCCTAACGAGCAGAAAGGCCAACCCAAGTTGAAGCCCCCGCACGCCCGGAACGTCATCGATATTATCGAGGAAGGAGTCGTGCCCGGTCTCAGGATGCAGAATAGTAGAGAAATGATGTGGACCAGCAGGAGAAGAACTGGAGTCGAGCCCGAGCGGATGGTCCGAGGGGTTTCCTTGAGATACAGACCATTGCCGAAGGCTTTGCAGGAGGAGGAGAATCCTGGTCCGCCAGGAAGTCGTATGCTAGGGAAATGAAAGAGGCTTTGGTCTACGCGGTTCGGAATCCCCCAAAGGCGAGGAAGTGCGAAAAGTTGATCACAAGTTTTTCAGACAAAGATTATGAGGGTATCTATTTACCCCACACCGATGCACTCATGATGACGCTAGCAATAGCCAATCACAAGATACACTGGATTCTCGTAGATAGTGGTAGCTCGACAGATATTTTGTATAAATCCACTTTTGATCTGATGAAGATTGATTAGAGGGAAGTTGGTTCCCGTTCGATACCCGTTGGTGGGATTTACTAGTGAACAGGTGATGCCGTTAGGGTTGATAGAGCTCCAGGTTACGACCGGGACTCCACCAAGACAGAAAACCATCATGGTGAAATTTCTCATCATTGAAGGAACCTTGGCGTACAACGTCAATACCCCACCTATGCATGAAGTTCCCAACCGATGAAGGGGTGGGAATAGCTCATGGTGAGCAGAAGGTAGCCCGAACATGCTATAATGCCTCTCTGGAAGGCCTTCCCGGGGAAATAAACCTCGGAGAGAAGGCAAAGGTAGATGGCAAATAGTAGTTACAGTTGGGGGAGTCGGTAGAGGATCTGGAGGAATTTGAAGTCGGGATCCCAAGCTGGAAGATTCGAGTAGGATCGTAGCTCCCCAGAGAGGAAAAGGAGAAAATAGTCGCAATGGTCTACATCCCAAGGCCGGGTACGACTCCTTCCTCGAGAGTATCGGCACTGTTCCAGGCATGCAGGGGATTCAGCTTGGGTTGGCCTTTCCGATCGTTGGGATTCTTGATTTGCCTATTGTCGGCCTTTCTAGTTGGCGACGAAGCGTGTCAACTTTCCATCCGCAATGAACTTCTCAATCAGCTCCCTCAATGTTATGCAAGAATCTGTCCAGTGGCCCATAAGAGCCATGATAGGAGCAATACTTGTGCGCATTATACGCGCGTGGCGTTCCTGTCATCGGCAAATGCTTCTTATACGTCAGGTCCTTTTTTATTTCCATGAGGATCTCCCTTGGTGTGGCGTTAAGCGGAGTCCATCTGTATTCCTCAAATCTCTTAGGTGCCTTTTGTTCAGCTGCGTTCTTCACGTCCCTGCTTTCCTTCTTTTGTCTTCTCCCGTCATCTGCTTTGCTCGTGTTCTCGTGCCCTCGACATCTCGGAACGTGTGGAGCGTTTCCTCTTAATTTACAAATTTTTCCGCCCGATCTAAGAATTCTTGGAGTCCACGGGAGGGCTTTCTAGCTAGATCCCCACCATTAGGGTCCCGTCTTTCCTGATGCCCTGATACATGGCATAGTGAATGATCTCTTTAGTTTGGCTTTCTGCAGCCAATCTTTCCAGGTTGAATCGCTTCAAGTAACTTCGTAGTGACTCTTGTGGGCCCTGTTTAATGGTCGTCAGTGACTCTGTGGGCTTCTTCCGGACAATTCCAGCCATATATTCTCCTAAACCATTACCGAGCACTTCCCGCAAGCGTGAGTGGGAAAGCTTTGCAAGCAAGCGACTTCATCCGGGGTCCCATGCAAGTTCAGATGGGCTCGAAGGTTTTCCAAATGCTCAATAGGATCACCCAATCCGGAATAGACTGGGATATCGGGGACTTTAAATTTGTCAGGGAGATGGTAGGTTGTGATCCCTTTGATGAACAGTGAGGATGTGTTCTGAAATAAGTTATCTGCAAGGATAGTCTTCCCTTTTCTTTAGGACTGTGAAGCACTGGCAAGGAGGCCATAATGCTACTCCAGCTTCGGGAATGTTTCCTTTGACTCCTGCTCTTCCTTCTCCCTCTCCTTCCAGAAATTAGCCATCTCTGGGTTACCCATTTCACTGCCGCCCCTTTCAACGGCCCCTCCGTCATCGCGTCCTTCTAGTCTATCTCCAATATGACTATTATGAGCATCTCCATCCTCGTCGCACCCTCGTAGGCCATTGTCCTTAGCTTCCAAATCCTTTTCCATTCAAGCTATCTTCTCGTTCAGGCAGGCTATCTCAATTTGAAGATCGTTCATAGTTTCAACATTCTATTGAGTGTTTCCTTCAGATATTCGCCCTCGATCCTGATTAACCCTAGAACATGTCAACACCATTGCAGATTCATATTTTTTACAAGAACGACATAACGTTCCCACAGATGACGCCAAACTATTAATGATATTTTCCTAATGATGACGTGTCAAGCTTCAATTGGGTCTTCGATTGGAGGGATGTAGATATCTGCAAAACAATAAAGGCTTGCCGAGGGTTGGCCGGCAACGCCTCCTCCGATGGTTAAGTCAGGTTTTAATGATGGAGATTCATTACCTTACCTGTGTCGAATTTTCCTTATATATCAATGTTGTTTTTTCTCAAACTTACCAATCAATCTCAAAGATTCTCTGCATTAATTGCTGCCACATGTGGATTACCTCATGGGCGGCAATTTACATTGCTAGGAGTTCCTGGTATGGTCCATTGGGGACATTTTGGCTTTGATAGGTACAACTTGTTAGTCATACGATCCAGTTTGACCAGTCCAAGTACAAATCATTAAATGTTTAGATACTAATAAATGAAGGGGATCTCGTGCATTTAATGTTCCTTAATTTGTTCGGCTGTCAGCATAAAGATGCCCCCTGTCCTTAGAGATTCTGGGGTTCCCTATTATTCGTGATCTCCACGGGCTTATGAGTAGACACCTCATACCAGAGTCCAAGCGCTTTTTCTACACTATTGAAACTCAGCCACGTAATCACTGTAACGTCTTGACTGGGCCCGCCTCACGGTGAGCGATATTTCACCAACAATCATATTGAGGAAATACTTGTAGAGAAAGTAAGCAATTAAATCCTAATAAAAAGTAGAAAGTCAATAAAATTGACTTTTGTGTCCTACATCAGTGTCCCCTTCTTGACAATAACTCATCCTCGACTTAATCACCGACTCCTTTGGTGAAAAATATTGCTAGTAATACTGATCCCCTATCAAGGTGATGGTCTTGTCTCTTTCACGGTATCCACCTAGACCTCTACCATGTAATTCTAGTCCAGGAGGACTTTTTTACTCTTGGAACGAATAGGAGTACCAATCGAGTCTTCCTACAGTGGTCGAAATATTACTTTCAGACCGTCCCAGAAGATAATATAGACGTTGGCCCTGCCTCGTTATTGGGTATCCACGTCAAACTGCCACGGTCGCCACAATACTACTATATGGCATGCATCCATCTCCACCACATCATATAATAAAGAGTCCAAATGGTGAATGTGAAACGACATCTCTTAGATAATTTTGTCTCGGTACCTTGCTTTATCCATCCGATCTTGGTGTTTCTCAGTTTTCAGCCCCAACTTTGCAACCATCACCTTAAAGATGACGTTTTCTCCACTGCCACTATCAATGATCACATCGCATACCTTTTGGTCTTGTATCTCGGCACCACGCTTGATCCATCAAATCTTGTATAGTGATTGGTGTTTCTTAGTTATTTACCCTAACTTTGCAGCCATTTCCTTAGAGATGACGTTTTCTCAACTGCCATAGTTAATGATGACATCCTATACCCTTCGTTTGATTGTGCAACGAGTACGAAAGATGTTGTGCCTTTGTGGGTGCTCCTCTCATCTCAGTGTTATAAGAGGACACATTGAATTACCAAGGATCGAGAGAGTGGAACTCCCTAATCAACATCAACCAACTGCTCCTCATAATCGGGTGGGTCATCCCTGATCGCTTCATCCTCTCCATCTTGTTCTTATTTGCTTGTCTCGTCCTTGATCAAGTTTACCATCTTCCTCCTAGGACATTGATGTGAGATCTTTGCCCTGGTTGGTTGCACTTGAAACACTTTTTTGGACCAGGCCGTCCATACGAGATGTTGGATGGGAGAATTGTCACTGATTTCCTTATGACATTGCTGTTGCAGCTGACACCCTTTTCCAGTAGAAGTCATTGGTTGGCTTGGAACTATTGTCGAAACCAAGGATTACTTTTCCTAAATCTGCGCAGATTGCGTCGAGTCATTGGGCTTTGCTCGCATGATGGTGCTCTAGGCCTCTCTAGTTGATTCTCTGCTCGTGTGGCTAAGCTAACAGCTTCTATCATCGTGAAGACAATATGCATCGATACTGAGATGTCCCACATCACCTGGGAATGGGAATGAGGATGTGCTTATATGTATATTCGCACCCTTCTTAACATAACACGTTTTAAAGCCGTAATGGTCATGAACCTATCAAAACTCCATAGTTAAGCGTGCTTCTGCGAGAATAATACCAGGATGGGTGACCTCCTAGGAAGTCTGGTTCAGGGGAGTCAAAAGTGGATAATATTGTGTCATTGGGGATAGGTTGTTACAAATTGTATTATAGTCATTACCTAACCTGACATAGGGGGAGTGTGCACAATCCCATGAGGATTGCTAGTGGGCACTCATTGGGACGCCAAGAATGGGGAGATCCCATAAAGGTTGCAAGTAGGGACGCTGGATCCCAAGACGGTTGCCAGCGGGCACTCGTTGGGACGCCAAGAATGGGGGGATCCCATAAGGGTTGCCAAGGATGCTGGATCCCAAGTAGGGGTGATTGTGACGTCCCACATCGCCTGGGTACGGGAATGAGGATGTGCTTAGATGTATATTCGCACTCTTCTTCACACAATGCGTTTTAAAGCCGTGATGAACATGAACCTATCAGAACTCCGTGGTTAAGCGTGCTTTTACAAGAGTAATACCAGGATGGGTGACCTCTTGGGAAGTCTTGTTCAGGGGAGCCAAAAGCGAAAAATATTGTGTCATCGGGGGTGGGTCGTTACAGATACCCTGTCTTGGATTGCCAAATGCTACCCTCATGTAAATCTTGCAGTCTGTTGTGCTTCTGTCTCCATAAGATCAATCCAGGTGGACAATCGATAAAAATCATCGACATATACCTGGACTGTGCGAGCTTCTTGTCGAAAATCTTGGTATTGTTGTAACAAACGTTACTCAAAGTCTGGTGGTGAAAACCATGCTTTGAGGAGCCGCTTCATATTCATCCATGAAGTCATAAGCCTTTTTCCTTGTCTACCATGCAATATTTGAAGCTGTTCCCCACTAGGCTGAAGCTCATCCCTTAAACTTGTAAGCCACAAACTTTACCTTGCATTCCTCGGGGATACTCATGTACTTGAAGAATCATTCCACCTCCATCACAGGATCTGGGAAATCTTCAATGTGAAGGTCTATCTTCATTCTGTATTCACGAGGATCCTCCTTACCGTAAAATCCTGACGCATAGGTTGCTCTCCATAAAGCACACCTCTATAGCCAACTCCTTCGCGGGCATTCCCCATACCACTAGCGACATCGCGCTCATAACCTCCAACACCTCCACATCTTCCATCCCTAGGTCTTGCTCCAACGTCCCTGCTAAATACTCCATCAACATAATCCTCGACATCGCTAAAGTTGTCATATGTCGGTGGATGATTTATGGTAGCTTAGTGGTGGTGTTGAACGAGTCTCACATGGATCCCATCGTCATCATGGGCAATATCGTCCTTGTGATTTTGAATAAGTCCCATATGCATTCGTTCCAACTTTTCATGCAGCTGCTGCTGGAATTCTTGATGCGTTGTTTTCTGGAACTCCTAGAATTTGGCTCTCGAAAGAACCTCCCTATCACGAACAATATCGTTAAGGGGATTATCGCCATTGCCCTTATTGGCCATGATCAGGATAAAGCCTGCTCTAAGACCAATTGACGTAGCGGAAGACATGGTAACAACAATTAGAAGCGTTTGCTTCTTCTAATTAAAAGACAAAACAAGCTCGTAGGCTTAAGAACGATAAAACACCACATAGTGTTCTAGAAAATTCTCTGATTTGATAAATATTCAATTGTGTGATTTTTACATTGCAAACTTATGTATTTATAGAAGATAAATAGTTGTAAAAAAAGTAAAGTTAATCCTAGTAGTAATAGTAACCTTAGTCCTAGTAGTAATAGTAACTTCAGGACTTTGGTTCTGCATCCCAACAAGTTCTAATTCAACCTGGAGACCATGGTTGCATATTTCTTACACCTTCTTTGTGCAGATGTTAACGAGATGTTGGACATAGGTATAGACCTGGTACATGACGCCCATATCCCATGGCTGTAGACTTGCCTCCCTTGCCCTCGGATTCTGACGACAAAATTGTCGAGGGTGGTGCTCCTTGGTAGATCTTAGGAAATATTTATAATTAATTTTTTGTTGTTTTGAACCTCTGTAACTCCTTCCGGTAATGAATATGAAAATTCTCTTTTGTTTTGGGTCTTTCCGTTGTGTGATGTATTTATGATTTCTGCAGTATAATACACGTACCTCTATAGCTAGGGCTAAAGCATGATTTAGCCTTGGCTATAGATGCGACTCATTCGCTATCAAACCCTAAACCAAGTTTAAACCTTTTGTCGAGAAACCCTGAGTCTATGGTGAAACATAGCCCTTCTTTCTTCAAATCCAAGTCTTAAATCTTGAGTCGTAAAACCCTAACACTTGGGCGAAACCTGGCTCTTCCTTTAGGACTTGGTTTTGAAAAAATCTTATATCAGGAAACCTTGAGTCTAGGGTGAAATCTGGCCCTTCCTTCAAGACTTGGTTTTGAAAAAATAAAGTTTAAACCATGTGCTGGGAAATGCTGAGCCGAAGGGAAACCCGGTCCTTCCTTTAAGCCTTGAAACCAAGCTTACACCTTGGGTTGGGAAACCCTGAGACTAGGGTGAATTCCGACCCTTCCTTCAAGACTTAAAACCAAGTTTAAACCTTGTTTTTTCCTCAGGGTTTTCTTCGTGTCTTATTTTTCCTCAAGGTTTTCTCACTGTCTTGTTTTTCCTCAGAGGTTTCTCCACATCTTGTTTTTCCAAAGAGACGGGAGCAATAAATCTTTGGTTTTCAGGACTGTGGATACCAGTTTCAAACATTCAACGTGTTGATATTACATAATTTAGAGAATTTTTGTATTTATGGATATAAAATTTGACTTTTAGTTTGGCGAAAACATAAATGAAGAAGATAGAAAAATGTCGAGACACTACTGATAATACTTCTTCAGCTGCTCTGCGGTCGAGGCCTTGGTAGGGATCAAACGTCTGCTACTCGGAGGTGATATGCGCCATTTCAGTGAGTCCTAATGACTTGGTAGGGCCCAATCCCACTTAAGGCAAAAGGGGTTTCCCCGAAAGGGGTCCTAGCCGTCGCCATGTTTGACCACAATACTTGGGGTCCTAGCCAGGCTCCCTTTTTGTCTTCAAGCTTTCTTCTTCAACGTCGCCATCAGAATCTTGTTGGTTGCTTCTACTTGCATGTTTGACTGGGGGTGTCCTGGAATGGAAAAATAGTTGTAAATATGTAGCTCCGCGCACCATTTCTAAAACTGTTAACAGTTGAATTGCGTGCTATTGTTTGTGACAAATGCATGCGGGATCCCGTAGCGGCACACTATTGACTTCCATAAGAAATTCTTGACATTTCTGGTCGTAATAGTCACCAAGGCCTCCATCTCGGCCCATTGTGTGGAGATGGAAAGTGCTGAAATTGAGCTCAGCTGTTCCGGGGGATTCTTCATTATATTGACGATCCTTTGGCACTTGTCGTAGTTCTGTACAATCCTACTAAAATCTTCATTCATAAAAGGCCAATAATAACTAGTTTTGACCGCTTTGTGAGCTAACATCCAATTTCCTGCATGGCTACAGTACACCCCCTCTTGTATTTTACGTAAGATGTATCCTGCCTCAGACTTGGAAATACATTTTAGGAGAGGTAGCGTGTATCCTCGTCAATAAAGAGTGTTCCCAATCAATGTGTACAGGGCAGACCGCATCTGCTCCTGCCTAGACTTCTTCTTATCCTTCGAGAACTTCCCTTCCTTTATATACTGGACAACTTCCTCAGCCCAACCTGGGGTTTTAGCAACTTGTACCTGCATAATTTTCACTGGTTGTGTAATTGAAGGTTCAGTTAAGGTCTGTATGGATGTACTCATTGGTCTAAGTCTTCGATCTCTTCATCTGTCACGGATCCGAGGCAAGCCATAAAACCTGCCCACGCATTATTTGCTTGTCGAACTCTCGTCATTAGCACATTCTCGTTATTTGATTGCCCGAATTTCACTTCATCTTTTCTCCCCGGGCCTTATACTCTCCCTATATATGCCCAACTACTACCAGGTTTCAGACTCCCAATTCTAAGGCTACCCCCATTCCAGCTATGATGGCCTCATCATACTCAGCTTCGTTGTTTGTGGTTGCGAAAGCCAATCTTATCACTAACTCCAAGTGTTCTTCCTCTGGGCTTACAATCACAACACTGGCACCACTACTTTTTTAGGTGGACGATCTGTCTGTTTATGCCACTCAATTGTCTTCAACGGGAAGTCCAACTTCTTCTGGGAACTTGTTGAACTCTGCCAGGAAGTCAGCCAACGCCTGCATTTTGATAGTTGTTCACGGATGGAAGTCAACGTCAAACTCTTCGAGCTCTACTACCCAATTAACCAATCTTCTGAAGATATCTAACTTCTGCAGGACCATCTTCAATGGATGCTCCCTAAGGACCCTAATGGCGTGTGCTTGGAAGTACGACCTCAACCTACTTGCCAAGACACTATCAATGCAAATACCACTTTCTCTATTTGAGGATATCGTTCCTCTGCCCCGTGAAGAGCTTTATTGGTGAAGTATACTGGCTTTTGAATTCCTTGATCCTCTCGTATCAGGACTGAGTTTACTATTGATGGTGATATTGCTAGGTAGATGAAAAGACATTTTCCTCAATTGCACTACTGATTAGTGCTGGACACCCAAGAACTGCTTCAACTAATTGAAGGCTTCGCACTCCTCATAGCGTCTAGAATGTCTCGGCCAAGTCGCTGATGTGCTTGGTCGCCAATATGCTCTTCACAAACATGTCGTCCACGTAGACCTCCCCATGTTCGTCCCTATTTGTTCCCAGAACATTTTGTTAACAAGCCGCTGGTATGTATCCCCGGCATTCTTCAATCCAAACGGCATGACTTTGTAGCAATAGAGCCCTCGATCGGTGAAGGTTGTTTTCTCCTGGTCCACCTCAAGTCTGTGTATCTGGTTATACCCCTAGATGACATCCATGAAACTAAGGAGCTCTTCGCCTGAAGTTGAATCCACCAATAGGCAAGGGGAAGTTGTCCTTCGAGCAAGCCTTATTGAGATTAGTGAAGTCTACACACATCCTCTACTTGCTGCTGGACTTCTTCACCATTACCACGTTCTCCTAGCTCAACTTCAAATAATTCTTGAGCACCAACTAGTATAGAATGTTCGCCAAAATCCCGTTATCCACGAAGATCTGTTGGACATTGTGATTTGCAATTCCTTAATTTGATTACCAGAGCATCTTTGTGGAGGAAAGAGATCCCTATATAATCATCATTCGAGAACCCTATCACCCGAAACTCCTTCTGGAACTTAATGGGCCACTCTCCACTACATACACACCTCCAGATTCTTCGCCTACCGGGCATATATGCCTTTTTTGTAGAATTGGATGCACCTTTTCCTACAAACCCCCCGGCTATAGTCTGGATCTCAGCTATAACCTCCTGAGATTCCCAGGTTCTCGGAGCTGCTTACTCTTGCTTCTTTCCCATTTTCGGTCATCCCTTCTGTCTTCGTTCACCCAGGGGACATTATCCCGCCTCCTGTCATCGTGCCGAGGAGGGTAGGGTTGGCAGTCTCAGGGTTGATACTCCCTGTGTTGGTAGTCCCGAGGTTGGTGGTCTCGGGTTTGGTAGTCTTGGTGATTTTGAGGCCGGTTGTTCCCGTCATTTCCTATTTGATTCCTCTGTTCCCCTGAAAACTGGATCAACTTTTCGTTTTTTATGAATTGCTCGATTAGTAACCTCAGAGTATGGTGACCTGCTGCCTCATGGAAATTGCAGTACTTATCTTTGTTATGGGATGAGGATAACTTAGTATCTTTGGAGGTCGACGAAACTCCGGGTCTTGTTTATTTCCCTCAGCACTTCTAATACCCTGGTTTTGAGAGGCAAGGTGTTGTAGTCTTGGAACTTCTTTGCCGCCTTTGAATTTTCTCTGTCCACCTTTTTGAACTACTTTCTCTTCTTCTCCAGGGGTGCCTCCTGGGGTTGCCTCGAGTTAACCATTACCTTCAAAGTTTCTTCCTGATTGATAAATTCCTCCACCTTATTCATAAGCCTTGCAAGGTACTCAGTTGCTTCCGGGCCAACTTCTTCTTCAGCGATACCTCTGGTGAAAGGCCCTGGTAAAGAGTTGCAAAAATCATGTTGTCGGTGGCATCTTCAACCGCCATCTTTTCCAAGTTGAACCGAGCCATGAATTCCATAAGAGTCCCAGATCTCCTGTGATCACAATCTTAACCACTCCCGGATGGTTGCATCGGTTCCCAAGGCAACCACTTCCTAGAACTTCAAGGGAGTCAAACTCCATGCCTGGGACAAGTTCATCTCGAAAGCTACGCTTGGACACATCGCATGATCACCCATTCCGGGAGCAACAATTTATGGGGATAGCTAATCCTGGCGCTTGTTCTACAGGGGTTCAAGGCCTACTACGATCCTCATTGGGATAATGTAGGTTCGATGGCCCATAGTCATCTTGACAGGCCAGGCTGAATGGGATTTTTCCCAACAGTTACCTCTTAATTCACCCAAGCAGACACCCCTTCGCCTTTGAATCCCAGTTGCCTCGGCTTGATCAATTGGAGGTTTCAATCATTACCGTTGCGGTAATCATGACAACCTTTATAAATGCCGTAACCAATAGGTTCCTTGATCCCAATAATTGATGCCACATGCCTATCCATACTTGGTCTGCCTCCTACAGTTCTCAGGACTATCTGACACCAGAGCACCTCCTAGCACATGTCCTTCTCTGGTTAGGTCCCCCAGCACGCCTTTTGACATATCATTTAAAAATTATGTCTGCTGCCCATCAATGTGCTATCTCCATACCTACGTGTCGGTGTCTCGGCATTCCGTCCGTTGTACTTCCTGATAATGCAGCGCGTGACTACTCCTCGGACAGGTGTCTTAGTCCCAACGGTTTCTCCTGTCCTTTTGTTGTACTTCCTAGAAATGCCCTGCACGTCGGCATGTCCAAGGCACATTTCCACACTCTGGTGGTTCTCCCATCATCCTTTTTGATGGATAAACACGGAACATCTTGTGTGCAACTCTCCATATCAAGCCGCATCTGAGTTATTGCACTAATTGGCTATATCAAGCCGCATCTGAGTTATTGTACTAATTGGTTGTCCTGAGTGTTTTCCTTACTTCTCTCTCTCTCTCTCTCTCTCTCTCTCTCTCTCTCTCTCTCTCTCTCTTCTTCTCCTTATTCTTTCCTTCTTTTCCCCAAACTTTCTCGAACTTTTTTTAGTCTTTGCAACTTCATCCATTTCCTCAAGAATGCCTTCTTATACTAACCCTTCCATCTTCAGCAACCAGCTTTCTAGTGGCGCACCGGCTTACCCTCCTCTCTAACTCATGGCGAAGAGGTCCAATTTGCCGTTGTTTATCCCAGCGTTGAGGACTAGAATTTGGGTGGAGTTTCTGCCAATGAGACGATCCGAAACCCCGACGAAGCTCCCGCCGTTCATGAGGTCTAGTAGTACCTGGACTATTCCCATAGACTTTGGTCCATCTTTACAGTGGCGGATGAGGTGATCCTCTAGCACAACTTCGACATCCCACTGTCGATACTTATTCACTTTTCCAACCTAAACTCTAAAGCCATCCCAATTCCCGATTTTGCAGACAAACGCATCCATAAAAGGATGCTCCTTGCTGGTGTGCGCTTCCTATTCCTGGATTTTTTAAGGAATTGCTATGTTGTTTCCGGCTAGCTTCATTCCAGGTAATGCCCATTGAGTTGAGGTATTTTCCTTGCCACATATCTTCAGTAGTTGACGTCCTTCCCAGGAACCATCTCTTGGAATTCTTTGCCATTTAATATGACCGATTTTTTACAATGATGGGACTCTAGTGTTCACAATCCAGTCGAAGAACCAGTTCATCGCTCAAGCAAAGCTACTCCAACAATAAGAATTAATTTTTGAAGTTCTTCTTTGTCTCGCGCGCTTGGGAGTCATCTCCTAGGGATATATACCAGAAGACTAGAGAGTGTCTCCGGAATGGGGCCAGTTAAAGAAGGATTGTAAGTACTCAACCTATTTTTCATCTTGTAGTTCCAATCGTCTTCAATTATTTGACTCTCATGGTTTTTCTTTGTAGTGGAGGAATTTCTTGACTTGACCCGGGAGTAGAAGAAAGGGATCAAGGCAATGCTCAGGTACTCCATGCTCCCCGAGAATGTGGAGAAATGGACTTCGACGCAATTGTTACCGACGCTGCGCTCCGAGAAAGGTTTGGCTACAACATCCTCGAGGACAAAGGTCACTTGGACCCAAGAGGGAAACACCAAAGAAGCGCAATAAGGGCAAGGCCATTGAGTCTTCGCAACATAATTCCCCCAAGCCGTTCCTGAAAAAATGGTGCCGACAATGAAGGTTCTGTCTAAGAAGACAGCCCCAGTGACAAATGATATGTCTCCCACTACTCCAACCGTTTCTTGACCCGCCCTCGGCTCGGGTGGTCACATTTTTTAGCCTCTCCCAGCAGTGGGGTTCCCTTCTTGGGAGGAAAGCGCCGCACCACAAACCGCTGCTCCCTAAGAATGTGGAGAAATGGACTTCAACACAATTGTTACTGACGCTGCGATTCGAGAAAGGTTTGGCTACAACATCCTCGAGGACAAAGGTCACTTGGACCCATGGGGGAAACCAAAGAAGCGCAATAAGGGCAAGGCCACTGAGTCTTCGTAACACAATTCCCCCAAGCCGTTCCTGGTGACGAGTGATATGGCTCCTACTACTCCGACCATTTCTTGACCCGCCTCCAGCTCGGGTGGTCACATTTTTTAGCCTCTCCTGGCAGTGGGGTTCCCTTCTAGGGAGGAAAGTGCAGCGCCACAAACCAAAGGAATTCCCCCGGAGCACTAAGAAGTAAACCTTTCTTCGTGGCAGGAGGAAGTAGGACAACCGACTGCCGAGGTTTCCCCACCCCCTCGAGTTGAAGGTGCTCCAGACACCACTCTTTTATGCTCAAGGAGTCTGAAGAGGAGTATGGAAAGCTTTGAAAAAAATACTGGCACTGGAAAGCCAAAGCTCTGAGATATCTGAAGGAGCTTTCCATTGAACTGGGCTTGGATCACGTAATGGAAGACTTGGTAACAAAAATTAGAAGCGCCTACGTCTTCTAAGTAAAAGATAAAAAGAAGCCTGCAGGCTTAAGAACAATAAAACTCCTCAGAGTGTCTGAGAAAATTCTCTGATTTGACAAATATTCAATTGTGTGATTATTCATTGGAAACTTATGTATTTATAAAAGATAAATACTTGTAAAGAAATTAAAGCTAGTCCTAGTAATTGAAAAAGGGAAATTGACTTCTAAAAGTAAAAGCCAAGTGTGTGCACAAAGTGTCAACAAAAATAACAATGCGAAAAATAAATGACACAAGGATTTTTGTTAACGAAGTGGAAACTGAAGATGAGAGAAAAACCACTCCGAACCAGCCAAACCCAGGATATCCACTATTCAGAAGACAAAGCTAGATACAAAGCAGTAACACTCACATACCCCTGATGCAGTAGTCGTACCTTACTCTCTAACGTGTAACCCAACACAAACGCTTCCCAACCAGGTTTCCTACCTAAAGGGGTCTTCAATAGAATCTTTTACCTTAGGGCCGTCCCCTAAGATAGATTTTAGTTGTAGCGCAGCAACAACACACTTGCAATGGCTTGAGAGAGAACAAGTCAACTCCGATAACTTCACAAAATAACTCTCTAAGCTCTGAAAGAATTCAATACCGAATTCTTGCAGTTCTCAAGGCCCAGGAGCCTCTATTTATAGGATAAGGGTTCAAATGAGCGACTGCAGTAATATGTACAGACGTCGTCCGGACAGACAACTGTGCGACCAGAATTTTTGAGATTTTCGCTGAAAATCTTTTCTGTTTGACAGCCGCGTCCGGACGGTGAGGCATTGTCGTCCAGATGGTCGCATGTCCGCTGCAAGTAATTTTCATATAAGGCTTTCGCGCGTCCGGACCCAGGGGGATGGCCATCCGGACGGTTAATCTTCAACACGCAATTTCCATATTTACTGTGCGCGCGTCTGGACCATGAAAGGCAAGAGTCCGGACGGTTGAAGTCGAATTCGCAATTCCATATCTGTTGAACGCACGTCCAGACGGTTGAATTTGTATTACGATTCTTGCCTTAAGGAGAAGCACGTCCGGATGGGAATCTACGTCGTCCGGACGGTTGCATCAATCTTCCCATAATTGAACATGGAAAGAATCTGAAGCTTGGTCGAATACTGAGAGGCGTCCGGACGGGCTGCTGATACGTCCAGACAGATGAAAACTGGAACAGAAGCTTCTCGATGCAGTGAAGGGTCCGGACAGAAATAACATGTCGTCTGGACGGATGATGCTTGATCTGTCTGGCGTCCAGACGGTATGGTATGTCGTCCAGACGGATGGAACAGTGGACAGATTCGAGTCCGGACTCCCACAGCACGGTTGTCAGGACGGCTGACAGGGAACCGATTCTTCTGACTTGTAACTAGTGCAGAATCTCTGAAGTACTTCTGAATAGTAGAATCCCTGTGAAGAGCATTCTTTACATACAAGTGATTTTATCCTAAACAGAATGAGGTCAATCACAAACTAACAAACTCCCCCATTTGGCCATTCTGGGACAAAAATCACTTGACCGGTTTGGAAATACATTCCCGGTCCAAAAATAAAAATTACTCCCCCTAACGGTCTCAGAAGGACCAGGGTAAACAAAAAGAAAGTACGAAATAAGAAGACATCAAGCTGAACTGCAGAAAGAAAAGCAGCATGGTTAGGTCCTTCACAAGTATAATAGCACACGTATGTATCCCTGCCTTGAGAAAATAGTCACAAAGCATGTCAAAATTATGCAAACATATAGTCGATAGACAAGGATAAGTTAGGCAAATATTTCCCTACAAACAGAGTAATGAGAATAGCGTTTTCAGCTCATGCAATGTGTGGGTGTGTGAAGACTTTGCCCATAAGGTATGACTTTCAATATTTTAACAAATATCAACCAGATTTCCTAGACAAGAGAGAAAGAAAATCAGAGACAGATAAGTCAAAAGTCAAACCTTATAACTTACTAGGGCCTAGTCACCCTCATTTGATACACTCCCCCTAAGATGCAGCACCTAAATGTTTTACTTGTACCATGAAGGACAAAGTAAATGTTTTACTTGCACGTAGAGAGCAAGGCTATAGCAAGATCAGTACATAAGCAGTGAACACACAGTTAAAGCACATAATTCATATGATTTACTGCTTGATTCTTATGATGCTGCAATCTAGAGTGAATGCCAGAGTTTTTAGGTTCTAGGTTCAACTAGAATGTGGTCAATTTGGACCATCTTATCAAAGACATCTTCTTTTATCCAAAAAGTCTAGAAACATAAAGTCAGAGAATGAAAGATGTACCTTTAGGGGAGTCTTTGATAGTGCACATTTTCATCTCATGAGGAAAGAAGCTATCAATCATTACAGGTGAGCAGGAAAACTTTTGCATATGTCAGACTTATTTTCTCAACCATATGTAAGAATAATTCATTAATGCATAATGAACTAATAACCCAAGTAAAATACATGAGATAGCTGACATACCTTAGAAGGGATCATCCTGCTACACAACTCCCAAAGTTTTTTTTTTTTTTTTTTACAAAAACAACCTCATGCTATCAAAGGATAAGACAACAATCCTAACATGGAAGCGCATGTCTAGCACATGGCACAAACACCAATGGCTTTCCGAAGGGACTCAAACCTGCTACCATCTAGAGGTTTGGTAAGAATGTCAGCCATTTGGTTTTCAGTGGGGATGAATGAGAGAGAAACTACCTCTGATTCCACAAGATCACGTAAGAAGTGATGTCTAATGTCGATGTGCTTGGTCTAAGAGTGCTGAACAGGATTCTTGGAGATATTGATAGCACTAGTATTATCACAGTTGATAATCATAGTATCTTGAGAGAATCCATAGTCGCCTAGCAATGTCTTCATCCACAGTAATTGGGTGCAACAGCTACCCGCAGCAATATACTCAGCATCAGTAGTAGAGAGAGATATAGAGGCTTGTTTCTTGCTCATCCATGCTACAAGATTGTTCCCCACATAGAAACATCCTCCCGAAGTGCTCTTTCTATCATCATCATTTCCAGCCCAGTCTGCATCAGAGTATCCTGCAACAACAAGATTTGTTTCTCTAGAATACCAAATGCCATAGAGAAGGGTATCATTGACATAGCTGATGATACGCTTGACTGCAGTGAGATGAGATTCCTTCGGATTTGCTTGAAAACGAGCACAAACTCCGACACTGAAGGCAATGTCTGGTCGGCTGGCTGTAAGATACAGAAGACTCCCTATCATACTTCTGTAAAGGGATGGATCAACAGATTTCCTGCAAGATCACTGTTAATCTTGACACTGGTGCTCATGGGAGTGCGGGCACGACTCTTTCCATCCAAACCAAAACGTTTGACTAGATCCTTAGCATACTTGGATTGAGAGATGAAGATGCCTTTAGCAGTTTGCTTGACTTGAAGGCCAAGGAAGTAGTTCAACTCACCAATTCATGCTCATCTCAAATTCCTGCTTCATTTCTTCAGAGAACTCATGGGCAAGAGAGTCTAAGGTAGCTCCAAAAATGATGTCATCAACATAAATTTGAGCAATGAGTTTGTGAGTACCTTGTTTTCGATCTGCTTGTCCCCTTGTAAACCCTTTAGCCAGAAGATAAGTGGTGAGACGCTCATACCATGCCCGAGGAGTCTGCTTAAGCTCGTATATAATGCCTTCTTCAGCTTGTACACATGATGGGGATAATGAGGATCTTCAAAACCCTTCGGCTGTTCTACAGACTTCTTCTTGAAGAACACCGTTTAGAAATGCACTTTTTACATCCATCTGATATAGTTTGAAACCAAGATGACAAGCAATAGAGAGAAAATTTTTGATGGATTCTAACCTGGCACATGAGGCAAAGGTTTCATCAAAGTCTACTCCCTCTATCTGAGTATATCCTTGTGCAACAAGACGGGCTTTATTCCAAATTACAGTACCATGCTCGTCTGTTTTATTCTTGAAAATCCACTTGGTACTAATGATATTCTGTTCGGTAGGACGGGGGAACCAAGGTCCAGACATCATTTCTGGTGAATTGATGGAGCTCATCATGCATTGCAGACACCCAGCCTTCATCCTAAAGGGCTTCATCAACTTTCTTGGGTTCTGTCTGAGCAAGGTAGCAGCTGTAGGAGACTTGATTAGCTATTTCACTGGTAGGCTGAATGATTCTGCTTCTTAGCCTACGCCCTTCATCTATGGTCCCAAGAAGCTGCTAAGGAGGATGATTGTGCTTCACCCATGATCGCTTAGGCGGATTAGCAGGAGTATCCTCATCTTCGGAAGTAGTGGGAGTGGTATCCGAAGTGGGAGAAGAAGGAGATTCATCTGGAGACATGTTCGGGGAAGACTTAATAATATCAGTTGGAGCTGGATCAACTGAATCGAGCTTATTTTCTTCTTTGCTGCTTGGTCTCTCAACTTCTTCATCATCAATAACCACGTTTATAGATTCCATCACAATCTCTGTTCTTTTATTGAAGACCCTGTAGGCTCTGTTTTAAAGTACCCCAAGAATATATACCTTCGTCACTCTTGGAATCAAATTTTCCAAGATTCTCCCTGTCACAAAGGATATATAGCATTTGCTTCCAAAAGTTTTGAAGTACTTTACCGTGGGTTTTTTACCTCGCCAAATTTCATAGGGGGTCTTGGTTGTTTTAGGCCTCAAGTAGACTCTGTTGATAATATGGCATGCAGTGTTTTACTGCTTCTCCCCAAAAATGTTGAGCAAGATTCCTTGAGTGGATCATTACACGAGAGCCATCTCTTGAATAACCCTATTCTTTCTTTCAACAACTCCATTTTGCTGAGGAGTAATAGGAGAAGAAAATTCCTGCTTGATTCCGTAAGAGAGACAGAATTCTTCGAACTTGGAATTTCCGAACTCTCTTCCATGATCACTGCGGATTCTCATAATCTGGCAGTTCTGCTCAACCTGAATCTTCTTGAATAAATGCTGAGCTACATCAAAAACATCAGATTTTTCCCGAAGAAGAATAGCCCAACTATATCGAGAAAAATCATCCACAATAACCAGAATATATCTTTTCCCACCTAGACTAGCAGTTCTAGTGGAACCCATGAGAACCATGTGCAGCAATTCTTAATATCTAAAAGTTCAAATACCTAAGGTCTTCTTATGGGCTGCTCGAGTTTGATTCCCCAGTTGGCAAGAACCACACATATTCCTTTCTCAGTCCTCTCCATTTTGGGTAGATCTTTAACAATGTCTTTGCCTGCAATTTTTAACATATCGGAGAAATTTAGATGCCCTAACCTCCGATGCCACAGCTCACTGTCATCAATGGTTACTTTATTGCAGAAGATCTGAGGATCTGTAGTGAGACCAGGAAGACCATAGCAGTTGTCAACAGTTCTTTCACCCCCCATAAGCCATTTGCCATTGCTGTCAAATATGTTATATTCCTTCTTGGAGAATTGCACCACCAAATCATTCTCACAAAATTGGCTAATGCTCCTCAGATTTGCCTTGAGTCCCTCTACATACAAAGCTTCCTGAGATGTTCCAAGGCCTAGAATGTCGATGATTCCATTTTCAATGACTTTAAATTGGCTCCCATCTCCATAGGTGATCCGTCCACCTTGGCCCATTTGGACTTCGCTCATTAGGGGTGAGGTATGCTAACTTCTCTCACTAATGAGTTTAACTTGATCACTTAACATTTTAACTTATTCTTCAAATTTTGGTTCATCACTACAGATCACTATGGACAAGAGTTTTTGTTCCAAGGTTTTTGAGACCTAATCTGGAAACAATTCGGGCGAATATGACCAGTAACATCACAGTGGTGACATGTAGGTATAGACTGACTTGCCCCTTTATCCCCACCAATAGATTGAGTATGATTATGAGACATGACCCATAATGAACATGGTTCTATGAACAGACATATATCATGAGAAATAGAAGCAACTTCATCCATACTCAATTTACAGACATATCATGAGTAAAAGGCAAGTGTGTGCACAAAGTGTCAACAAAAATAACAATGCGGAAAATAAATGACACAAGGATTTTTGTTAATGAAGTGGAAACTCAAGTTGAGAAAAACCACTCCGAGGCAGCCAAACCCAGGATATCCACTATTCAGAAGACAAAGCGATACAAAGCAGTAACACTCACATACCCCTGATGCAGTGGTCGTACCTTGCTCTTTAACGTGTAACCCAACAAGAACGCTTCCCAACCATGTCTCCTACCTGAAGGGTATTCAATGGAATCCTTTACCTTAGGGAGACGCCTAAGATAGACTTCAGTTGTAGCCCAGCAACAACACACTTGCAATGGCTTGAGAGAGAACAAGTCAGCTCCGATAACTTCACAAAATAACTCTCTAAGCTCTGAAGGAATTCAATACCGAATTCTTGCAGTTCTCAATGCCCAGGGGCCTCTATTTATAGGCTGAGGGTTCAAATGGGCGACTGCAGTAATATGTACAGACGGCGTCCGGACGGTGAACCTGAGCCATCCAGACGGACAACTGTGCGACCAGAATTTTTGAGATTTTCGCTGAAAATCTTTCCTGTTTGAGAGCCGCTTCCCGACGGTCGCATGTCCGCTCCAAGTAATTTCCATATAAGGCTTTGCGCGTCCAGACCAAGGGGGACGGCCGTCCGGACGGTTAATCTTCAACACGCAATTTTCATATTTACTATGCGCGCATCCGGACCATGAAAGGCTGGCGTCCGGACGATTGAAGTCGAATCCGCAATTTCCATATCTGTTGAACTCGCGTCCGGACGATGGCAGACTGGCTTCCAGACGGTTGAATTTGAATTGCAATTCTTACCTTAAGGAGAAGCGCGTCTGGACGAGAGAATACACGTTGTCCGGACGGTTGCATCAATCTTCCCATAACTGAAAATGGAAAGAATCTGAAGCTTGGTCGAATACTGAGAGGCGTCCGGACGGGCTGCTGATACGTCCGGACGGATGAAAACTGGAACAGAAGCTTCTCGATGCAGTGAAGGGTCCGGACGGAAATAACACATCGTCTGGACGGATGATGCTTGATCTGTCTGGCTTCCGGACGACATGCCATGTCGTCCGGACAGATGGAACAGTGGACAGATAGGAGTCCAGACGGGATGGCACGGTCGTTTGGACGGTTGACAGGGAACCGATTGTTCTGACTTGTAACCAGTGCAGAATCTCTGAAATACTTCTGAATAGTGGAATCCCTGTGAAGAGCATCTTTACATACAAGTGATTTTGTCCTAAACAGAATGAGGCCAATCACAAACTAATAGTAATAATAGTAAACCTAGTCCTAGTAAATAAATAATTGAAGAGAAAGTAAACCCAATCCAAGTAAGGAAGGAAAATAATTAAATCCTAATCAAAAGTAGATTTATTGACTTTTGTATCCTACATTAGTCTCCCCTTCTTGAAAATAACTCGTCCTCGAGTTAATCACCAACTCCTCCGTTGGAAAATATTGAAAAACATCTACCACATTGAATGTTGAGGACTGTGGCCGGTAATACCAATCCTCTATCAAGGTGATGGTCTTGTCTCTTCATGCGGTGGTCGAAATATTATCTTCAGACTGTCCCAGAAGATAATGCAGATGTTGTCCCTGCCTCGGTACTGGGTATCCACGTCAAATTGCCACGATTGCCCCAATACTACTATATGGCATGCATCCATCTCCACCACATCACATAATAACGAGTCTGAATGGTGAATGTTAACCGACATCTCTCGAATATTTTGTCTCAGTACCTCGCTTGATCCATCCGATCTTGTACGGTGATGGGTGTTTCTCAGTTTTCAGCCTCAAATTTGCAACCATCACCTTAGAGACGACTTTTTTCTCCACTGCCACTGTCAATGATGACATCGCAAGGTCTTGTATCTTGGCACCTTTCATGAGCCATCTGATCTTGTACGGTGATGGGTGTTTCTCGACTCAACTGCCATTGCCAATGATGACATCACATACCGTTTGGTTGACTGTGCAGCGAGTATGAAAGATATTATGCCTTTGTTTATGCTCCTCTTGTCTCGATGTTAAGAGGACGTGCTGAAGGGGGATCCTGTAACGGCAAACTATTGATTTCCACAAGAAATTCCTGACATTCCAGGTCGTAATAGTCACCAAAGCCTTCACCTCGGCCCACTTCATGAAGTAGTCTACCGCCATGACTAGGAACTTACAAAATCTTCCTTTCCCTTAAGGGGTAGAGGCCAATGATGTCTACCCCCCATTGCGCGCGAAGGGCTAAGGTGCCAAAACTAAGCTCAGCTGGTCCTGGGGATTCTTCATTCATAAAAGGACAATAATAACCGGTTCTGACAGCCTTGTGAGCTAACATCCGGCTTCCTCCATGGCTAACGCACACCCCTCGTGTATTTTATGTAAGACGTATTCTGCCTCGAACTTGGAAATACACTTTAAAAGAGGTAGCGTGTATGTTGGTAAAGAGTGTTCCCAATCAATGTGTACCTAGCAGACCGCATTTGCACCTGCCAAGACGACTTCTTATCCTCGGGGAGTTCCTCAGCCCACCAGGGGTTTTAGCGACTTGTACCTGCATAATTTTCACAGGTTGTGTAATTGAAGTTCAATTATGGTTTGTACGGTTGTACCCGTTGGTCTGAGAATTCGATCTCTTCATCTATCCTAGCCTGCAAAATTCGATCTCTTCATTAGATCCAAGGCGGGCCAAGAAATCTGTCCCTTCATTATCTGCTTGTCCCCTCTAGTCATTAGCACATTCACAAAGGAGTCTCGAATTTCTTGTACCTTTGCCATATATCGCTTCATCTTTTCTCCCCGGGCCTTATATGCCTAACTACCTATGAATTGCTCCTAATTCTCAGGGCTACCCCCATTCCAGCAATGACGGCCTCATACTCAGCTTCGTTGTTTGTGGTTGCGAGGCTAATCTTATCACAAACACCAAGCGTTTCCTTTTGCCCTTTGGGCTTACAATCACAACACCAGCACCCATCCCCTCTTTCGGGTGGACGATCCTTCTGTTTACGCCACCCAATTCTTCTAGGAACTTGCTGAACTCTCTGCCAGGAAGTCAGCCAACGCCTGCCTTTTGATAGCTGTCCGTGGATGGAAGTCAGCGTCGAACTCTCCGAGCTCCACTGCCCAATTAACTAATCTTCCGAAGATATCTAGCTTCTATAAGACCTCTTCTTCAATGCTGAGGACCCTAATGGTGTGTGACTATGAATGCAAAAATACCCACCTTTTCTATCCCAAGATACCATTTCTCTGCCTTGCCTTGCTCTACTGGTGAAGTATACCGGCTCCTGAACTCCTTGATCTCCCCAACTAGGCAAAGGATTTTTTTAGGATTTCGAAGCATTTAAGGCACTTACTTGTTGATCGTGAAATAAACCAGTTCAAGGAAACAATTCTTCTGGTGAGTTCCGGGCAGCTTACATGTCTAGCACTACTTGCACCTCTCGGGATTCGCCTGCCTGGACATTACAAAGCCGAGAAAGTTTTTCATATCATATCTCCTTAGCGTCTAGAATGTCTCGGCCAAGTCGCTGATGTGCTTGGTCGCTAGTATGCTCTTCACCAACATGCCATCCACGTAGACCTCCATGTTCGACCCTATCTATTCCCGAAACATCTTGTTGACCAACCGCTGGTATGTAGCTCCGACATTCTTCAATCCGAACGGCATGACTTTGCAGCAATAGAGCCCTCGATCAGTGTTGAAGGTTGTCTTCTCCTGGTCCACCTTGTG
Organism: Alnus rubra; assembly: GCA_028654335.1. NCBI lineage: Eukaryota > Viridiplantae > Streptophyta > Magnoliopsida > Fagales > Betulaceae > Alnus > Alnus rubra. Next base: position 2,185,915 of record JAJPGS010002490.1, on the reverse strand, counting down.
CATACATATCTGGTTATACCACGAGAAGGCATCCATGAAATTGAGGAGTTTATGACCCGAAATTGAGTCCACCAATAGGCCTATCCGGGGCAAGGGGAAGTTTTCCTTCGAGCAAGCCTTATTGAGATTAGTGAAGTCTACAGACATCCTCCACTTGCCGCTGGACTTCTTCATCGCTAGCCATTCGGGTAATATACTTTTCTGATAAATTTGGCGTTTTCTCCAGCTCATCTGTGGCTGCTTGATTCCTCTCGGGTGCATAGCTCGTCTCTTCTACTTTACTGGCCAATGGTCCACATTCAGTTTATGGACCATTACCGAGGGATCTATTCTTAGCATATCTTCATGGCTCCAAGCAAACACATCACCATTGTTCCGGAGGAAGGCTGTTCTTTCAAATTCCTTGGGCAAACTGTTGGAGTCATCGATTAGAAACTCCTCAATTCTTTGACCGGCTCTGCGCTCTGTAATTGCTACTTTTCTTCCTTACACCCCATCCCTCTTTGATAGCATTGTACACCTAAGGGCAATTACTAGCCTCGAGACAATTCCTGCCATCACCGGAAGTTCGATCAAACCCAACGGGTTGAAGGGTTTACCTTCTAGACAATTCCTGCCATCACCGGAAGTTTGATCAAACCTAGCGGCTGAACTTGTTCGCTTGTAAACCCCATCAGAGGAAAATGAATCAAAACTATCTTCACCCGATCCAACTTCAAATTCTCGAACACTGACTAGTATAGAATGTCTGCCAAACATAATCATCATCCGAGTGTCACTGTGGAGGAAAGAGATCCCCACATAATTGTCATCCGAGAACCCAGGGATTCCTTCTTTTGGAACTTCATGGGCCTCTCTTGACTACACCTTCGAATTCTTCTCCTGTCGGGCATATATATATATATGCCTTTTCGGCAGAATTGGATGCACCTCCTCCGGCAAACCCCCCGACTATAGTCGAAATCTTAGCTAAAAACCTTTTGATTCCCAGGTTCTTGACAACGCTGGCTCCTGTTTCTTTCCCGTGTTCGATCATCCTTTCTTTCTTCATTCTCCCGTGAGACATTATTATCTCGCCCCCTGCCATCTTGCCGAGGGTCCCATGGACGATAGTCTTGTGGTCTCGAGTTTGGTAGTCCAATGATTTTGAGGCCGGTTGTTCCCGTCATTTCCCAATTGATTTCTCATTCCCCCTTGGTATGGTGACCTGCTACCTCATGGAAGTAGCAATGCTTGGAATTTCTTTACCACCTTCGGCTCTTCTCTGTCCGCCTTTTTGAACTCTTTTCTCTTCTTCTCCAAGGGTGCCTCCTGGGGCTGCTGTGACGTCCCACATCGCCTGGGAATGAGGATGTGCTTATATGTATAAATAGACCCTTTATGACACAACGCGTTTTAAAGCCGTGATGGCAATGAACCTATCAGAACTCCACAGTTAAGCGAACCACTGCGAGAGCAATCTCAGGATGGGTGACCTCCTGGGAAGTCTGATATGGGGAGCCAAAAGCGGACAATATTGTGTCATTGGGGGTGGGTCGTTACAAATGGTATCAGAGCCATTGCCCAGCCTGAGATGGTGGGAGCGTGCACAAGCCCAAGAGGGTTGCCAGCGGGCACTCGCTGGGATGCCAAGAATGGGGTGATCCCATGAGGGTCGCCAGCGAGGACGCTGGGTCCCAAGGGGGGGTGATTGTGACGTCCCACATCGCCTGGGAATGAGGATGTGCTTATATGTATAAATGCACCCTATATGACACAACGCGTTTTAAAGCCGTGATGGCAATGAACCTATCAGAACTCCGCAGTTAAGCGAGCCGCTGCGAGAGCAATTCCAGGATGGGTGACCTCCTGGGAAGTCTGATATGGGGAGCCAAAAGCGGACAATATTGTGTCATTGGGGGTGGGTCGTTACAAATGGTATCAGAGCCATTGCCCAGCCTGAGATGGTGGGAGCGTGCACAAGCCCAAGAGGGTTGCCAGCGGGCACTCGCTGGGATGCCAAGAATGGGGTGATCCCATGAGGGTCGCCAGCGAGGACGCTGGGTCCCAAGGGGGGGTGATTGTGACGTCCCACATCGCCTGGGAATGAGGATGTGCTTATATGTATAAATGCACCCTATATGACACAACGCGTTTTAAAGCCGTGATGGCAATGAACCTATCAGAACTCCGCAGTTAAGCGAGCCGCTGCGAGAGCAATTCCAGGATGGGTGACCTCCTGGGAAGTCTGATATGGGGAGCCAAAAGCGGACAATATTGTGTCATTGGGGGTGGGTCGTTACAAATGGTATCAAAGCCATTGCCCAGCCTGAGATGGTGGGAGCGTGCACAAGCCCAAGAGGGTTGCCGGCGGGCACTCGCTGGGACCCCAAGAATGGGGTGATCCCATGAGGGTCGCCAGCGAGGACGCTGGGTCCTAAGGGGGGTGATTGTGACGTCCCACATCGCCTGGGAATGAGGATGTGCTTATATGTATAAATAGACCCTTTATGACACAACGCGTTTTAAAGCCGTGATGGCAATGAACCTATCAGAACTCCGCAGTTAAGCGAGCCGCTGCGAGAGCAATTCCAGGATGGGTGACCTCCTGGGAAGTCTGATATGGGGAGCCAAAAGCGGACAATATTGTGTCATTGGGGGTGGGTCGTTACAAATGGTATCAGAGCCATTGCCCAGCCTGAGATGGTGGGAGCGTGCACAAGCCCAAGAGGGTTGCCAGCGGGCACTCGCTGGGATGCCAAGAATGGGGTGATCCCATGAGGGTCGCCAGCGAGGACGCTGGGTCCCAAGGGGGGTGATTGTGACGTCCCACATCGCCTGGGAATGAGGATGTGCTTATATGTATAAATGCACCCTATATGACACAACGCGTTTTAAAGCCGTGATGGCAATGAACCTATCAGAACTCCGCAGTTAAGCGAGCCGCTGCGAGAGCAATTCCAGGATGGGTGACCTCCTGGGAAGTCTGATATGGGGAGCCAAAAGCGGACAATATTGTGTCATTGGGGGTGGGTCGTTACAGCTGCTGCCTTGAGCTAACCGCATTCAAAGTTTCTTCTTGATTGATAAATTCCTCCACCTTATGAATCATCAAGGGCAAGGTGCTCTCGGTTGCTTCCGAGTCAACTTCTTCATCAACGGTCTTTCTGGTAAAGAGTTGCAAAAATCATGTCTTCAATGGGATCTTCAACTGCCATCTTTTCCATGTTGAACCAAGCCATGACTTCCTTCAAAGTCTTGTTGCTACGCTGTTGCAGCGTTAGCAAATATTCCCGATTGTCCGCACGGCCATAAACTGCATCAAGAATTATCTGCCCAACCCTTCGAATTTACCGACGGACCCCAGGTACCGAACCAATCTTGGGCATTCCCTAATAGAATGAGAGGGAAGGCCCGACAAACCACTTCATTAGGGGTCCCATTAAGATCGATATGAACTCGAAACTTCTCCAAGTGCTCGACGGGATCTCTTACGCTAGTTTTAACTCTGGATCTGGGCACCATGGACTTCTCGAGTAGGCCCGTCAGGTGAAAGTTATCTTCCTAATGGTCACGACCATATGCAACTGTGCGTACTGTCACGTCAAAGTCTTCCAACGCTGCCACTCGGTCCTCTTCTCCACCACATGGGGGAAGGGAACGGTGGAGGCCACACCCGGATGGTTGCGTCGGTTCCCAGGGAAACCTTTTCCCAATACTTCGAGGGAGTCGAACTTCGTCTCTGGGACAAGTTCATCTCCAAAGCTACGCATGGACACAACCCATCCTCGAGAGCAACCACTTTTGGGGATAGCTAATGCCAGTGCTTGTTCTACGTTCTACAAGGGTTCAAGGCTTAAGATATAATGTAGGTTCGGAGGCCCACTGTCTTCTAGGTGGGCCAGGCTGAATGAGATTATTCCCAACACCCTGAAGTCGTTTCTTTGCCAGGACAAAAGAGCTAGGCTCCCCCTCAAGCGTCAAACTTGCCCAAGAATTAGGCTCGTTAGGACCCCCATGTCAAAAAGCACCCAAAGTCGTTTGATAAAGGATCGACCAGGCCACTCAAGGATCGTCGACTAGACTCAAGATATACGAATCAAACCCTTATGAGGAACCCAAGCTTGAGTCTCATATACGTGAAATAGAGAAACTTCCACAAACCCACCAACAGTGAGCGACGACGAGCACATAACCTCCTGACAAGACTCAAGATATACGAATCAAACCCTTATGAGGAACCACCCAAGCTTGAGCCTCATATACGTGAAAAGGAGAAAGCTTTCACAAACCCACCAATCGTGAACAGCAGCACATAGCTTGGACAAGGGGTGGGACAAGCTCAACACAAGGAGGGACTACAGAATTCACCCCCTCAGACGATGCTCCCAAGCCTAATCAATCGACGTCGCTTGAAACAGGGAGGGGGCGCGATTCCCAATCCCTTATGACTCTCTTAACAAACGGGGAGATGGTGTCGAAACCCAAATTCGGAAAGAAAAAGAAAAAAACAACAACATTTCACATAAACAAACATAATGCAGATCCGATAAACACCAGCGGTAGATTCAATAAAATAATTTAAAGGAAATCAAAACACTGAAAAGAGAAAAATGGATTAAATCAAAAGAAAATCCAATTTCATATTAAAAACCACTGGTGTGTAAGAAATCAAAACGAACAAATAAAAAATGCAACCGAATAGAAATGGGGTTGGAACTCAAATATGAAGAAGAAAAAAAAAAAACCAAAAAAAAATTCACAAAACACGTTAGGACGCAAATTCCAATAAACATGGGTGGTATTCCAAAGGAAATTAAAACATCGAACATAGAAATGGATTAAATATCAAAAGAAAATCCTTTCATATTAAATCCGTGAAAGACTCGCAAAAACTAAAAAGATATATATATATATATATATATAAATAATAATACAAAAAAATACAAAAACTAAAAGATAAAAAAAAAATGCAAACGACTGGATGCTGTCAAAACTCAAATCTGAGAAAAAAAATAAAAAACCAATAAACATTTCACTCAAACGTTGTTTAATGCAAATTTATAAAATCCACGGTGAAGATTCAGTAAAATATTTTGAAGGGAAATCAAAACACCGAAAAGAGAAATGGAATAAATTTCAAAAGAAAATACAGTTTCATAATAAATCTACGGGTGTGAAAGAAATAAAAAAAAAATCGAAAATCAAATAAGAAAAAAATCGAAAACCAAGAAACATTTCACAAAAACAAACAAAACGCAAATTCAGACAATCACCGGTGGCAGATTCTATAAAATATTCCAAAGGATTAAATACCGAAAAGAGAAATGGGTCGTTAAATAATATCAAAAGAAAATCCATTTTCATATTAAATCCACTCGTACTCGTGCGAAAGAAATCGAATACTAACAAACGCAAATTCCAATGAACACTGGTGGCAGATTTAATAAAATATTATTCTAAAGGAAATTAAAACATCGAAAAGAGAAAATGGAAAAAAATCCCCAGTTTGATATTAAATCCACTCGTGCGAAAGAAATCGCAAAATCAAGAAGAAAAAAAAACTCGAAAACAAACAGAACGCGAATTTTGACAAACCCCAGTCGCAAATTCAGTAAAATATTATAATGGAAATCAAAACACCCAAAACAGGAATGGATTAAATATCAAAATAAAATCCAGTTTCATCATATTAAATCCACTGTGCGAAAGAAATCACAAAATTCAGTAAAAGAGAGAAATGGATTTAAATATCAAAAGAAAAACACCGAAAAGAGAAATTGATTAAATTTCAAAAGAAATCAAAAACCAAGGTATCACAAAAACTAACAAATAAAAAATGTAAACAGGATAGGGAGGGTTGCTCAAACACTTAAAAAATTGAAAACCAAGAAAAAATTCCAACAAACACGGGTGGCAGATTAAGTAAAAAAGGAAATTTAAACACCCAAAAGAGAAATGGATTAAAAATAAATATCAAAATAAATCAACACCAATGTATCACCAAAACTAACAAGTAAAAAATGCAAACAAAATTGAGATGGGGTCGAAACTCAAATACGAAAAAACTTGAAAACCAACAAAAACAAACAGAACACAAATTCCGACAAACACCAGTGGCAAGGCAAATTCAGTAAAATGTTCCAAACTAAACACCGAAAAGAGAAATGCCGAAAAAAATCAAAAACACCGGTGGCAGATTTTGTAAAAGATTCCAAAGGAAATCAGAACACCACACCCCAAAAGAGAAATTTGATCAAGTATCAAAAGAAAATCCAGTTTCATATTAAATCCAGTGATGCAAAAGAAATCAAAAACTAAGAATCTATAATATACATTAATATTTCGAAATTTGAAACTGTAAACAAGTGAAAATATCGACTAGAATGCAGTAATCGACCAAACAGAAGTTCACAACAACTAAAGGAACAAATTAAAATCCTTATAGTTGCAAATATCAATGTAATTAGATTCTAACATCAGAAAAACGATATAGAGAGAAGAAAGAGAGAGAGTCAGAAGGTGTGAGGCATTACCTGCGTGTGCGTGCTTGTAAAAGTTGTGCTGACAATCCAAGTATTCAACTACTGCCAATTCGTTGTCAACACCGGCTGCATCAATGTTTTCGATTGGTTTCTTCAGTTTATTGGTGAGGTTAATACGTTTAGTACAAACAAAAGAGTCGAAGAACATCAACAATAAAAAACCAGAAGGGTGCCTGCAAAACAAAATCACCTTGCTTCGAGCAGTAAGGGTTGAAGTGAAGGTCTTGCCATTCGTCCTTCATATTTTCTTCCCCCAGCACTTTTACCCTCGTCCTCTTCTTCAGAGCTAATCATCACCTCCTCGGGTATGGGCCTTGACTACAATCTTCTGAGGTACCGCCACCTTTGTTGCTGCACGGCCTTTCCCTACAATTTTCCCAGAAAGTAGTCAATGAGAAAATTATACACTGCAGAAATTGATGACTTAGAAACTACGTATTCTCTACAAGTATTTGGGGTTTCACAATTTTGTCCAAAATAGAGAGTCTGATCGGTGTACACATGCACAGGTGTGTAGGTTTTCTATAAATCAGCCACAATATCTATATATATATAAATAGAGCAAAGAAAAAAAAAAAAAAAAGAGAAGAAGAAGAAGAAAATCCTTACCGGAGCTTTTGAAGATGGAACTATATTATTGCCATCCGTCTTTGGCACTGAAGCTGTTGCTACTTCACTTTTGTGTTCAGCGGCTGTGCTTTCAAGCCTTTGTTTCTGGCTTCATGCCTACGGCTTCCTACTGCATTCTGTCATTGGTGGAAAAGAATCAGAAACAGATTCTTTGTTTCTGGCTTCACTTTTGTGTTCAGCGGCTGTGCTTTCAAGCCTTCCTACTGCATACTGGTTAGTCTGGTTTTATACCACGTCTGCTATTCTCTATTCTCAACTTCACATAATATTTCAGGTTGTGCTTCAAACTTTAACGTATCCTTGCCACTGGATTTCCCTTCATGGAAGATACTGAATCCATGGGACAAACTGTTCCATAGCAACAATGTGTATAAGTACATATAGCCTAAATCGTTGGGGCACCATTAGAAATGCTAATCTTACCTATCATATGATATAACGAGTAATCAAGATCCCTGTTATTCATTAAATGATAAGAAATTGCTGATACCACAGTCTCTTCTATATAGTTACTGAGAACTATGTGCCTGCCATACAGATTGTATCCAGATCATTTGCTGAAGTTCTGAAAGAACTTCCATGATGTGGCTTCTGTTATCCTGAACTTAGATAATCTTCTTCATATTCTCCTCCAGTCGACAAGATGGGATTCATCTTCTGATCTCAATGTTGTAAGGGGAAGATGGGGGCCTAATCTTCCCTTACAATATTGAGATCAGGCCTCCGGAAGATGAATCCCATCTTGTCAACTGGAGGAGAATATGAAGTTGATCGAAGTTCAGGATAACAGAAACCACATTATGGAAGTACTTTAATCAAATGATGGAGATGTGGATGGGACTGGTTGTTGACACAAAAACCAAAACCTGCAAAAGGATTCAACATGGATTTCCACCTATCAAATATCTTCACCAAGAGTGGGATTCAAACCTACGACCGAACTAAATAATCATGTGCAAGTACATGGTAGCAGGAGGCCCATTACTTGCTGCTGGAATTCACAACAAAAAGACAGTACCTTGTAGAGAGACTGTATAAAAGCTTCTCATCCAAGGACCAGCTGCTTGTGCACTTGAGAGGAGCTAGAAAATTAAAGAAGAGAAAAAAAAAAAAAAAAAAGGCAAAGACGTCAAAAGAAGCAGAAAGCATAAGAACCAATTACAAAAGAAACAAAGAGTATCTTCAACATCTCTCCCTCTAAATTTGATCAACTCAAAGTTCATAATTATTTTGAAAGTAGGAGCATGTTTGACAGAGAAAAGACATGGTAAAGAGCATTCCCACTTAAATCCATATTAATTAATATCTTATCCATAGCATATCATGGATCATGCAGTGCGTCAATCTTTGTCAGTTACATGAAAGCTCAAGAGCATGTCATCAGTATCCCTTAAACAAACATACCAGATGATGTGTTTGAATCACCATCAAAGAGTTCGTTGATAGTGGTGGAGCCAAGATTTTTCTCTTGGAATGGCAAGATTAATAAAATAATACTACCAGAAATAAAGTTAAAATTACCTTTGAACTAAGAGACTATGAAAGTATATTGTCAATTTGGATATAGATATATACAAGAAATTCACAAATTTCCTATCACAATGGACCTGGCAATGTTTCAGAGAATAGAAATCATGTATCATGTGTTAAAATTTTCAATCTTAATATAAATAACTAAATAATTTGCAAGAAAGTTATCATCTATCTTGTTGCAAGATATTACAGATGCACAACCAAAAGAATGGAGTGTAAACTATAGACTCCAAAATATTTCAACAAAATAATTAGTATATTGTTGCTGGTCCTCTGAAAAAAATTCAAGCACTACATTTAAATCCTAATCCACTTCGTCGAACTGCACACCTACAAGCATTAGTGTAATCATGATTATAAACATCCACCAGTCAACCACATAACACATGGGCCACGGGTCATGGCACGTTGCCAAAGTGAAGAAAGAAGAATAATAAGAAGACTCTAAAGAGGACGATCTTTTTTTTTTGGGGGGGGTGCAAGGATTGGTGTCTCCGGTGCACGAAGTTGTTGAACATTGCACATTCAAGGATCAAAGTAAGCATCATAGAGAATGACTTTGTATTTAATGCATTGCATCAATAGTTCAATACAATGTTGATTTCATAAATGACAAAACTACATTGTTCCTTTCACTTTCTTGTATAACCACAATGATCAGGAATATTTTATAAATAAATCTCTTTGTTTAGAAAACCTGGAATTTCAGGAGAGCTTTGCGAAGTGAGGTTGCTGATATTAGCTGAAGCAGAGGCATTCCTACGAAGTTAAGGATGATGAGAAGAAACTTCTGTTGGCCTTGTAGTGAACAAGATAATAATTAAAAATACAAAGAAGCCTGAGGCTAATACGTTTAGTACAAACAACGAGACAGAACAAAATCAACAATCAAAAACCAGAAGGTTGCCTGCAAAACACAATCACCTTGCTTCGAGTGAGGGTTGAAGTGAAGCCATTCTCTTCCTTGAGATTTTCTTCCACCAGCACTTTTACCCTCGTCCTCTTCGTCAGAGCTAATCACTATCACCTGGCCTTCTCGGGTATAAGCTAATCAAGGCAAGAATTATTATATGAGCAAGAGACAGAATTTGCATTATTCTGAGAAATCTGAGCATGAACAGCTCTCTTAGCAACCAGATTACCAATATCTTGGAGAACCCGCCCAGATTACCACATCTCTCTTAGCATGATCTGGCACATTTTTCAGTTTCCCTCCACCCGAAAATACCACCATAAAATCAAAATAAACATGATTGATAAGAAAGAAAAAAGAACACACAACACTTAGAACATCGAGTAGTCCAACAAATACAAATTGAGTATGGAGATCCAAATCCTATTATGATACTAACCATATGCAAAAAGTCAGCAACGAACATAGATTAAAGAAAGAAACAACGAACTCTAAACCACCAATGATACTGAAACAGCAGAAAACCAAAAAGAGTTCTCCAAGAATTAAAGAAAAGCTAGAACGCTTCGTTCTTATTATTAAATTGCATCAAACAAAGATCCCTCAGACCTGAAATTACTCAGATCACAGCATATATCCTTTATCTTTCTCAGTTTCTTTCTTGTTTCGAATCGTTTCTTTTTTTTTTCAATCAAATCACTCGCACGACAATGGAACGAACGAATAAGAAATTAAAATTTACTCAAAGAATCAAAAGAAGTTAACTCTCTGTATGGTTGGTTCTCTACCAGTTATTAAAACAAAAAAGTCCAGAAATCCACAACCAAAGAAGACATTTGTTCACTAATTTCATAAAATTGTTGCAAGTGCAATAGCCAAATAAACACCCGGTTGCAGATTCAATCCAATATTCCACCCGAAATCAATATCCAGTTATTATAGATCCCACTAATAGACCAAAAAGAAGCCAAAAAAGGAATGGACTAATCTTAAAAAAGAAAATCAAATTGCAGATTCGATCCAAAGCACGATAAAAATCAAAAACCAAGAAACATTTCTCAAAAACAAACAGAACACAAATTCCGACAAACATTTATCACAAAAACTTACATAAGATGCAAACGAACAGAGATGGGCCGAAACTCAAAAAAGAACTGGAAGTACCTCCGGGCTGTTGCATAGGAACAATAATAACTCACTCTTGAGGCCATTTCTTTTTCTTGTTCTTCTCCAAAGCTCGACAGAAACACTTGGAGACGACTGTTGCGCGTCTCTCCTTCTTCGGCTTATGTGGTCGCCGCCTCGTCGACCCCAAATACCACAATCTCTCTCTCTCTCTCTCTCTCTAGTTTCTCTCTCCCAGATTCTACTGATTTCTTTCCCTCTAAGACTTCTTTTGCTTTCTTCAGGGCTTCGAACCCTTTTAAAGATATGAAACGCTGCAAGCGCAACGGTCTGACTCTTGATCGAAATCTGACCATTGGTTGGATGTGCAATCCAACGGCTGGGTACTCTTCTCTTAAATTTTGACGCACGCTTTTAAGATTTGGAATTTTCTAGCCGTTAGTGGTACGGTCTTTCGGGTGGGATAGTATTTCGGGTCGCTCCAACTTGTTTATATTGTGTCATTGTGTGTATCCAAACCATCAAATTTAGTGAATCCATTTGGGGCCAATTCCTTGTTCAAAAAAATGTCCCCTCAATTACTTAAAAAGATAAAACATGTTTCCCTTGAGGGCAATTATTTACCTGTTTGCCTACGACTTGCATATGAAAGTACTCAAATCATATGCTTCTAATTGATATATAAAAATTAGGAGTAAATGGGATTTTAATTACTCAACCAATATTATCGATTGTCAGAAACCGTCGACTGTAGGGAAACTGTTCGATTGGATCGATTTTTAATTTTTTGTCTGGCCCATCCGCCCATTCGGCCATAATGTAAGTGAACATGCTTGGGCCAATTACTTATAAAATAAAATAAAAGGGGTAAGGCATTTGAAAAACACATATTTTCTTATTAATATTTACAAGATTGTCTGGTAAGCTATTGCCCTCTCCCCCACCCTTATCTTTCTTTTTAGTTCTTCTTTGATTTTTAGGTAAATGTCCAATAAATCTTTGAGTTAACGCGCTATTTGAAATCGATCCCTCACTTTTGAAAAATCAACTTTTACTGTTTACGTTTTTTGCAGATTTGAAATCAGTCGTTCCGTATTTTTTCGTCCATTTTTTTAACTTCTGTTAGTATCACGTCAGCTTTTTCACCACATGGTCCACATCAATCTTAAAATATTATGTTTTTTCACCACATGGTCCACATCAATTTAAAATTTTAAAATATTACCTTTTTTTAAAAAAAAAATGAATGAGGGTGGCATGCGGGCCCCTCCAGAGCAAACCCCTCCTTTCATTTTTTTTTTAAAAAAAATTAAAAATTAAAAAATAACATTTTAATTTTTTAAATTTATAATATAATAAAAATATATATATATATTAAGATGATGTGGCGAAAAGGCTGATGTAGCACTAACGGAAATTGTGAAAATTGACGGAAAAATCACGGAATGATTGATTTCAAATCCGCAAAATACTTAAGCAACAAAAGTTTATTTTTCAAAAGTGAATGATCGATTTCAAATCGCACGTTGACTCGAGGATTTATTAGACATTTACCCTCGATTTTTTCAATAGAACGAAGTATTATATAATAGGGTAAAATCCAAATACAACTTCAAACTGTAACTTCTTTTTCTTTTCTTTTTGAAGAACAAACTGTAAGTTCTTTTAAATACTCTAAACTACAATTTTGCACTTCGAACTTTGGGTTGAATTTTTTTTATCTTGATAGCACTATAGACGGTGCAGTGTGATTCAGTCTAAACCTTTCATTATCCTTTTATACTTGTGGTATGGAAGTGACAAATGTAACCAAATGTAGTCATATGGGCAGGCACTTTGACGATATGAGACAAAGTCATTTCATCGATTGCCCAAAGGAGCTATTCAAAGCCCTTCATGGAGGTGCTTGCTTTGCCAATAGCACTGCCGGGTAAGTCAAGTTACCATATCTTCCCCTACCAAGCGAAAGAACTTCTCTTTGTGAGACCCTCGTCCACTCCTTCCCTCTCTTTTGTGAGAATCCCAGGGAGGAGGAAGACGAGCCTCCCTTGCTTGCCTTCCTCTTGCCCTCCCCTCAATCCACCTCTATTGCCAGAAATCTGCCTTATGATATGTTTTTATCTTAGGTGGAAGAGGTCATTAATTGCATGAGGGTTAAGCAATCTTGCATTGTTGATTCCACTATGAAAGCTGAATATGTCGCAACTAGTGAAGCGGCAAAGGAGGCTGTTTGGCTCAAAAATTTCTAACGGATCTTAGTGTTATGAGGATAGAGCAGCCTCCCATCATGCTATTTTGCGACAACAATAGAGCGGTTGAACAATCTATAGAATTGAGGAACTATAGAAAAGGAAAACACATAAAGCACAAGTATCATCTCATTAGAGACATAGTATCATCTCATTTGGTAGACCCATTTACTAAGACCTTGTCTCATAAGATTTTTAAATCTCACCTAGAAGATCAAAAAGCAATTTCTTTAAAACTTTTTTGCTAGTTTTAGTCTTGAGAAAGGAAAAGTTATAAATTGATGCTCCGTGAGCTTTTTTAATTCTAAGTTATGGGCTTGAATGATAAGGAGGCAAAAGGATGCAAAATTTTTAGATAATTAAATGGGTGTGAAGAGTAGCATTACTTTCTTCTACTGTAGTGGATGATAGTTGCTTTATCTTTAACAGAAGAGAAGTGCAACCATTAGGAGAACCTTGAATGGGCGGATGAGGTGCTTGGTTTATTTTTTGTTTGGACAAAATTTTTCACTTGGAAAAAATTCTTCTTCCTCTATTATTTAAATTAACTTCTGTCATTAGAGCACGTAGTTCTCACGAGAAGTTGTACCATAGTAGGGTAAAAATCCTCCTTATGTTAAAAGTTGGGCACACATCTCAAACACACTTTGTTCGAATAAGTGTCTCATATTCTCTCAGGCACAGAGAGTAATACGAGATGCTAATATAGAGGCCAATTGTTAGAATGGAGCGTAGCATAGTGAAGTGAATGTAGCGGAATGGAGCTCCGACAACAGGCTCATTGGGCATACTTAAGTTTATGTGGCCTGGAGACAAATAAGTAATGGTGTGCAAGGGCAATGCCCCCCGCAGTATGGTATATGGTATTTTAGGGTTTTTCATATCTGTCTGTACAATAGGGTTTTCATATAAATATGTTATGTTGTAACCCTAAATCATATACTGAAACATAGCCGCACTCTTGTGGATGTAAGTACATTATCGAACCACGGAAATCTGTATTTTGATTTTCTCTTCCTCCCTCTTTTCGATTTCATATTATTTATCACTATTGTGCACGGTAATAACACACTTTTGCAACTAAAGAGTCTTTAATCTCATTCGAAAAAACAATATAAATTAAATGAATGCTTACAAAGAAATTTCTCAGAAAATACAAACAACTTCTTTCACCACCATTTGGTAAGTGAAAAAAGAAAAAATGCACTCACGAAAGAAAAATAAGGGGGATGCTGGAACCAACATACCCCCCCCCCCCCCCCCCATTAGAAGCAGAGCACCACTAAATGGGTTCTTGTAATGACAAACCTTATTGCCACTAATGGATGACCCTTTTAACCTGACATAAATAAATTAAAGAATATTCTGTCAGCCTTTATCTAGGAAGTTGCATATTAACGGTGCAAATTGAAGTCACTGTTTTTGCAGGCTAATTCCTGGCTCGAACAAGAGGTGATTGTACAGGGGAGTGAGGAGACAACATGCTCTGTGCATCCACTCTTAAAGATGAGAAGCTGAGTCTTAGGTTGCTGTTCCAACACTTTCTCTTGGGAATTCTGACATCCTTATTTTGACGCACAAAGGTTCGAATTCTTGTCAAAGCAACTTTCATGGTGCTGTCATCCATGTTAGCAAAGCAAACCCTGAACCACCCTGGCTCTGAGCAATGAAAAGAAGAACCAGGAGAAACATTGAGCTTAACGTCTTTTATTATCACTTGCCACAGCTCCATCTCTGCTTCAAATGTCTTGTTTTTGAGGAGGTGACGCAAATCCATCCACAGAAAGAGGCCAGCATTGCTCTTCAAACAATCAATGCCTGCTTGAGCAAGACTGCAAGTCAAGAACTTATACCTTGTTTCCAACCTTTCAGCACTCTCTGCTAAAAATCTGTCGACAAACGCATCATCTGATAGCATAGATGCAATCAGATATTGGGTTTGCGAGGAAACCAATCCGAAACTGGACATCTTACGACAACAATTTACTACTGCGTCGTTGTAGGAATAGACAATGCCAACTCTAAAGCCAGGGAACCCCATGTCCTTTGAAAGACTATAAACAATGTGGATGAGATCACGGTTGCATGCGATATCTTTTTCTTTCTCTATAATCTCAGATATGCTGATGAAACCAGGTTGACTGAAGACAGTGGCAGCATATATTTCATCATAGATTAAGTGGATGCTCTTCTCATTGATGAAGCTTACAAGCTCTCTTAGCGTCTGTTTGTCCAAGATAGTGCCAAGTGGGTTTGATGGATTGGTAATGAGCAAGCCCTTTACTCTGATGTTGGCCTCTTGAGCTCTCTCATAGGCATCTTCCAAAGCTTTTCTTGTCACCTTGAAATTGTTAGAGCTTTCACAGACTACTGGAAGGAGTTGTACTCCTGTTCTCCATCTCAAATCCCGATCAAAACTGCAATAAAAAGCCAAATTGTTTTAGCATATCCTGAAATCTGAATATATAGAGATTGATGGTTGTGATAGATAATGTTTTGTATATTGCTAGAGGTCATTTTCATCTTTTATGGTCATGGGAATCATATTAAATACAAAATACTTTTCTTTGTCATTGACTAATCCAAATTATTGACCCTGTAACCATCGTTGCGTAATTGCTTTCCTCACTGTTTTGACAGTTACAGGCATATATATATATATATATTAAACCTAATATGGATATGAAAAAAAATTCTTTACCCTCTGACTCAATTAAGTAGTGCAATCAGTCAACCACAAATTTTCTGTATCTTGGACTAATGCTAATTGGCTCAAAATTGAGAACAAGAGGCTGTTCTTCGAGGAAGATGGAACTCATTTTCCTCTAGTATCTTCCAATTTTTTGTCAAAACATGGTTTGACAAAAATTGGATGATCATGCACCCACCAATTATTCAACTTGAAGGAACATTTGTTGTCAATTAATTGCTAGCAATTCAGACAGTAAAACTGTTAAGAATTGATTTTGTCAAGTTGAGATCTGAATTTCCAGTAATTTACTGTCCGGAGCTGACAGCAAATATGATAAAGTCTATATGCTTTCACGTGCCCAATTAAAAAGAGAAGCAAACTATCCGAAGCCTGTTAAATTAATGTGTATTGATCAAAGTAGATTTCATAAATTAGTGTGGGTAGGTGTTGAAGACAGCAGCAAAGGTCAAGGGTCATGGTCTACGAAGAAAAAGAGCCCTCCAATTACCAAGTCAAACTAAAGCTTAAAGCCATCTAAATTCTAATATGCACCTAACTTACGTTTATTTTATCATTTCTTTCTTAACTTTCCCTACAAAGAAAAACAATAAAGCATAAAAGAAGTAGAAAATTCAAGTGGGAATTCTTAAAGTACCCTGGATAATAAGGTGTAGGTACAAGGAATGCCTCCCCCGGGTCAGCCAAACAAAAGGCAAGCGTCTCATGAGCTCCGGTTGCTCCTCCACTCATAACGATGCGGTCAGGGTCGAATCTGACTCTGTTTCCTCTTACTTTCTCCATAAATTTGGCAACAGCCTGTTGGTTCCAATTATATATCTTGTTAATATACATAATAATCTTGATTATTCAATCTAATAATATTGTAGATAGATTTTTTTTATGAGAGAGAGATGGAAGTTCCATACATTTCTGAACTCTGGCAAGCCATGATAATCCTGAAAGATAGCTATTTCTCTGAAGTCATTTACTCCTTCTGGGGTGCAGATGGAAGCTTGTGGGTTATTCAAAATCCACTCTTGAATCAAATCAAAACAAAGCTGCACATTCAAGACAAAACAACCATGAATACAGCTGACTTTCTGCTTCTGCTTCAAATAATTCACATACATACATATATATAACTAATGAATGATAATTAAAAAAAGCTTATTAGCATTTTTACCTGATTTTCTGCAAGACCCATTTGGATAACCCCTTCAGGGTTATTAGTCAGATGAAATGGGTTACTCTCAAACGCCTTCCAACCATCAAAGAAAGGAGAATTTTCACCATGCCCATTGCCCGTTGCTATCTTAGACAGCAAGTGCTGTTCATTACTGTTTATGAACCCCATTAATCTTTGAGAAATGCAGTAAGAAATCTACCAAGATGGAAACACTTTAAGGGGGGAATGGAGTGCAGTCGTGCTAATAATTATTTGCTCGAGTTTAGAAAGCTTTCTGAAGGTGTGGATAAACAATAACGTCCATTGTGTTTATTTATAGTCGCGTAGTACTACGTGTTGCCTGCGATTTTCCGGGTTTGTTCTTCGAGTAGACCAGAACGAAAAAATGAAGCTTCCCAACAACGTACAGGTTTGAAAATTTGGTGAGCATTAATTGGTGTGCGCTTTGAAATTTATTTCCACTCTAAGGCTCGTTTGGTAACCCCTTTCTCAAGTCGGATGGAATTTTGTTTTTTTTAGTAGTTATAGAAAATAATTGATGTAATATAAAATAGAAAAAATTTATATGAAAAAATTAAAAAAAAAATTATATTGTATTGATTTTTTTATTTAAATAGTAATAAAAATTTGTTGATTTGACATAAAAAAGTTGAAAATATTTTGAAATTAATATTATTATTATTATTTTTAAAGAAATGAAAAGAATGGAAAGGAAAAGAGAGGAAGTTGCCAAACTGGCCTATTTGATTTGAGTTGAATGGAGTAAGCGAATAGAGAAATTCTTGGTTGTACATTCTCATCCTACTCCTATTACACTCTTGTGTACTTAGACCAATAATGTAAGAGATAGTAGAGAGAGTATAGTGGGACCCTATTTTTTTAACATTATTGGTCCACATAGACAAGAGTGGAATAGAGTGTACAACCAAACATTTCTCAAGTGAATAACCCTGTAAAATTTTGCCCGCAAAATACGTCAATTTGGTTCCCATTTGAAACACATTGATTCAAAGTGTTGACAAGTGACGTGCATCCTATTGCATCATGGCCGACGTTTTTATAGGCAATAGTAAGAATACAACCGACAGATCTCGTACTAGTTAAATTTATACTGAAATATTATAGTTTTTTTTAATTTTTTTTTTATGTTGATAAGACACTTGTTTTTAATAAAAAAAAATTACAGTTTAATTTTTTTTTTTTTTATTAAAAATAACATAGTGTCATATCAATATAAAATGATATCATAAAAACACTAAAAAGAGTTATAACATTACCTAATTTATATAGTTAAACCATAATAATTAAGTTCGACCCTTGCAAGAAAAAAATAAAAATAAAAAAGAAGAAAGAAAGAGCATGACCCTTGATCCTATTATAACAAAAATCACTTTATACTTAAACCTTAACAACTCAAATTTACATGAAAACAACTCAAATCTGTCATTAAAAAATTAGGTATCAGCAATATCCTACAAGAGCAACGTAAATAAGTTTTTAACGTTGCAAGAGCAACAACATAGAAACTAAAGCGGCATAGCTACGGTAAAACGTTAGGTTTCATTTTGATAAGTGTTTGAGTTGAAAATTAAAATATATTAAGAAACAATTATTTTTTTTTTTTTTTTGTTTCGTTCACTTTATTTTTTGTTAAGAATGAATGGATAATAATTTTATTTTTTATATATTAGTTTATATCTTCAATCTTAATACATTTTGTATTCATGCTTTGGCCACATATCTAGATATATTTTTTATTTATGCTTTGGCCCCATTCTATAAAAATTTATGGCTCCGTCCCAACAGACAGATGCTTCGACAATCTAATTCGGTGGGGTTTAGGTTGCTTGAGAACTTGTCCAAACATGTGAGGTACGAGCAGATAGTGATCTGCATTAGGACAGCTTCAAGTGAGTTTATTAATTAGGCCTCACTTATTCAGACATATGCTCAAGCTGTATAATTAGGTAGGGTCTAGGCTGCTTGAATACTTGTCCAAACAGGTGATTATGGGTAGACAGTGATCCCGCAATAGAACAACTTCGTATGAGAACTTATTTGGATCTCAGGCCCCCCCAAGCCCCAAGGTTCTTCCCAAAAATAATTAAAAAAAAATTAAAAAAAATTAAAAAAAAATTAAAATTTTACCCCAAATTTTATTTTATTTTTTTAATTTTCGCCCCTCCAAAACTTTTTTTTTTTCAATTTGGCCCCCCAACTTGGGGGGCTGGCTCCGCCCCTGATAGCACGGGATCAAAATCAAAAGACCAAACGTACACTCCTTAACCTGTCAATTCTACATATATTTGCAATATCATAGAAGTTACCTTAATCAATTTGTTGACTACTTGCATTATGCAACCGGAGCACCAGCAAACGGGGTCCACTACATTTTTGAGTTCTAATTAGTGGAAATCAAAAATCAAATGCATATATTTGGTGGTCATGGAAGACTTAGTACCCTAGACAGCTAAGGTTGTGGGCCTAGCTTGTGGTCCCATCCAAAGATAGACTCAGGGGACACAAACATACAAATACCTTATTCGTCAAATGCTTATTTTGTTTTTCTTCTGCAAGGCATAAAAAGCGATTACCTCAATTTACTTGTGCAGCTGTCCATCTAGAATGTTCAACTACTGCTGGCCCCATATTAGTCAATTTGTTGCTCCTCATTAAGAGTTCCTAACCGACATGTTTTAAAGAAGTGGTTTGGTCTGATATATGGGCAAGACGACAGCGCGCTATATCTCATATATATCTGCTAGCTCTGTTGCAATATTTCTAGCTATGATAGAACGACCCATTTTCTATGAGAGTCGTGTTTGTTTATGTTTATGTTTGTCTTCTTCTTTTATTTTATGTTCTTAGACAAAGATTGACTAAACATATTAAGATCTTTTACATTTTTATAATATCATAATACTTTTTCAAAACAGAAATAAAAAAACATGCACTCTCTGTCCAAACCCATTAACAATCATATCTGCAAAGTAAATTTTTTCCAAATAGGAAATGAATTGGCTAGCTACAGTACTTTAGGTGCTCTACCGCCGGCCGAATTAATCATGTGGCCATTTTGTATTGCATATGGTAAAATTAATTCTGCTTGTCTCTTTCCAACCATGCATGCAGATGGTCAGTTCGGTCAAGACATTAAAGGACCAAGGTAGGAATATTCCTTTTCGTTTGCTAAGGTAGGTTTTAGGTTTATATCTCTCGTGTCCAAATTTCCAAACCACGTGTTTCATTCTATTCTTACTAAAAATATTGGTGTAAAACTGATGGCATGCCACGGAGGACCTATCTTCCGGCCACCTCACCCTAATCCACATTACTTGACCTTAGAAAATAAAGTAATAATTTTTGCACAACAGTTATGTATAAAATATGTACAATTGTATACACATAGAATGAAATCTATGTGTTTATACTCTTACACAATATATACACAACTGTTGTGCAGGAGTCATTTATCAGAAATATATCGTGTGGAGTAGTATCGCATAATGCATATATGGCCACACTCTGCAAGCACATGGAGCAGCATCCTAGAGTAATGGCCGGCTAGTTGTTAAGCAATATCTTAGTGGGTAGTTTACATTCAGCATCATGTAGCATTCATCAATTCATGTAGTGGTCAATTACAAATGTGTTTGTAACTCTAGCATAAGACAGGTCCAGAAGTCAGAGAGGGCATTGACTATTGTATTTAACTTTATATTTGTCGTTGTGGTTTCTATCCAACTCTTAATTGGGTTCATTATCTATCAAATATCTTTCGTTTCTATTCAATTTACCATGAGCTCCTATCAAAAACCAACTAGGTTTTAGGTTTGAGTAATTCTAAGGGATAATAGCATCACCAGTCCCTGTGGTTAGCCTAAATTACAAATCACTCCATGTGGTACAAAAAGTTCATGAAGAGTCCTTTTGGTAAACTATAATTACGAATCACTCCTTGAACCTGTTTTTCGTCCACTAAGTTAACAGAATCCGTTAATTTGCCACGTCATATAAATAGTGAGACAACTTCTAAATATCATTTGTATTGTAATCCACTAACGAACTCTGTTTAACTTTGTGGACGGAAAACGAGTTCAATGAGTAATTTGTAATTGAGCGCCCCTTCTGTCCGGCCAGGACAAAAAACTAGTGTTTTCTGCTACCAATAAGATATTGATACATCAACCTATAACAAGAAAACTATTGTTTGTAAAACACTGTATCATAGAGAGTGATTTGTAATTTAGGCCAACTCCATGGACCAGTGATGCAATTATCCCCATTCTAAATACTCAACTTTTATCACACTTCCATACAAGTAGGCTTATGTAATAGTACCTATAATCCTTTAGATTTTTTCTTTTTTAATAAAGGCTGATCTAAGGGATTATGAAACTCTGTCACATCAGCTCAATTGTATATAGTGGTGTGCACGGGGCGGGGGGAGGCAGATATCTGCCATTTTTTGACCCACCCCACAACCCTGCTAGTTTAGTAAATGGGAAATATCCGTGCAGGACGAGGGTGTGCGGTGTGGGGGTGTGCGGGGTGGGGCGGGGGAAACAAAAAAAATACCACAAACAACAAAGGAAACCAAATCCTTAAGAAAACCCTAGATCAACCACCAATAATTGTAACAGAAACAGACAAACATAAATCCAAAGGAACGATTTGTTGCAACCAAACAAACAAACCCTAATTTCGGCGCCTTAGAATGAGACCCGTAAAGCTCTAAAAAATTGAAAATACCTGCAAACCCAAACAAAATGAAGAAAGAAGGGACTAAGGATGGAGGGACTCGGGGTTCACACTTCGCAAGGAGAGGTTTTGTTAGGTCTTGCCATCTTGGACGCTTGGCACAAGGAAGGCAAGACTTGGTCTATGTTAGGCGCATATGAAGAAGATGAAGAGCAGCGTAGATGAAGTGTGCGGTGGGGTGAAGAATAGGGGAAGGGACGAAGGGTGAAAGAAAATTGAAAATGAAGAGTAAGAGGTAGGAGCTGCGGCGCAAGGGTAAAATTTTAGGGTTTTTTTACGCTTTTCTTTGTTGTGTGGGGCGGTGCGGTGTGGTGCGGGGTGGGGCCCCAATTTTTTTAAAACATCCAACCCGTGCCCCGCCCTGCCCCGCACGGATATACCAATAAAAAACCAGTACCCGCAAATTTACACCTAAAAACCGACTTCTGTGGGTCGGATCAGTCCGGTTTTGCGGGTCGGATCAAATCCTACGGTTTTTGCCCACCCCTAGTTGTATAAGAGTGTGATGGGAGTTGAATTTGTATCTTTAGGTTTATATATCACCGGTATAAAATGGGTAATTCTATTTAGAAGTAGACTCATGTACAACCATCATACAACCGATATGATGTGATGCTAAAAATTAACATTTTTTTTTTATGAGAACTAATTCGGAAGTTACATTTTACTGACACCTCATTCAGTTATACGACAATTACATAAGATTGTACTGAATAAGAAATCATGTGTTCCATTCTAATTCAAATATTTCTTGCAGCCAATTTGATGGTCATGCAAGTTCTGATAAGCATGTCTGCATGTGGGTGGCGGAAGGATGATGAGTCAGAGAATCAATTTTCTTGGTCAGAGCGGCCAGAACCGGTCAAGCCCTCGAGGTTTTCTGTTGGAATGGCCTTGTCTGGTTATATTCCACTCACTTGATACATTGTTTTCGTCAAAAGTCATACGTATCTTACTTTACACGTGGACGTTGAAACTTCTAGTCCATAGCATTTTTCTCTTTCCGATCCTATTACGAAGAGACCAAAAAAAAAGGGAAAAAAAAATGTGCTTTCAAGTTTCAATAAGGGTACGAGTCCGACTCTACTAGGATCAGTAGTTTTTTTTTTTTTTAATTATTATTATTATTTTTTATTTAATGCGAGAAAGGATAAAGAAAAAATTTACAAAAAAAAAGAAGAAGCTATTATTCTTTGGTTTTAAACAATAAAATTTTTCTCTAAAATAAGTTTAAAGCAACATGTCTCGAGTCTAATGAGCACGAAAAAAAAATTAGAAATGACATATTTTAGAGCATGTGTTTTCAAGTGTATTTTTACTAAAATTAGCAAAATTATACGTATTTTAAGAAATGCATGTGAGAATTGTATACTTTAAAAATAAATGTTAATTTAATATTATAAGTTAAAAAAAAAAATTATATTTTAAAGAAAAAAAAAATTGTTCACTTTCAAAACTATTACATAGCTGTATAAATTCCTACACGATATATCCTATTGAGTATTGACTTAGCCTATCTGATCGACCAAACAAGACTTAAAGTGAGAGTGCTCAAAATTCTGGATGACCGATAAATAAGTAAATAAAGAGGATTAATTAGATGCACACCAAAAAAAAAAGGGGGGGGGGGGGGGGGGGAAAAAACCTAAAAAATGTTTTTTTTGAATAAATGTTAGCGTATTTGAAATTTTGGATAAATATTTTTTGTTTTTGGTCTGGAAAAAAAAAATTGTTTTATGTTAGTTACACCTAGTTATTTTGATAAAACACAAAAATAAGTGTCGAGTTGACTTCTTCCTTTTAAAAAACAAAGTGAGAGAGAGTGATTACATGGTCACCCCTCTTCTCCATAGAGACGGCCATTCTAATCTCTCTCTTTTTTAATTTTTTTTAAATAATAAATTAGCTCTTACTTCCTACAAAAGTTAAGCAACTATTTTATCAGAATATTCTTAGCATGTGTGAAAAGAATTATAAAAAAGTGTTTTGTGTTTTGGAAAAAAGTGTTTGCATTTTAAAAAGTATTTTTTATTTGAGTTATTTATTAATATGTTTGAGAAGAATGAAAAATTAATTCAAACTACAAACATATAATAAAAAGAGAATAAATTAGTCAACATAACCTACAATTTATCTTGAACATGACAATTGTAATGTTTCAAGATTTCTACCCAGCTTTAGTCTTTGCTGCACATAACAAGTGCAAACTTCTCTTCTCAATTATTCTAGCTGTAAGTTCGTTCTCGACTGTAAGGGCATCAACCGGTGGATTTCATTCTTGGGTGGTATTCTGCTTCGGCGAAGATGTAAATCTCCTGTGGGCTGGCCGTCTGTGTTTTGGGGGTTTCTTGCGATGGAGAAGAGCTTTATTGTTGAGTCGAAGTCCTTTGTTTTCTCGGTGGTGGAGGGGACGTCGGTGCTACGGGTGGTGGAGAGAAGAAAAGATTTTCTTGGCGAGGTCATTCTGAGCACCCATTGTGTCGTCTGGCTTGCGTCGATATTGGAAGTTCTTTTGGGCTTCCCGGCTGATCAAGATTTTGTCAAGTCTTTTAGAGAAGGGTCGAAACTCTTGATCGCTCGGAGAGATAGCAACAAAGCTGGCCGGTTCTTAGAGGCGACAGCTTTCGGGTTGGGTGGTCGGAGAGGGAGCATTCGAATCCCTGAGGGGCGTGGAGGATGGTGTTGGCATAAATTCTCCGGCAAGCTGAGAAAGGTCTCAGACTTCTTCTCGGACATGGTGGGATGCGGGATACGATCATCGTCTACGATGGTTAAGAAAGATGGGAAGGAGGATAGGTTAAGAGCGGGTTTGATTTCTAAGGGTACTGGCCTTTCGTATGCGGAAGTGCTGAGGTCGGGTTCGGTCCCAGTTGTGGGTGGTCGGAAGTCCAGGATGAGGGCGCCGCTGGAGGAGCCGTGCGTTCTTGATCTCTTTCCGATTCTGAGAAGAGATATCCCAGAGGATTCTCGCACGGCGGTGGATTGCTCTCTTCTGGAGTCCATTCCGGTTGATCCGCCGGACCTGGGCAAGCAGAGTTCTCCAGGGTGTTCTGCTCGAGGCAAGGTGGCGTCAGCAAAGGGGTTTAATTTGAATTCAAATTTGTATACGGGGAAAAACATGCGGAATAGGTTTTACTTGGCTTTGGGCTGAGTGGTTGGGATATTCTTGGGCCGGGGTTCTAGGTCCATTCTGGGTCTTAAACTCAAAGGCTTGTTACCGATGAAACGGTCTTTCGGGTTTGGGCTAGGTCGAAAACGTTTTGGTTTTCGCATAGCCTGCTTCCTGCTGAAATCTAGTGTTCCCCGTCCGTCGTGTAACAAGCTGGTGTCAATGCCAGAGATGTTTCTAGTTCGTTCTCCTTCTGGGAGTATGGAGATTACCTCGTCAGATGCCTCCGAGGTAGCGGGTTCGGCGTCGCCGTTATTTTCTGTTCCGGCGTCTCCCTCTTCTATTCCAGTGTCTTCTGGGCTAGTGACCTTGCTGTCGACAGATCCTGGGGCTATTTTTACGGATTCTATGGCTTCCTCAGAGGCTGGTCGGAAGCTTTTTCCACAGGTTCTTGATCCTGTGGACTTAGGGCGTGGGTCGGAGACTTCTGCCTTGGGTTCTCAAGTTCCCATTGTGATGGGCTCGCCGGAAGGGAGGATTCTCCCTTCCTCTTCCCTGGAAGAACCCACGTCCAAGCCTCTTATTCAGTACAAACGTAAAGGGAGGAAGCCAAAGTCGGTGGTGGGTCAAGGAAATCATGAAGATGTGGGTTTTCTCAGGCGGGGGTTTCTTGGGTCGAGCTCCTCCTCTCTTTCACAGGCAGATCGTAGTTTCTCAAGCGCCCGCCCTCTCAATTCTGCGGGTGGTCTCCAGGCTACCTCTCCTTTGGAGCTGTCCTTGGCGTGCTCTATGTATTTTGGGGATAAGGGGGATAGAACTATGGCTTTCCTCTCTGCCCTTGATGAGGACCATAGGAGGTGGGATATGATTGAAGATTGTGAGCTTTAGGGGCTTAGGGTTGGGTTGTTTTGTGGGCTGTTCCTTGTCGGGTCGGTGGTGAGGCTGTTGCTTCTTGTATACTCCGTGTGTACTATGGGCGCCTTACGCTGTTTTTTTATAAAATTACAATTACTTATCAAAAGATTTCTACCCATTTTCACCTACTACCTCTCTATTCTGTAAAAGGGGTCCTAGTATCCTAAGATTTCCAATTTTCTCACCTTAAGATAATCTTAAGGAGAATTAAATTTAATCCCTCTTTGTACTTTTTTACCTTATTTGTAGTTTTAAGCTATGAGTTTTAATCTTGGTCTCCTTCAACACTTTGGTAAACATTTCTATTAATTCTTCTCCTTCAACAGTATGGTAAACATTTCTATTAATTTTTTAAGTGATTTTTAGAGAGATAGAGACAGATTGGAAAGGTCTAAGTAAAATAGTAATTTTTCAATAAAAACAAATTGTCAAAAAATGCTCAGTCTTGGAATAAAAATGGGTAAGCACGCCTTAAGTATTTCTTTTACACGCAAAAATAAATAAATGAGTATGAGACAACGCTAAAACTTTAAGAACCCTCAATTGAGTCAATTTAGTGTATCTGTCTTCCTCTTCTTCTTTTTTCAATTTCATCATTCAATTAGAATTTTCCGTTAAATCTTGTCAAAAAAATATTCATTTAAAAAAAAAATAAAGGAAAAAACTTCACTCCGAACCACTGATATTTCATCATTTTATTAAAAGGTAGCCAAGCTTTAAAAAATGTCAATTTAATGTATCAATCTTTTAATTTTTTTCAATTTCAACTTTCCGTTGGAATTTTCCGTTAAATCCCTCTTTTTTTTGAAAAAAAAAAAATTCTTATAAATTTTGACCAACACTTAAATTCTATCAATTTTTTTCCCCTACAAAAGAGGGATATTTTGAAAATTTTGACATTATTTAACAAAAAATTCTAACGGAATGTTGAAATTGAAAAATAAATTTAACATAAGCATCGTGTGCAGTCAAAGATGGTTTCACACATTCAAAACATACATATATTGCATAGAGATCTGTGCATCATTTACAATTGTCAACAACGAATTTGATATATGTTTCGAAGACATCAGAATTGAAGAAAATTCTATGGCCATAAGTTTGAATTCAAAATTAGGTAAGTTTCTCATGTTGATTTAGTTAAACAAGAAACTGTGTGCATGTTCAAAACATTATCTTGGTCAAAATGTTAACCATGACCAACATACACATGCAAAAACAGCTCAGCATACATTCATGTGCATTGTTTAATTAGACCAAAGCTTCTCCCCAATAAAAGATGCTTTCATTAAGTTCTCCTGACTAATAGATCCAATTTTAAGAATAACTCGCACAATATAGAGATCCCCAGCAATTTTGCTAGCAATCTGGGAAGTAAATGTGAAAGAACCTCTATGGAACTCACTTGCCCGAGCAGGTTTTGGACAGCCCGCCACCTTACTAGGACAGACGGGCCCTATAAGAACTCTCTTACGCTAGCTGCTCGGATTCCAGGCAGTAAATTGCTGGGAATCCGATCCACTCACCAAATCTAAGTACATTTCCATCAACTATAACATAACCAACCTTACATCAAAGCACCATCACCAGAGAGAGAGAGAGAGAGAGAGAGAGAGAAACAAGGACTAACTGCACAAATATTCTACTACAACCATATGTGTAAGTTTTGATAGCCAAACAATCGGATCTCTATAAGCAGTATATAGCGATGCTAAAAACATACAATATTTTACACTTAAGACAGTATTTGTTGGCACCTTTTTATTTCCTCATAAGAAGAACCACAGTGTGAGCTGCAATACTCCGATTCTCTCCAAGGCTGTCAACCTTCTCATGAGTTTTTGCTTTCAGATTTACAACAGCAGGGTCTGCTCCAAGCAGCGCAGACAAGTTTGCCTTGATAGCCTCCTTGTGAGGGCTCACTTTTGGTCTTTGAAGAATCAAAGTCGCATCTAAGTTTCCAAGTTCATAGCCAGCCTCATGCATGAGTCTCACCTGAAATGAATCATATCAAAGAAAATTCAATTTAACTGCCATGAATGAAATATGTTGTATCCATCCACCCATCTTCCAACAAATATGATGAAACAATTAACTGCTATCACTCCAGAAAATAAAAACACTTTCTTACACAGCAAACTGGAGCACAACTTCAAGTGTGATATATACAACTGACTGTCCAAAACATGATTACGACTAAAAAGAGAAAATTTCCAATGACGGATTATTAAACCACATTGTCATTTATGAAAGCAGGAGCACTCACGCAATAAAGACATCAATTGCGAATATAGCATTTGTTTTATTCAGTCGCTATATGCTACCAGCTGACAGATTTCAAAACCAAGTTCAGAATGTTTGTGATTCATTTTGATCACATCCAATATGTACAAGTTCGCAAGAAAAGTTATGCTTCTTTTTTCTACTTTCTCACATGTTAATAGTAGGCTACACTGCAGGGGATAGTCTTTCCCCTACTCAATTCCCTTCCTCCCCATGGTTGAACCCAAGACCTTCTTTCTTCAAAAGGGAGAGGCACCACTTCACTACAAAAGTCAATGGACTGCGAGACTATGTGTTACCCAATATGTTAGTCCCACAGTCTTCATCATCACATACTAGTAGTACCTCTCTTGTTGTAGCCATTTTCTCACAGTCCTTTAAATAAGAAATGGCTCATCCAGTTGTGTTGTTGCAATCAGTCTTCTCTTCCTGATCGCGGTACGAACAGGTCCATTACTGGCAGGTTCCGGACTGAAAGACCTAATAGAATAGTCAGAGATGCTAACGAGGTGGGAATAAAAGTTGGGGATCTCTCTACCACCTGTGTCTATCTCCTGTCAAGTATACTCACCAGACAGACTACATACAGGGTGGTACTCCTAGAAAGATAGAAGATCACCATGTGAACAGAACATTAAGTTATGAATGTAACTCCCGAGGGATCAACCGCTATTTTAAATATAGTAAGGTGGCCATAATGTCCTCTACTTTTCATACTTATCAATACATTTGAAAAACACGACTCTTATGATCTTATCCCTACTCTATATATGCTGATATTTATCTCAAGGTTAAGGCTTTAACATTTAAATTTGACCCTATAACATTCACAAATTTATCAAACAAGATTCGGCAGCATAATAGCATGGTACCCAACTCTTTATTACGTTCAAAATTCTACATAACACATTAGTGAGGATGTGTTGTCCAATAGATATTTTAATAACACCTATCTGAGAAAAAAATATATATACTGGACCATTTGAGCTTATGCAGGGTTGGGGAATACGTATTCAATATCATGAGAAGTTAAATGCTATGAGCTACACTAAATCATAGTGTAAAATAAACTAGTAGTACCACTAACTAAAAATTTACCAAATTCAAACCCTTAAGGCACGTTTGGTACGCGAAATGGCTATTCCATTGAGGAATGGAAGAAGCTGGAATGGAATAACTATTCTTATTCATTAAATTCATTGTAACACTGGAATAGAACCCTGAATACATATTCCACTATTTGGTAAAGTGCAATATTCATGTGAATGAAATCATATTATAATCAAATTTCCTAAAACACCCTTAAAATTGAAAATGTACTAATTAGTAATTACAATACAAAATGATAAGATGTAATCTAACTAAATTTGACTGCAACAAAAGTTAATAATACACAATGTTGATTCCATCAGTTAAATTTAAATCCAATAATACGAGTTGATTTGACAAAACTGAATGAACTGGTATCATCCATAACATAGAAAATCACAAGAGCAATACGTAAATAGGAGTTGATAGGAATAAAAATGACAAAAAAAATTCAAAGCCCATAAAAGTTTCAATAAGAAATACCGCTTTTTGAATGGTCACACAAAGTCAAATCACTCATAATCTTCAAAGCAGTACCAAAAACTTTGAAGTGCAAACACTAGCAATCTTTCATGTAATCCAACCTCAATCACCACTGTTTCGGCAAACCAAATAAGTTTCTCTAATATACTCACAAAGTGAGAGAAAACAAAAAAAAAAAAAAAAAAACCATTTAAAGCTTCAAACAAAACCCAAAACTTCAAAAATCAAGCTTCAAAGCAAAACCCAGAACCTCATCATTCAAGCTCAAAACAACCCTGAATTATTCGCAGTGATACAACCATAGAACAAATCAACCCCACCAAAAGCAACAAATATCAAACCCCTATAGTCTATAGAGCTAAGATTCAGAAGCAGAAAAACATAACCTTTTCTTTGCTCAGTCCAACCACCAAAACCCAGACTCAATCAGCTCCAAAGAAACCTAAAACCCCTTCAAATCCCAAGCTCAGACTCTTGAATTATACCAAATGGCAAATGACAAGTCTGAAATCTCCCACCAGATTCTACTCGCAGAACACAGAAAGCCAAAACCCCACAAAGGAAGCAAAATTACGACAAAAGTGAACCTTGTATACTCTCAAAGCTGAATTCAAACTCCCCCAACAAAAAAATCTCTTCAGGTTTTAAACACTCCAACAAGAAAATCAAGCAAGCAGAAGGAAAGCAAGACAAAAGAAAAAGAGAGGGATTGGAAAATCATGCCTTGACTAGTAACTCAGCAGCAAGAAAAGTCCACCTTCATCGTTGGAGGAGGAATATCAAAATCAAATGAGTAAAAAACTTATATATCAGTGTAAGCTACAAGAAATACTTAAATAGGAGTTGATAGGCATAAAAATGACAAAAAAAACTCAAAGCCTAGAAAAGTTTCAACAAAGAAATACCGCTTTTTGGATGGTCACACAAAGTCAAATCACTCATAAGCTTCAAAGCACTGCCAAAAACTTTGAAGCGCAAACACTAGCACAAAATTACAAATCCAAAGAAGACGATATGATGATGTAAATGAAACCTGATTTGATTGTTAACATTTGGAATTAAACAATAGAGCAAATTTTTTTGCATATGAGCCAATCTGAAGGAACTGCAGAATAACCATTACAAAATCCAATACAAACTACAATGTTGAGTATTTTAAATGCATATAATTACATCGAATTTGGTGCTCCCTCCTTTGCTTAAAACAAAACAAAGTGATCCTCCCCCCACCCAACACTGCAACTCTAGTGAACCTCAAAGCACCATTTGATAGAGTCAGAGGAAACAACGCTGAACCCAACAATGAAACCAGGCTTTTGTCGAAATGATCTGGTGGCTGGTGCTGAATATTGCGAAATTTCAAATTTTTAAGCAGACCCAGATTGAAACTCCAGCCAAAAACACCTTCGAAAGAAAATTTATATTCGGCGAAGCGGAAATTTGGAGTTTGAAGCAGACTCACATCGATGATTGCTGAATTCTCATCCATAGCTTCAATTCTCATCCATAGCCTCAAAGCCGCACAAAATGCTAACACTTTTGCTCTCTTAGGCCGGAGGTGGAGCATCGGCAATTCATGCCTGAGGTGGAGCAACTAGATCTCGATAGAGGTGGAGCATTGGGGATCCAGTATGAGTGATAGGAACGTTTAGTTTGATTTGGGTCAATGGAGGGCTTTTGACTAAATTTTTGATTGATGTGATATTCCCACATAAAAGGAATAGCTATTCCTCTCCTTTTTGGGAGGAATAGCTATTCCTCATTTTGAGAAATAGTCATTCATGCGGAATAGCTATTCCCATAAATAAAAAGCTAAGCAAACAACAGAATACCTATTCTGCATACCAAACGTGCCCTTAAGATTCATATTGCAAACAATCTAGTACTTTACCAACAACACAAATATATTCATGCTTGCTTTTCCCAAACCATTTAATGTTGTGAAGACTGTAAACGTGTTTCGCACGAATTTGCAATTATCAAAAGTGAAATGATTTCCGACATTAAAAAAAAAAATACAAAATATATCCATAATGAAGTTCTGAACATGCCCCATAACTACATTCAACAAAAACTCACAGCTTCTTTGATGAAAACCGAAGATGGTGCTCCCTTCCACTTAGGATCGTTATCAGGAAATATCTGCCCGATAACAGGAAGCCCCAAAGCACCCAAAATCGCATCAACCACACAATGTAGCAATACATCCCCTGCACCACCACCAAAAACAACAATAACAATAGAAATAAATACAAAAGAAAATCACCACCATCACCAACACACTTCAATTCCATGAAAAAGTAAGAAAATCATGAAAACCCAAAATTTAGAATCACAAAATTTCTTAATGAAAGTATCCAAATTCAGAACTTAATCAATAACAACAACAACAACAACAACAACAACACAACAATATAAATAAATACAAAAGAAAATCACCACCTTCAGGCTTCACCAACACGGTTCAATACCGAGAAAATTTAAGAAAATAACGAAAACCCATAATTTAGAATCACAAAATTTGTAAACCAAAAGTACCCAAAATCAGTATTTAATGAAATTACCATCGGAATGAGCCTCGCAGCCTCTATCGTGGGGTATGTCAATCCCACCGATGATCAGAGGGTACCCAGGCTCCTACCGGTGGAGGTCGAACCCGTGCCCGACCCGAAAGGGCAAGGCTTTGGAGGGAATTGCCGTCAGAGAGGCCTGCCCGACTTCTAAGGCGGAAGTTGCGGCGGCCAACACGGAAGGCCTAGCTGTTGTTACTTTCGTTGGAGTTGGTCGGAGAGAGAGGCGTGAGAGAGGGAAAGAGTGACAGTGAGTGGGCAGAGAGAGGGGTCTTCGAGGGACTGGAGAGGCAGATAGTGGAGGTGCTGCCATGGCCATTGGAATTTGAAGAAAGCTTTGTGACACAACTGAGACAGTAGGTGTGCGTCTGTACGCGGTTTGAGGTTTCTGTTAAAGACTTGTAAAAACAGTATTCAGGATTTGTCTCCTAGTGAGCTCAAGAAGTTAATGGCATATTCCCTCTTTCTTTCTTTTTTTTTCTTTCTTTTTTTTTTTATTTTGTTTTTATAAAAATTTTAAGATTGGTTTATCTGCTGGACCTAAATTACAAGTCGCTCTCGTTAATATCAAAATTAATTCAGAGATATTTGTGATTGGCTTAATTTATGATTTGTTCCCTAAAGTCAAATTTTGTTAAAAATTTTGACAAATTCTTTTAGGCACTATATCAGCGCCAATAAGATAGCGACATGTGTCGATCATAATAAAAAAATATAAATAAGTAACACTTAAAAAATTATTTTAAAAATAAAATAAAAATTAAAAAGAAATTAAAAAAAACCACATGGACCAATGGTGCAATTTTCTCTTCTTCTTTTTTTCTTTTTTTTTTCTCCAAAATGAGGAGAAAAGTGAATCATATCTTCTTAAATTATTTATCTGAATTCGAAAGATTAAGATCCTCTCAAATTATATATCCGAATTCGAGGGATTAGAATTCTCTCAATTTATTTACTTCAATTTGAAAGAATTCGGACACGTGATTATGAGAGACTACTTATGGAGCCTACCCATAAGTATTCATTTACAATCACATACCCAAATTCTCTCAAATTCAAATAAATAATTTGAAAAATCCTAATTCAAGGAAGAAAAGTCATATGAAGTGGACAGAATCCCTACCGTTGACGATTGGGGATACCACCTCTTGGCTCATTGTGTAATAGCCCTAAGAGAAATGCTAATGCTACACTTTGCGTCCATTTATTATATTTATTATATATTGACTAATATTTTAAGTGGTTAATATTATTATTAGCCCTTGTTAAGTGGATGCTCTGTGCATCCACTCTTAAAGATGAGAAGCTGAGTCTTGGGTTGCTGTTCCAACACTTTCTCTTGGGAATTCTGACATCCTTATTTTGACAAACAAAGGTTCGGATTCTTGTGAAGGCAACTCCCATGGTGCCGTCATCCATGTTAGCAAAGCAAACCCTGAACTAGGGTTGGCAATTTTTGACACGACCCACGAACCCGACACGAACACGACACGGGAAAATAGGGTTAGGGTTTACTGTAATCGGGTTCGGGTCATAATCGGGTCAACCCGATTATGACCCGATTATAATCGTGTCTGGCGGGTCAACCCGCGGGTTGACCCGCCAGACACGAATGTGACCCGATTAGGTTTTAAAAAAAAAAAAAAAAACTAATCTAACGCCTAACGGTAAGTTGTCTAACCCGGCTAACCCGACTAACCCGAAAGTGAGAAAATCTCAAAATGACAAAATGAGATGATATTCTGAATTCTGATTTCTGAAATGAGTGAAATGAGAAATCT
This sequence comes from Alnus rubra, assembly GCA_028654335.1. Taxonomy (NCBI): domain Eukaryota; kingdom Viridiplantae; phylum Streptophyta; class Magnoliopsida; order Fagales; family Betulaceae; genus Alnus; species Alnus rubra. Next base: position 2,152,072 of record JAJPGS010002490.1, on the reverse strand, counting down.
GATGTCAGTGAAGTTCGAAACCGACGAAACGGTGGAACTGGAACCCTAGCCAGCCCGCACTCCGCCCGCCCGCCCATCGGCCACCGCACTCCGCACGCCCGCCCAACCGGCGCGACTGCCAAGTGCCAACCATCCGGGCCATCCGGCCAGACCGGCCTTTTCCGTTTTCCCCCTGTTTGGCTCTTTCTAGTTTCTACGCCAAACTTTTCACTGTTTTCAGTTCCAGAGTTCCTCAACTTCCTCCTCAAGGTATGGCCGTATGGGTGTTGATTTGGTTTCAATGGTTTCGCTTAATTTATCCTGTGGATCTGATTTGTTCTTGTTCCGTTTAACTTGAATTTCGTGGCATACTACACTGTAATGGATTCAAAAATTTTCACAGATACTTTTTGGATCTGGCAGCTGCTTATATGTTATTTATTGTTGCCGGAAATGCAGAATTTAATTGTTTAGCAGTTTAGTCTTTAGCTACCTCAGTTTTTATTATTTATTATTTTTTTTTTTGTACCTTTTTTTGCTAACCAAATTTCAATTTAGGAAATTTTTAATCGGGTCGTGTCGGGTAAACGGGTGACACGTTTATTAGTCGTGTTTGTCGTGTCGTGTTCGGGTCACCCGATTATTAATCGGGTCGTGTTCGGGTCACGTGTCTCAACCCGATTAATAATCGGGTCGGGTTCGGGTTGACACGTTTATATAATCGGGTCAGTCGGGTTGACCCGAACCCGACCCGTGAACCCGATTTGCCAACCCTACCCTGAACCACCCTGGTTCTGAGCAATGAAAAGAAGAACCATACTACGAGGGGCATTTCCCCCGCACACCACTAATTATTTGTCTCCAGGCCAACATAAACTTAAGTACACCCAATGAGCCAGTTGTCGGAGCTCCATTCGACTACATTCACTTCACTATGCTATACCCAACTCCAACAATTATCTTCTATACTAACATCTCGTATTACTCTTTGTGCCTGAGAGAATATGAAACACTTGTTCTAACAAAATGTGTTTGAGATGTGCGCCGAACTCTTAACATAAGGAGGATTTTTACCATGCTATGGTACAACTTCTCGTGAGAATTACATGCTCTAATGACATAAGTTAATTTAATAAATTGAGTTAGAATAATTTTTTCCAAGTGAAATTTTGTCCAAACAAAAAATAAACCAAGCACCTAATCCGCCCATTCAAGGTTCTCATATCGTCAAAGTGCCTGCCCATATGACTACGTTTGGTTACATTTGTCACTTCCATACCACAAGTATAAAAGCATAATGAAAGGTTTAGACTGAATCACACTGCACCGCCTATAGTGTTATCAAAAGAACTCACAGTTTGTTCTTTAAAAAAAAAAAAGGAAAAAAAAAAAAAGGTTACAGTTTGAAGTTGTATTTGGATTTTAGGCTATTATTACTCTAGGATGCTGCTCCATGTGCTTGCAGAGTGTGGCCATATATGCATTCTGCGATACTACTCTACACGATATTTTTCAGATAAATAACTCCTGCACAACAGTTGTGTACATATTGTGTAAGAGTATAAACTCATAGATTTCATTTTATGTTTCTACAATTGTACAAATTTTATACACAACTGCTGTGCAAAGATTATTACTTTATTTTCTAAGGTCAAGTAATGTGGATTAGGGTGAGGTGGCCGGAAGATAGGTCCTCCGTGGCATGCCATTAGTTTTACACCAATATTTTTAGTAAGAATAGAATGAAACACGTGGTTTGGAAATTTGGACACGAGAGATATAAACCTAAAACCTACCTTAGCAAACGAAAAGGAATATTCCTACCTTGGTCCTTTAATGTCTTGACCGAACTGACCATCTGCATGCATGGTTGGAAAGAGACAAGCAGAATTAATTTTACCATATGCAATACAAAATGGCCACATGATTAATTCGGCCGGCGGTAGAGCACCTAAAGTACTGTAGCTAGCCAATTCATTTCCTATTTGGAAAAAATTTACTTTGCAGATATGATTGTTAATGGGTTTGGACAGAGAGTGCATGTTTTTTTATTTCTGTTTTGAAAAAGTATTATGATATTATAAAAATGTAAAAGATCTTAATATGTTTAGTCAATCTTTGTCTAAGAACATAAAATAAAAGAAGAAGACAAACATAAACATAAACAAACACGACTCTCATAGAAAATGGGTCGTTCTATCATAGCTAGAAATATTGCAACAGAGCTAGCAGATATATATGAGATATAGCGCGCTGTCGTCTTGCCCATATATCAGACCAAACCACTTCTGTAAAACATGTCGGTTAGGAACTCTTAATGAGGAGCAACAAATTGACTAATATGGGGCCAGCAGTAGTTGAACATTCTAGATGGAGCACATGCACAGCTGCACAAGTAAATTGAGGTCTTGGATTTTGATGCCTTGCAGAAGAAAAACAGAATAAGCATTTGACGAATAAGGTACTTGTATGTTTGTGTCCCTAGAGTCTATCTTTGGATGGGACCAAAAGGCCCACAACCTTAGCTATCTAGGGCACTAACTCTTCCATGATCACCAAATATATGCATTTGATTTTTGATTTCCACTAATTAGAACTCGAAAATGTAGTGGACCCCGTTTGCTGGTGCTCCGGTTGCATAATGCAAGTAGTCAACAAATTGATTAAGGTAACTTCTATGATATTGCAAATGTATGTAGAATTGACAGGTTAAGGAGTGTATGTTTGGTCTTTTGATTTTGATCCCGTGCTATTAGGGGCGGAGCCAGCCCCCAAGTTGGAGGGTCAAATTGAAAAAAAAAAGTTTTAGGGGGGTCAAAATTAGAAAAAATAACAAAATTTGGAGTAAAATTTTAATTTCTTTTTAATTTTTTTTTAATTTTTTTTGGGGAGAACCTTGGGGCTAGCCCCCCCCAAGCCCCAAGGTGGCTCCGCCCCTGCGTGCTATAAAAATGTCTTATTGCATATTGCATTGCAATGCAATGAGACAATTCATGTGAGAGTTTGCTCTATAAGTAGTTCTATTCCTTAAAATAGGAAAAATTTGAAAAAAATGTGCAAAATATAAGCCACAGCAGCTTCCTCATTTTAGATGAGGATGCTTGGGAAGCTACAGTGTTTCCCAATGTATTGGGAAGCACTGTAGCTTCCCAACAGATTATTTTAATAAAAAAAAATGTTTCTCTCTCCTCTCTCCTCTCTCCTCTCTTCTTCACGCATCATCATTCCTCATTCTCAAAAAAACAGCTCTCTCTCTCCTCTCTCATTTTGTTCTCATTCCTCAACCTCAAAGAAGATGCAGACAAGAGAGAGAGAGAGAGAGAGAGAAGAGTTTATGGAAGAAAGAAAAAAAATAGATAGACAAAATAGGAAGAAGATGGAGAAGAGAGAGAGAGGGAGAGAAGACGAAAAAAAAAAAAAAAAAAAAAAGAGACGACAGGGAGAAGAAGACGGAAAAAAAAAAGAAAGAAAAAAAAAGGAAAGAAGAGAGACAGATGAGAGGGAGAAGAAGACGAAAAAAAAAAAAAAAAAATCTCTGAAGAGAAAAAGAAAGAAGAAGAGGAGGAGATGGAGGAAAGTCTGCAATGAAATTAAAAAGAAAAAAAAAAAAAAAAAGTAAAAGATAAAAGAAATATTATTTTAATTTATAGGAAAAGATAAAAGGAAGCTGTTGTGGGGTGTTTTTGTATAGAAAAAAAAAAAAAAGTGGTTTGGTTCCTTAAATTTTCTCTAAAATAGAGAAAATGGTTGGGAACCTGCTGCTAGTGCTCTTATAGGGCATGTGCTACTGGTGCTCTAATGCTCACCAAATTTTCAAACCTGCCGTTATTGGGAAGCTTCATTTTTTCGTTCTGGTCTACTCGAAGAACAAACCTGGAAAATCGCAGGCAACACGTAGTACTACGCGACTATAAATAAACACAACGGACGTTATTGTTTATCCACACCTTCAGAAAACTTTCTAAACTCGAGCAAATAATTATTAGCACGACTGCTCTCCATTCCCCCCTTAAAGTGTTTCCATCTTGGTAGATTTCTTACTGCATTTCTCAAAGATTAATGGGGTAATGAACAGTAATGAACAGCACTTACTGTCTAAGATAGCAACGGGCAATGGGCATGGTGAAAATTCTCCTTACTTTGATGGTTGGAAGGCGTTTGAGAGTAACCCATTTCATCTGACTAATAACCCTGAAGGGGTTATCCAAATGGGTCTTGCAGAAAATCAGGTAAAAATGCTAATAAGCTTTTTTAATTATCATTCATTATATATATTTATGTATGTGAATTATTTGAAGCAGAAGTAGAAAGTCAGCTGTATTCATGGTTGTTTTGTCTTGAATGTGCAGCTTTGTTTTGATTTGATTCAAGAGTGGATTTTGAAAAACCCACAAGCTTCCATCTGCACCCCAGAAGGAGTAAATGACTTCGGAGAGATAGCTATCTTTCAGGATTATCATGGCTTGCCAGAGTTCAGAAATGTATGGAACTCCCATCTCTCTCTCATAAAAAAATCTATCTACAATATTATTAGATTGAATAATCAAGATTATTATGTATATTAACAAGATATATAATTGGAACCAACAGGCTGTTGCCAAATTTATGGAGAAAGTAAGAGGAAACAGAGTCAAATTCGACCCTGACCGGCCGCATCGTTATGAGTGGAGGAGCAACCGGAGGTCATGAGACGCTTGCCTTTTGTTTGGCTGACCCGGGGGAGGCATTCCTTGTACCTACACCTTATTATCCAGGGTACTTTAAGAATTCCCACTTGAATTTTCTACTTCTTTTATGCTTTATTGTTTTTCTTTGTAGTGAAAGTTAAGAAAGAAATAATAACATAAACGTAAGTTAGGTGCATATTAGAATTTAGATGGCTTTAAGCTTTAGTTTGACTTGGTAATTGGAGGGCTGTTTTTCTTCGTAGACCATGACCCTTGACCTTTGCTGCTGTCTTCAACACCTACCCACACTACTTTATGAAATCTACTTTGATCAATACACATTAATTTAATAAAGAGATAAGATTTAGTCAACCACACTGATGGCAACATCCCAAGCTCTCTTAAATTCACAACCTAGGCACCCAAACCAACTTGATAGAGGTCCCCAGTAAGGTCCACTTGCCCGGACAGGCTTTGGATAGTCTACTTCTCTGTTTAATTGGGCACATGGGAGCATATATAGTCTATCATATTTGCTGTCCGGACGGCAAATTACGAAGAATTCAGATCCCAACTTGACAAATATCCCTAACAATTTTAGTGTCTGAATTGCTAGCAATTAATTCGAACAATGTTCCCTCAAGCTGAATGATTGGTGGGGGCATGATCATCCAATTTGTGTGTCCTCAAGTAAAGGGTTTCTCTCATACGAACCTCCAAATCATGTTTTGACAAAAAATTGGAAGATACGTACTAGAGGAAAATGAGCCCCATCTTCCTCGAAGAACAGCCTCTTGTTCTCAATTTTGAGCCAATTAGCATTAGTCCAAGATACAGAAAAATTGTAGTTGACTGACTGCAATACTTGAGTCAAAGGGTAAAGAATTTTTTTTCACATCCCCATATTAGGTTTAAATTGTTTAATATATGCATGTAACTGTCAAAACAGTGAGGAAAGCAATTACGCACCGATGGTTACGGGGTCAATAATTTGGATTAGTCAATGACAAAGAAAAGTATTTTGTATTTAATATGATTCCCATGACCATAAAATATGAAAATGACCTCTAGCAATATACAAAACATTATCTATCACAGCCATCAATCTCTGTATTTTCAGGATATGCTAAAAAATTTGGCTTTTTAATGCAGTTTTGATCGGGATTTGAGATGGAGAACAGGAGTACAACTCCTTCCAGTAGTCTGTGAAAGCTCTAACGATTTCAAAGTGACAAGAAAAGCTTTGGAAGATGCCTATGAGAGAGCTCAAGAGGCCAACATCAGAGTAAAGGGCTTGCTCATTACCAATCCATCAAACCCACTTGGCACTATCTTGGACAAACAGACGCTAAGAGAGCTTGTAAGCTTCATCAATGAGAAGAGCATCCACTTAATCTGTGATGAAATATTTCATCAATGAGATGACCCTTTTAACCTGACATAAATAAATTAAAGAATATTCTGTCAGCCTTTATCTAGGAAGTTGCATATTAATGGTGCAAATTGAAGTCACTGTTTTTGCAGGCTAATTCCTGGCTCGAACAAGAGGTGATTGTACTGGGGAGTGAGGAGACAACATGCTCTGTGCATCCACTCTTAAAGATGAGAAGCTGAGTCTTAGGTTGCTGTTCCAACACTTTCTCTTGGAAATTTTGACGTCCTTATTTTGACGCACAAAGGTTCGGATTCTTGTCAAAGCAACTTCCATGGTGCTGTCATCCATGTTAGCAAAGCAAACCCTGAACCACCCTGGCTCTGAGCAATGAAAAGAAGAACCAGGAGAAACATTGAGCTTAACTTCATTTATTATCACTTGCCACAGCTCCATCTCTGCTTCAAATGTCTTGTTTTTGAGGAGGTGACGCAAATCCATCCACAGAAAGAGGCCAGCATTGCTCTTCAAACAATCAATGACTACTTCAGCAAGACTGCAAGTCAAGAACTTATACCTTGTTTCCAACCTTTCAGCACTCTCTGCTAAAAATCTGTCGACAAACGCATCATCTGATAGCATAGATGCAATCAGATGTTGGGTTTGCGAGGAAACCAATCCGAAACTGGACATCTTATGACAACAATGTACTACTGTGTCGTTGTAGGAATAGACAATGCCAACTCTAAAGCCAGGGAACCCCATGTCCTTTGAAAGACTATAAACAATGTGGATGAGATCACGGTTGCATGCGATATCTTTTTCTTCCTCTATAATCTCAGATATGCTGATGAAACCAGGTTGACTGAAGACAGTGGCAGCATATATTTCATCATAGATTAAGTGGATGCTCTTCTCATTGATGAAGCTTACAAGCTCTCTTAGCGTCTGTTTGTCCAAGATAGTGCCAAGTGGGTTTGATGGATTGGTAATGATCGAGCAAGCCCTTTACTCTGATGTTGGCCTCTTGAGCTCTCTCATAGGCATCTTCCAAAGCTTTTCTTGTCACCTTGAAATTGTTAGAGCTTTCACAGACTACTGGAAGGAGTTGTACTCCTGTTCTCCATCTCAAATCCCGATCAAAACTGCAATAAAAAGCCAAATTGTTTTAGCATATCCTGAAATCTGAATATATAGAGATTGATGGTTGTGATAGATAATGTTTTGTATATTGCTAGAGGTCATTTTCATCTTTTATGGTCATGGGAATCATATTAAATACAAAATACTTTTCTTTGTCATTGACTAATCCAAATTATTGACCCTGTAACCATCGTTGCGTAATTGCTTTCCTCACTGTTTTGACAGTTACAGGCATATATATATATTAAACCTAATATGGATATGAAAAACCTAATATATATAATATTGGTTGAGTAATTGCTTTCCTCACTGTTTTGCCTACGACTTGCATATGAAAGTACTCAAATCATATGCTTCTAATTGATATATAAAAATTAGGAGTAAATGGGATTTTAATTACTCAACCAATATTATCGATTGTCAGAAACCGTCAACTGTAGGAGAACTGTTCGATTGGATTGATTTTTAATTTTTTGTCAGGCCCATCCGCCCATAAGGCCAATTACTTACAAAATAAAATAAAAGGAGTAAGGCATTTGAAAAACACATATTTTTTTATTAATACTTACAAAATTGTCTGGTAAGCTATTGCCCCTCCCCCCACCCTTATCTTTCTTTTTAGTTCTTCTTTGATTTTTAAGTAAATGTCCAATAAATCTATGAGTTAACGCGCGATTTGAAATCGATTCTTCACTTTTGAAAAATCAACTTTTACTATTTAAGTTTTTTGCAGATTTGAAATCAGTCGTTCCGTATTTTTTCGCCCATTTTCTCAATTTCCGTTAGTATCACGTCAGCTTTTTCACCACATGGTCCACATCAATCTTAAAATATTATGTTTTTTGACCGCATGGTCCACATCAATTTATAATTTTAAAATATTACCTTTTTTTTTAAAAAAAAAAAATGAATGAGGGTGGCATGCGGGCCCCTCCAGAGCAAACCCCTCCTTTCATTTTTTTTTTAAAAAAATTAAAAAACAAAATTTTAAGTTTTTAAATTTATAATATAATAAAAATATATATATATATATTAAAATAATGTGGTGAAAAGGCTGATGTAGCACTAATGGAAATTGTGAAAATTGATGAAAAAATCACGGAATGATTGATTTCAAATCCGCAAAATACTTAAGCAACAAAAGTTTATTTTTCAAAAGTGAATGATCGATTTCAAATCGCAAGTTGACTCGAGGATTTATTAGACATTTACCCTCAATTTTTTCAATAGAATGAAGTATTATATAATAGGGTAAAATCCAAATACAACTTCAAACTGTAACTTCTTTTTCTTTTTTTTTTTAAGAACAAACTGTAAGTTCTTTTAAATACTCTAAACTACAATTTTGCACTTCGAACTTTGGGTTGAATTTTTTTTATCTTGATAGCACTATAGACGGTGCAGTCACTACAAGAAATTTGATCATTAGCGGCCACATTATTAGCGGCCAACGCATAGTGGCCGCTAATGATCATGTTATTAGCGGCCACTTTTAAAAGTGGCCGCTAATAATACACTATTAGCGGCCAAAAACAATTAGCCGCTAATAGTCGCCGTTATTTGTAAACTATTAGCGGCCACCTAATTGTGGCCGCTAATAACTTGGCGGGGAGGTGCGAAAAATTCCGGGAAACTATTAGCGGCGACTAATGTCGCCGCTAATAATAAAACTATTAGCGGCCAAAAAAGTGGCCGCTAATAATTGGTTATTAGCGGCCACTTTTATATATGGCCGCTAATAATCAATTATTAGCGGCCACTTTTTTGGCCGCTAATAATCCATTCCCTACCAAGTTATTAGCGGCCACTTTTATATACGGCCGCTAATAATATTTAGCCTTTTTTTTTTTTATGTTTTCAAAAATTTTTTTTTTTTTTTTTATTTTAAATATATATTTTTCATTCTTAATTTTTTTTTTTCTTTAATTTTTTTAATTTGTTTGTAAAAAATATGTTTTTAAAAAAAATTGGTTTTTTTAAAATAATAAAAAGAAAATTTAATTTTTGGTTTTTCTATCAACAAAAAAAAAATAGTTCTTTTTCCTTTTTTTTTTTAAAAAAAAAAGATTAATAGAAAGCTAGTTTTTCTTTTTATTGTTTTCCAGAACTATTAGCGGCCACTTTTTTGGCTACTAATAATCAATTATTAGCGGCCACTTTTTTATGTGGCCGCTAATAATATTTACCCTTTTTTTTATGTTTTCAAAATAATATGTGCTAACTTTTTTCCTTTTTTTTTTTTTTTTTAATGTTTTCAAAATTTTCATTTTTTTTGTTTGTTTTTATTTTAAATATATATTTTCATTCTTAATTTTTTTTTCTTTAATTTTTTTAAAATAATAAAAAGTAAAGTTAATTTTTGGTTTTTCTATCAACAAAAAAAAAAAAAAAAATCGTTCTTTTTCCTTTTTTTTTCTTAAAAAAAAAAGAGATTAATAGAAAGCTAGTTTTTCTTTTTATTTTTTCGTTTCTTTTTTTTTTAAAAAAAAAAATTGTTTTCTAGAACTATTAGCGGCCACATAAGTGGCCGCTAATAATCAACGGCCACTTTATTTGTGGCCGCTAATAGTTGATTATTAGCGGCCACTTATGTGGCCGCTAATAATATTTAGCCTTTTTTTATGTTTTCAAAATAATATGTGCTAACTTTTTTCGTTTTTTTTTTTTTTTTTAATGTTTTCAAAATTTTCATTTTTTTTGTTTGTTTTTATTTTAAATATATATTTTTCATTCTTAATTTTTTTTTTCTTTAATTTTTTTAAAATAATAAAAAGTAAAGTTAATTTTTGGTTTTTCTATCAACAAAAAAAAAAATCGTTCTTTTTCCTTTTTTTTTTCTTAGAAAAAAAAAGATTAATAGAAAGCAAGTTTTTCTTTTTATTTTTTCGTTTGTTTTTTTTTTAAAAAAAAAAATTGTTTTCCAGAACTATTAGCGGCCGCTTTTTTGGCCGCTAATAATCAATTATTAGCGGCCACTTTATTTGTGGCCGCTAATAGTTGATTATTAGCGGCCACTTATGTGCCCGCTAATAATATTTAGCCTTTTTTTATGTTTTCAAAATAATATGTGCTAACTTTTTTCGTTTTTTTTTTTTAATGTTTTCAAAATTTTCATTTTTTTTTAATGTTTTTATTTTAAATATATATTTTTCATTCTTAATTTTTTTTTCTTTAATTTTTTTAATTTGTTTGTAAAAAATATTTTAAAAAAAAAATTGGTTTTTTTAAAATAATAAAAAGAAAAGTTAATTTTTGGTTTTTCTATAAAAAAAAAAAAAAGAGATTAATAGAAAACTAGTTTTTCTTTTTTATTTATTTTATTTATTTTTTTGTTTGTTTTTTTTTTTAAAAAAAATGTTTTCCAGAACTATTAGCGGCCACTTTTTTGGCCGCTAATAATCAATTATTAGCGGCCACTTTTATATGTGGCCGCTAATAATATTTTTACTTTTTTTCTTTTTTCGGTTTTTTTTTTATATTTTCAAAATTTTCAGTTTTTTTTTTTTTGTTTTTCTTTAATTTTTTTAATTTGTTTGTAAAAACTATTTTTTTTCCTAAAAATTGGTTTTATTTTTTATTTTTTTTAAAAAAAAATAAGTTAATTTTTGGTTTTTCTTTCAACAAAACAAACAAAAAGAAAATCGTTCTTTTTTCTTTTTTTTTAAAAAAAATTAATAGAAAACTAGGTTTTTTTAAAAAATAAAAAATTGTTTTCATAATTAATGCACTATGGTCGATCAGATAGTTTATCAATCATATTAATCGATCAAACCTTCATTGTGTGAAGTCTGATCAGTCGAACTCTATCACGATCGATCAAATGATCTATCGATCCTATTGGTCCATTATGATTGATCGAATGATCTATTGATCATATTGATCGATCGGATGATCTATTGGTCCTATTGGTTGATCAGGATCGATCGGATGATCTATCGGTCCTATCGATAAATCACGATCGATTGGATGATCTATCATAATCGATCGGATGATCTATCGATCTTATGGATCTATCAAGATCAAGTGGATGATTTACCATGATTGATCGGATGATCTATCGATCTTATGGATCTATCAAGATCAAGCGGATGATTTACCATGATTGATCGGATGATCTATCGATCTTATTGATCTATAATGATCGATCGGATGATCTACCATGATTGATCGGATAATCTATCGATCCTATTAATCGATCGGATGATCAATCAATCCTATGGATCTATCATGATCGATTGGATGATCTATCGATCCTATGGATCTATCATGATCGATTGGATGATCTATCGATCCTATGGATCGATCACGATCGATGGGATCGATCCTATGATCGATCACGATCGATCAGATAGGATCAATACTATAACGATCGATCGGATGATCTAACGATCATATTGATCGATCACAATCGATCGGATATGATCGATACTATAACGATTGATCGAATGGTCTAACAATCCTATCGATCGATCAGATTATCTATCGATCCTATTGATCTATCACGATCGATCGGATATATCGATACTATCACGATGGATCGAATGATCTATCAATCATATTGTTCGATCACGATCGATCGGATGATCTATCGATCCTATGGATCGATCACAATCAATCGGATGATTTATCGATCCTATGGATCGATCACGATCGATCGGATAATCTATCGATCCTATTGATCTATCACTTTCGATGGAATGATCTATCGATACTATTGATCGATACAATCACGATTGATCGAATGATCTATTAATCCTAATGATCGATCACGATCGATCGGATGATCTATCGATCCTATGGATCGATCACGATCGATCGGATGATTTATCCATCCTATCGATCGATCTATCATCCGACCGATCATGATAGATCAATAAGATCAATAGATCATCCGATCGATCGTGTAGATCAATAGGATCGATAGATCATCCGATCAATCATGGTAGATCATCCGATCGATCATGATAGATCAATAGGATCGATAGATCATCCGATCAATAATGGTAGATCATCCGATCAATCATGATAGATCAATATGATCGATAGATCATCCGATCAATCATGGTAGATCATCCGATCGATCATGATAGATCTATAAGATCAATAGATCATCCGATCAATCATGGTAGATCATCCAATTGATTAAAATATATCAATAGGATCGATAGATTATCTTATGGATCATGGTAGATCATCCAATCGATCATGATAGATCAATATGATCGATAGATCATCCGATCGATCATGATAGATCAATTGGATCGATAGATCATCCAATCAATCATGGTAGATCATCAAATCGATCATGATAGATCAATAGGATCGATAGATCATCCGATCAATCATGATAAATCAATAGGATCGATAAATCATGATAGATCAATAGGATCGATAGATCATCCGATCAATCATGGTTCATCCGATTGATCCTATTGAAGTATTATGATCGATTGGATGATCTACTATGATTGATCGGATGATCTATCGATCCTATTGATTTATCATGATCGATGGGATGATCTACCATGATTGATCGGATGATCTATCATGATCGATCGAATGATTTATCGATCCTATTGATCTATCATGATCGATTGGATGATCTACCATGATCGATCGGATGATCTATCGATCCTATTGATCTATTATGATTGATTGGATGATCTACTATGATCGATCGGATGATCTATCGATCCTATTGATCTATCATGATTGATTAGATGATCTACCATGATCTATCGAATGATCTATCGATCCTATTGATCTATCTTGATCGGATGATCTACCATGATTGATCGGATGATCTAATATGTTAGTTTGACATACTATATAAGGCAAAAATGGATTTTTTTTTTAATAAGACAAAAATGTCTATAAATTTGAAAAAAAATAAAAATAAAAATAACTTTTTTAAAAACAAATTAACAAAATTAAAATTAAAAAAAAAAGAAGAAGAAAAAGAACGATTTTTTTTTAAACTCAAAATTTACTTAAAATTAAAAATAAAAAACCAATTTTTCAAAAAAAAAGTTATTTAAAAAAAAAGGAATTAAAAAAATTAAAGAAAAATGAAAAAAAAAATAGAAAACAAAAAACAATTTATTTAAAAAAAAACCGAAAAAATACATAATAATTATGAACACAATTTTTTTTAGAAAAAAGAAAACAAACGAAAAATAAAAAAGAAAAACCTGTTTTTTATTAAATTAAAAAAACGAAAAATAATTTTTCTTTAAAAAAAAAAACAAAAAAAAATATATATGAAAATTAAGAAAAAAAAAACCAATATATATTCAAAAAATGAATTAAAACGCCGGTGATGATATCAAACACCAAATTACCATCTTTCGGGACTGAATGGCTTTAAAGCCTTGCTGTGATCTTGCAATTCTGAGGTGTTGATTTCAAAAAAAAAAAAAATGAATTAAAAAATCAAAAAGCTCATGATTGAGCCTTTTGGGTGAAGGGGGGGAGGGGGTGCAGGGGTGCGCGCGGGACACGAAAAATTTTCGTGTCCCGCGCGCGCCTCACCCCCAAAAGGTAATTTTTTTTTTTTTTTTTTCAATGTTTTTTTTGTTTCTTTCTAAATAGCCTGTACTCTCTTTACTCTCTCTCTCTCAACTTCATTTGATTCATTTCTCATTTCTCAGAACTCTCGTCTCTCCTCTCTCTCTCTCTCTCTGGTCTTTGTTTCAGATATTTGATTTATTAAAATCTGCTACAATTTTAAAGAGAAACAAGAAGAAAAAGGTACCTTACTCTTCTCCATTTTCTTCTTCTTCGTCTTTGTGGTTTCTATTTCTTTTCTTTTCTGTTTTTTTTTTTTTTTTTGCAAATTTTGTGACATATCTCAGCTCTGTCTCTCTTGTCTTTGTTTCAGATTTTGGTTTATTTATTGCAATTATTGAAATCTACTTCAATTTTAAAGAGAAACAAGAAGGAAAAGGTACCTTACTCTTCTCCCCTTTCTTCTTCTTTGTCTTTGTGGGTTTCCATTTCTTTTATGTTCTTTTTGTTTTTTTGCAAATTTTGTTAATTCATATCTTTGGGGTTGAATTTGCAGATGTCCAGGAGTTTTATCAGTTGTGAGATCCCGATGGGTCATTTTTAATTTCTTATACTTCATCTCCTCCGTTTTTTTTTTTGAAATATATTTTGCTTGGTGAGGGGCACTGAAAAAATGGCCGGATCTGAAAAAATTGTCGGATTTGAGCTAGTAGGAGAGATGAGGAGAGGGGGTGCGTTGGGGGTAAACATTTTTTTTTTTTTTAATGATGTATTTGTATTTAGTTTTATTTGTATTTATATTTTTTTTTTTCATTTTTAGTAGTATTAATTGTATATAGAGATTTAATTAATGCAGTGAAGTTAAATGGATCTATTTATTTATTTTTTTGTATATATATATTTATTTTATTTTTTCAATTTTTTAATAGTATTAGCGGCCACAAATGTGGCCGCTAATAGTTAAATCAATCGGGTATTATTAGCGGCTACATGTGTGGCCGCTAATAATACCCGACTATTTTAACTATTAGCGGCCACATACGTGTCGCCGCTAATAGTCTAGTATTAGCGGCGATTTTAGACTCAGTTAACAATTATTAGCGGCGGATAAAATTACTTTTAGCGGCGAACTTGGTGGCTGCTATAAAACAATTATTAGCGGCGACCAAAAAAAGTGGCCGCTAATAGTCTTTAGCGTCGGACTATTAGCGGCCACTCTTTAGCGGCCAAATTTGGCCGCTATTAATAAATAGCGGCCAAAATAACATCATTAGCGGCCAAATTTGTTGGCCGCTAATGATCAAATTTTTTGTAGTGAGTGTGATTCAGTCTAAACCTTTCATTATCCTTTTATACTTGCGGTATGGAAGTGACAAATGTAACCAAATGTAGTCATATGGGCAGGCACTTTGACGATATGAGACAAAGTCATTTCATCGATTGCCCAAAGGAGCTATTCAAAGCCCTTCATGGAGGTGCTTGCTTTGCCAATACACTACAAAAAACACTACTTTTCGCCACTTGCAGTTCGCCGCGTGTACAGTCACTGTACACGTGGCGAACTGTTAGCCGCGTACATACACGCGGTGGACTTGGTAGTGCTAAATGCACAATTGGCCGCGTGTATTTTAATACACGCGGCCAACATCTGGCCGCGTGTACATTAATACACGCGGCCATCTGGCCGCGTATACAATAATACACGCGGCCAACTGGCCGCAGTATAAAAAATATATATATATATATATATATATATATATATATATATATATATATATATATATATATATATATATATATTATATAAATATTCTTTATATATATATATATATATATTTTATATATTCTTTTTATATATTATTTTATATATATTTTTTTTTACTAAAATTCTCCAAATTTATTTCATCCCAAAATATCACAAAATCAAATTGCACAAATTAATCAAAACAACAATATTTAAAAATTCGAATACCATGTACTAATAAATATATTCATTACTAACAATAACTACTTACACAACAATATCAACAAATTTGAAAATCTTGATTTAATAAAGTTATTTGTTACTAACAAAAAAAAAATATACAAAATATCTACAAATCTGGATGACGTCGCTGCGGATCACGAGGTGCAGTCCCGGGCGTGACCTCGCCAACTGTCGATTGTCCCGCAAGAGATGGTGTAACGGGCGATGGAGTCCCGAGAGGGGATTGTTGGCTCAGCAATTGTCCAGAAGGCGACAACGGACCAACCGTTGTCGCATTACCTGCAAGTAATAAAAATAATTAACCTACATAATATTATATGCAAATTTAAACAAGTAATGAGAACAAATTAAAAATAAACCTAAATGTATACATAATATGAACCATACCTGCAGGCGCACTACTAACAGATGACGTACTACCTACGTGTGCAGGTGAAGACTGCTGAGCACCAGGGCATACGAACGATAATCCTGTAGAGGACATGAATGCCTCAAAATGTCGCATGCGCTGCTCCATAGCATCAAACTGTCGTATGCGCTGCTCCATGCTGTCAGCCCGCTCTCTCTCGGCCTGCACTATGCCCTCCAACGCCGCAATTTTCTGAAGAGCCCAATCCTGAGACGTACCCTAGGCCGGCCCCCCCCGTGTGCGGTCCCTATACGAGAAACAAGTCCCGCGAACAGGAGTAACGTTCGGCCCAACCTGCCGAACCCTACCCGCATACTCGGGTCGCCCAACCGCTTGCTCGTACGCGTCGCCAGGTGCCCAACGCACCGTATCTGATGAGACGGGGTCCGAGGCAGCAGGATCAGTGGACAAACTCTGTGTCATCCGCTCCTGTACGTCGTCAACATACAAAACACTAGTAATTAATAAATACTTTATCACACGCATAACTAATAATAATCGATAACCTTTAACAGTAGCATACGCATAGGTCCCGTGTCCGCTCGTTCAGGTAAGTGCCGTCTTTCCTTGTGTGCGTCTTCACAAACGACTCGGCGCGAGTGGAGAGCGTGCCAGATATAGATGCCTGTCGCCATACAGTATAAATATATAACAAACATTGGATATTCATTTAATGTTAAGAAAGAACAATTATGTACAAATAAGAATTAGGGTTTTTACATATTGTTCCATACCTCATCGTGATTAAATCTGGCATAACTTTTGGACCCCAGACTATGGGGGATGTCATTCTGCTCCCGCAGCCACTTCATTCATTCAGACCTCTCCTTTACATTGAACATTCCCAAAAAAATGTAAGAATTGATACACTTAATTACTTATGTGCTATGATTGAATGAACTGTTTATTAAAAAAAAACACAACATTTTAGTAATACATTTAAAGACCTACATACCACATTTATTTTTGTGCACCACTCGTGCAGTACGTCCTCCACATCCGTTTGGTCATACTTATCAAAAAACGTATCTGGCATTCTCGCATGTATTGTCAATGGCGTGTCACCGTCTCGAATATTTAGCTGGGTCCTCAACTTCGACTTCCACGAACGGTGCTTACGGCCCATATCACCCCAGAATTCATTCTGTGCCAGGAGCTGATCGACGGATACGGGTACATAAAATTCTTGCTGTACATTCAATCTAATGATTAATTTTAGCAGTTCAATAAAAAAATCATCTTAACTTTAATTTCACAAAATACATATATTAGTTTCATACACATACCATTATGGCATCCCACATCGCCTGCTTAATCTGTTTATCTACCTTTCCCCATTTGTCCCGCAAGTGAATGTGGGACCCGCTCCGCAACATCTTACCCGCAACCCGTCTATAACGATTGCATGCTCGTCCCACGGGTTGTGTTGCAGCATTGTACTGCAACACAACTTTCTTACCCCTCGGGAGCACCCAATTTCTCTCTGGGTCCTTAATTAACTCAAAATAGATGCTCCCGTCTGGGTTATACCCTAGTCAATAAATAATAAACGTTAATATATTAACACTAAATAACTTAATTATATTAATAAATTAAGAATTCAATTTAAATATTATACGAACTTGCTAAATTAATATATAATGATGTATAAAAATGTACTTACCCATCAGCCGAATATGGTCGAACGCTATGTGCTCGGTCGCTGGGTCACCAGCATGCTCCTCGCCTACCTCATCTTCTGGGTGATGCTCATCATCATGATCGTCATCCGAAGCCATATCCTGGGGGACATCATGGGCTAACTGATCAATACCCAACATCACAGGGTCCCCCTCGCGGGGCAGCTGGCTCTCCCCCACATCTGGGTCCTGACTCTCCCCAGGAAGCGGCAACTGGCTCTGTCCATAAGCATGCATCTGGCTCTCCCCATGTGCCGGGCCCTGGCCCCCCGCCAGTGCCGACAGCTGTCCCGACCGCATACCCGGCATAGGCATCCCCCCCGCTGTGGCAGCGTGAATCTGTCATCCTGAGTCTCACTATCAGGGTTGACTGGCATAGGTGGTGTAAGGGGGTGTGGCTAGTACAACGGAAATCTGCTCAGATCATGACACTTTCGCGCCCACCATCGATCAATATGACCCGGTGAGGTCAGCCCCAACTGCGAGAACGTCGTGTATGGAGAAGGAGAAGGAGAATATCTAGCTGAGCTCGTCTGGATAGGATCTGACCTGCTCATCCCCGCCGTACCCGGGGGCAATGGTCTATAAACGGCGTCCGGGTGGTGTGGCCACGGTGTAGTATGTAGTGCCGCTGACATCGCCGGTGTGGACGTAGGCGGGTATAGAGAAGGAGAATATCCAGCTGTGCTCGTCTGCCCGGGATCTGACCTGCTCATCCCCGCCGTACCCGGGGGCAATGGTCTGTAAACGGCGTCCGGGTGGTGTGCCCACGGTGTGGTATGTAGTGCCGCTGACATCGCCGGTGTGGATGTAGTCGTGCAAGGCACGGGTAGGCGTGGTGCACGATGTGCGCAAGTAGGGGGTCTCTGGTCCATCGAAACCTGCGAACAAATGTGAGACAAATTATTTGAAATTCGTTTTAATTTTAATATTAGAAAAGAATATGCATAATATAGAATGAGCTCTATGCAAACTAAGAAAGTACTTTGAGTTTAAGCAAATTGTACCAATAATAAATATAGCAATCATTCTATAACAGGAGCTTCAATCGGATCAATGTCGGGCCTGTCGTGATCAAATTCATCATTCATATCATGCAGGTCATCAGTGGGTAATATGATCGGTACACACTCGTGATATGCATTATCTGCATCACTACTCCCTTCCCCCTGACCAACATCGTACACGTTGCGCGGTTTAGTCCTCACGGCACAAACCCAGTTTGGGTTCCTTTCATCCTCGACATAAAACACTTGGTCTACCTGAGATGTAAGCACGTAAGGCTCGTCAGTAAGCAGTTCTCCCCTGTGGACGAGGTGAGTGAAGTTGACAAACGCTAGACCATACTGGTCGACTCTAAATCCTCTATCCATCGTGGGGTCCGCCCAATTGCACTTAAATAGGACGTACGTAGTCCTATCGTAGTACTCGACATCAACCACATCGGTTAACTGCCCGTAGTAGGTTTCGCATTCAACAGTTGGCACACATACGCCGCTGTTCTGAGTCCTCCTTCCCACATCATGGGCTAGCGTGCGGAACAGTTTCCCGTTTACCACGTACCTGTTATACTTCACTGCTGTTTCCTTCAACCCTCTACTGCGCATAACCAATTTCATCCTCAATTCCTCCCTACCTTGATCGTCAAGGCCATCTACCTATGTTATCATTTCATATATTAGAAGAATACATCGGTTAATAGCGGCATATTGTCGAACCCTATCTTAAATTGACACTGAAAATAGGTAAATATTATATACGAAAATACCACTATTTCCTTACATATGCGCGGTACCACTCGCAGAACTGCTCGTGATGTTGGGCTTCAATTAGAGCGTCTGTGATGCGACCCCTAACGCATGATCGCCTAATAGCGTCTTTGTGCATCCTACATTCATCGGATATAATTAAAAAACTAGTTATTATCAATTATATCATTTGAATCCGGTTCAATATGTAAACACTACTTACATCCGCAAATTGAGAAACTCTTCAGAGTTGAACACAATATAACGATGGATCTGATGCATCGTCAACCGGTTCAAACTAACTCGCGTTCCCGCCCCCTTGGAACCATCAGGGTTTCTCAAAGGTCTGTTGTGGAAGGTTGGTGCATTTTCTAGATATCTCGAACAGAACGTTACTAGCTCGGTCGCTATGTAACCTTCCGCAATGCACCCCTCAGGAGCCGCTTTGTTGCGCACATTCGACTTGAAACCCCCAAGACTCCTGGTGCACACACAAACATTAAGGGCTTGTCCCCGTTTAATGCCACGAGTTACATGAAAAAAAAAAAAATTAATAAAAATATAAATATATATATTTTTATATTTATATTTTTATATATATTCTGCTGTATTTTACCTCTCTGCCGGGTACATCCACCTATATTGCATGGGTCCGCCGAGTCTACACTCGCGCACAAGATGCACGACCAAGTGGACCATGCTCGTAAAAAACCCAGGAGGAAATACCTGTTCCAGCTTGCACAGTGTGATACATACGTCACCCAGCAGTCGGTCCATCTCAGCTTGGGTTAGCTTGGTTGAGCATATGCCTCTGAAAAATGCTGACATCTCAACGATAGGTTTGACCACTTTGTCTGGCAATGACTGACGCAATGCAATTGGTAGAAGCTGCTGCATCAGTATGTGGGTGTCATGACTTTTTAACCCTGAAATTGTACGGTCCTTCATCCGAACACACTGTGAAATGTTAGACGCATATCCGTCTGGAACTCTCACATTTCGAAGCACCTTTAAAAAGCTTTCTTTATCCTCCCTGGACATCGTGTGACAAGCCGCGGGTATAAATGTTTTACCATTTGCGGCGGTGAACGGATGCAATTTAGGTCTCAACCCCATCTCCTGCAAATCCAGCCGAGCTGCCAAGTTGTCCTTCGTTTTTCCTTTGATGTCCAAAATAGTGCCAAGTATATTGTCCATGACATTTTTCTCTGTGCATGACATCAAGATTGTGTCTAAGCAAATTGTCCTTCCAGTACGGCAATCTGAAGAAAATACTTTTCTTCTTCCACACAACATCATCAGCACTCCGTGCACCCGTCTTCCGCTTCTTCCGCTTCTTCCGTCTCGTCTTACCCGCGGTCTCATCCCCAAACGCAACTCTGTCCAACTGTTGGAGGATCTCGACCCCGCAAGGCACATCAGGAGCACATTCTAACTCCTCAGTCCCATCAAACGTTCTTCTGTTCAGCCGCCACAGATGTTCGGTTGGCAAGTATCTCCTGTGTCCCATGTAACAAAATTTACAACCGTTCTTCAGATATTTAGAACGTGTCGAATGCATGCAACAAGGACATGCCTTCACACCTTTGTTAGGCCAACCGGATAAATCTGCATACGCCGGGAAGTCGTTTATTGTCCACATCAACTGAGCACGCATATTGAAATTCTCCATCTTCGCAGCATCTAGTGTTCGTACCCCTACATCCCACAGCTCCAACAGCTCATCAATCAGTGGCTGAAGGTAGACGTCGATATCCATACCAGGTGAGCTCGGTCTGGGGATAACCAGTGACAGGATGAACGACGTCTGTTTCATGCACATCCAAGGAGGCAAATTGTACGGTACAAGCAATACGGGCCATGTGCTGTGGGATGTACTCATGTTCCCAAATGGATTGAATCCATCTGCTGTCAGTCCAAGCCGCACGTTCCTACTGTCAGCCATAAAATCCGGATGTAGAGAGTCGAACGATCTCCATGCCTCACCGTCCGCGGGGTGCCTCAATACGCCGTCCCTAGTGCGGCCATCTGCATGCCATCTCATATTATGCGCCGTGTGCTCCGACATAAATAACCTCTGTAACCGTGGGATGAGTGGAAACCATCTCAACACCTTCACTGGACGTTTTTTCCTCGACGATATTACCTCACCATCCTGATCGAAATGTATATCAGCCATCCACTTAGATTCTCCACATACGGTGCAAGTATCTAGATCTTTATTGTCTTTCCAGAATAGCATACAGTCATTACGGCACGCCGGAATCTTCTCATACCCGAGACCCATGGAGCTGAGGAATTTCTTCGCCTCGTACGTATTCACCGGCAATGCCTCATCGCAAGGAGGCAATAACTGACTGACAAGCTCAAGAATATCAGAAAAAATCTTGTTACTAATACCTCCAATGCACTTCAAGTTGTAGAAATGTACAGTAGCACTCAATTTACTGTGCTTTGTCCCGGGGTGAAGTGGCTTGTCGGCAGTCTTCAACAACTCAAGGTACTTCAATGTGTCCCTTGCAGAGGTTCCTTCATTTACTTCTCCGGGCTGGCCAACATGATCGGTATCTGATGCATCGTGCACGCCGAAGGCGTCATGCAACATGGCGTGCATGTCACCACCTTGTTCCAGGTCTCCGCCTTGTTCTGTGACTTCTACATGTTCAATGCCACATGCAGCCGTATCTGTGACACTGGGATGGTCGTGACCCCGAATAGGAACAGCAGGGTTTAGGGTTGTCTCACCGTGCATATACCAGAAACCGTATCCCGTGCACATTCCCTTCCACCCTGTCAGGTGGGCAAGAACGTAATCTGGGGGGTGCCGCTGGTTATTCCGGCAGTACTTACATGGGCAGTAAATTTTGTCATCAGCAGACCTACAGTTACGAACGGCGAATGCCACGAACGCTCTACACCCGTCGTTATACTGTGTCGTACCTCTAGGTGCTGACATCCACGACTTGTCCATATTCCTCTGTACGCGAGTTAACAGTCTGAAACGAAATATGTTATTTGATTACAGCAAATAAAGTGCTTGTTTGTTTAATGTTTGTTTTAAACAGTTAACTCAAAGTATCATTTTTTCATACTTTTTTTAGGGGTTAGGGTTGTTTCTTTTTAGGTTTTAAGGTTAGGGTTTAGGTTTTTAAGGGTTTAGTTTTTAGGATTAGGGTTTAGGGTTTATGTTTTAATATTTGTAGGGTTTAGGGTTTTTTAGGGTGTAGGGTTTTAGGGTTTAGGGTTTAACTAAAATAAAATAGTAATAAAAAAAAAAGAAAAAAAAAAAGAGAGATCTCGAACCTTTTTCTTTTATATTTTTATATATATTCTTCTTTCTTTTTTTAGGGTTTAGGGTTTTGTTATTTTTTTTTTAGGGTTTAGGGTTTTAGGTTTTTAGGGTTTAGTTTTTAGGGTTTGGGTTTAAAGGTTAGGGCTTAGGTTGTTAGGGTTTAGTTTTTAGGGTTAGGGTTAAAAAGGTTAGAGTTTAGGTTTTAAGGGTTTAGTTTGTAGGGTTAGGGTTTTAAGGGTTTAGTTTTTAAGGTTAGGGTTTAGGTTTTTAGGGTTCTAGTTTTTAGGGTTTGGGTTTAAAGGTTAGGGCTTAGGTTGTTAGGGTTTAGTTTTTAGGGTTATGGTTAAAAAGGTTAGGGTTTAGGTTTTAAGGGTTTAGTTTTTAGGGTTTCGGTTTTAAGGGTTTAGTTTTTAAGGTTAGGGTTTAGGTTTTTATGGTTTAGTTTTTAGGGTTTCGGTTTTAAGGGTTTAGTTTTTAGGGTTAGGGTTTTAAGGGTGTAGGGTTTTAGGGTTTAGGGTTTAACTAAAATAAAATAGTAATAAAAAAAAAAATAGAGATCTCGAACCTTTTTCTTTTATATTTTTATATATATTCTTCTTTCTTTTTTTAGGGTTTAGGGTTTTGTTAAATTTTTTTTTTAGGGTTTAGGGTTTTAGGTTTTTAGGGTTTAGTTTTTAGGGTTTGGGTTTAAAGGTTAGGGCTTAGGTTGTTAGGGTTTAGTTTTTAGGGTTAGGGTTAAAAAGGTTAGGGTTTAGGTTTTAAGGGTTTAGTTTTTAGGGTTTCGGTTTTAAGGGTTTAGTTTTTAAGGTTAGGGTTTAGGTTTTTAGGGTTTAGTTTTTAAGGTTAGGGTTTAGGTTTAGGGTTTAGGGTTTAGGGTTTAGGGTTTAGTTTTTAAGGTTAGGGTTTAGGTTTTTAGGGTTTAGTTTTTAGGGTTTAGGGTTTAGGGTTTAGGTAAAAATATTTGTAGGGTTTAGGGTTTTATGTGTTTAGGGTTTAGTTTGTAGGGTTAGGGTTTGGGTTTACCTCACCATAAAAAGTAATTAAAAAAAAAAGAGATCTCTCCCTTTATTAATTTTTTCTTTTTTAATATTCGTCTTTCTTTATTTATGGTTTACAGTTTTAAGGTTTCTTTTTTTAGGGTTAGGGTTAAAAAGGTTAGGGTTTAGTTTTTAGGGTTAGGGTTTAGGGTTGTTAGGGTTTTATGGTTATGGTTTAGATTTTTAGGGTTTAGTTTTTAGGGTTAGGGTTAAAAAGGTTAGGGTTTAGGTTTTGAAGGTTTAGTTTTTAGGGTTAGGGTTTTAAAGTTAGGGTTTAGGTTTTAGGGTTTAGGGTTTAGGGTTTAGGTTGTTAGGGTTAAAAAGGTTAGGGTTTAGGTTTTTAGGGTTAGGGTTTTAAGGTTAGGGTTTAGGTTTTAGGGTTTTAAGGTTAGGGTTTAGGTTTTTAGGGTTTAGTTTTTAGGGTTAGGGTTTTAAGGTTAGAGTAAAAAAAAAATTTTAGGGTTTAGGGTTTAGGGTTTAACTAAAATAAAAAAGTAACAAAAAAATTTCACTCTTTTGTAGGGTTTAGGGTTTTTAGGGTGAACGGTATTTTGGGCTAGGGTTTAGGTTTTTAGGGTTTAGTTTTTAGGGTTAGGGTTTAGGGTTTAACTAAAATAAAAAAGTAACAAAAATATTTCACTCTTTTGTAGGGTTTAGGGTTTTTAGGGTGAACGGTATTTTGGGCTAGGGTTTAGGGTTTATGGTTTTTGCTTGTTTTTTAGAGTATAAAGCTTAGGGGTTTGGTTTTGAGATTTGATCATAGGGATTTTTATATTGGTTTCGATTTAGGGTTTAGGGTTTATTGTTTACACGTTTGTTATAAATTGAATAATAAAAAGAATTATTATAAATGGTAGACGGTGGCCAAATTTAATTTTCTGTATCTATCCAATAATCGTTGGATACGATCATTTTATTCTAAAATGATAGCGAGTTTACTTTGAAATGTTTTTTTTTTTTTTTTGTAAAAAAATTACCTGAAAATGAACAATTAAACTTTTTTTCTTTGTTCTTAAAAAACCCAAAAATTGTTGAAATAGTACCGCATAGTTATTTATATTTTATTGGTTTGGATCATTGATTTTATAATGAAGTTAATAAAATAATTACCACAAATAATAATCCACACACCAATTCGTAGTACAGTAAAACATATTACAAAAAAAAAAAAATACCACAACTGTATGAATATTTTTCATGCATAACGACCAACCACATCAAAATACATAAAATTACACAACAATAGATATTCAAACCCAACAAAATTAACAGCATTGCATAGACCATTATTAATTGCTAAATCCACAATTATTATATGAAACTATTAAAAAAATTATAAACAGATTTTAAACAAATTAATCTAAATGCACCAAGTTTATTATAGCCAAAAATAAAGAAAAAAAATTAATGCTAAAATTACTCACAAATATTTTTTTTTTGAGTGATTCGTATGCTCCTTAGCCAAAATGTACCTGCATTAAAACATATTAGTCCCAAAATAATATTCACGTACAAGGCAGAGAGAGAGAGAGAGAGAGAGAGAGAGAGAGAGTCAGAGAGATGGGTGTAGAGAGAGAGAGGTCCGGACCTACTGTGGTTCGGTTAGAGAGAGAGAGAGCTAGAGAGAGACAGAGAGATAGAGAGAGAGAGACAGAGAGAAAGAGAGAGAGAGAGAGGGAGAGAGAGAGAGGGAGATGTAGAGAGAGATAGGACCTGGTTCGGTTAGAGAGAGAGAGAGAGACCTAGAGAGAGAGAGAGCTAGAGAGAGACAGAGAGAAAGAGAGAGAGAGAGAGAGAGAGAGAGAGAGAGCTAGAGAGAGAGAGAGCTAGAGAGAGATAGGGTTTAGGGTTCGGTTAGAGAGAGAGAGAGAGAGCTAGAGAGAGAGAGAGTTTAGGGTTCGGTTAGAGAGAGAGAGAGAGAGAGAGAGCTAGAGAGAGAGAGCTAGAGAGAGAGAGAGAGAGAGAGATAGAGAGAGAGAGCATGCACCTATTGGGCCAACCCGCGTGGTGCAGTGACGGCCGGAGAGGGAGCTGGCCGGAGAAGACACCGGAGGGCGGTGGTCGGTGGTCGGTGGACGGAGAGGGAGAGAGAGAGAGAGAGAGCCGAGTGAGAGAGAGAGAGGTGAGGGAGGGAAATGTGTGGATCGGATGGGGTAGCTTCCTCTGGAAGCTACCCTTTTTTTTTATTATTATTATTAATTGAAAACGAGGCCAGGTGGCGCGCGGGAATTGTCCCGCGCAGGTCACCTGGCCAAAAATTGGCCGCGTGGCGTAATGCCACGCGGCCAATTAGAGACGTGTATTATTATACACGTCTCTATCTGTTTTTTAATATTTTTTCTTTTTTTCTTTTTTTTAAAAAAACGAAAAATTATATATATATATATATATATAAATATATTTGTATTTGTAAACACAAACCCTAATCCGACCCTAAGTGTATGTAATATATATAGTGTTAACGTTTACGTAAACTCTAACCCATAAAACTAAACCCTAAACGATAACCCTAAAACTAATTCTTAAACCCTAAGTCTCTGTTAAGTTTCATATATATATATATAGGGTTAGGGTTTTATTAGATTAGTATTCCATTAACGTAAATCCTAATTAGAGTTAGGGTTTACTTATAAGTATACCATATATATGTAAAGTACTCAACACGTAAAACGTAAATATACTATAAACATATTGCACGTAACCCATAACCTCTAACCCTATGTTTATATACTATATATAGTCATAAACCCTAACCCTAAGTGTATGTACTTTGTTATGTTGCATATTGTTTTTTTGTTCCTCGCCGTATAATTATGCATATATATATAGCACAAATTTGGGTTATTTATGCATGTAGTACTCTATATAAACATAAACCTTAACACTAAGTGTATATATATACAACGTTATTATATATATCTATAAATCCTAACCCTAAGTGTATATATATACTATATATAGCTATATAAGTATACTATATATATATATATAGCCATAAACACCAATGTTAGGGTATATACAAGTAACTATAAAGGTATATAGTTTCGGCATGCCGTTTACATGCATGCATGCATATATTATATATATGTATATACATAATATATGCATGCATGCATATATTATATATATATATGTATATACATAATATGACAAGATAGATTTGAAATACAAATACAAATACAAATACAAACACAAACACATGCATGCAACCCTAAGTGTATGTACTGTACAAATTGTTAAACCCTAAGTGTATGAACTGTAGAAATTGCTAAACCCTAAGTGTATGAACTGTAGAAATTGCTAAACCCTAAGCCATAAAACTAAACCGTAAACTATAAATTAAAACTAAATCCTAACCCTAAGTATATATATATATATATATATACTATACTAAACCCTGACCATAAAATTGAACCCTAAAACCCATAATCTTAACCATAATCTTAAGTGTATGTACGATATATATGTAAGCCATAAACCCTAACCTTAACCCTAATATTAAGTGTATGTACTATATGTAAGCCATAAACCCTAACCTTAACCCTAATATTAAGTGTATGTACTATATGTATAAGCCATAAACCCTAACCTTAACCCTAATATTAAGTGTATGTACTATATGTATAAGCCATAAACCCTAACCCTAAATATATATACTATATATATAGTGATAAACCCTAACTCTAGGATCAAATGATAGTTCGACCAAGTTTTGAACATTGAACTAGATCAAATGATAGAGGCATGCAATTTTATACTTGTGTAAGGTATGCTATAATGATCGGGACCACAAGGCGAACACATTCAAATGGATGTTCTACGAACCCTAACCCTGAGAGTATGTACTACACATACAATAAATTAAGTCCTAACGCATAAACCATATTCAAGAAACTCAACCTGCATGTAAACCCTAAAACATAACTATAAGTACAATACATACTAAATATAGCACAAATTTATTGTTGAGGTATATAATAAGAATTTTTAATATAAATAAATTCAAAAATATTTAACTACAAGTACTATACAAAACTAATTAGTTTATAAACTCTAATTTGGTATAGGGTACATAGTAATATTATCATGTACATACTATTTGTTTGTTTTTTTTTTTTTTTTTTAAAAAAAAAAAAGAATTCCAAAAATATTTTTCTGGAATACACCAGTTAGCCACGTGTATTTTTATACACGTGGCATTCTGTTTGACACGTGTAATTTATACACGCGGCCATCTGGCCGCGTGTATAAGTGCACGCGGCTATATGGCCGCGTGTATAAATTACACGCGGCCATATGTTTCTACGCCCCATCTGGCCACGTGGCCAGAGACACACGCTGCCAAATGGCCGCGTGTCTACAGTAACGGTTACTGTAGACACGCGGCGATTTACACTGTTTTTTGTAGTGATAGCACTGCCGGGTAAGTCAAGTTACCATATCTCTCCCTACCAAGCGAAAGAACTTCTCTTTGTGAGACCCTCGTCCACTCCTTCCCTCTCTTTTGTGAGAATCCCAGGGAGGAGGAAGACGAGCCTCCCTTGCTTGCCTTCCTGTTGCCCTCCCCTCAATCCACCTCTATTGCCAGAAATCTGCCTTATGATATGTTTTTATCTTAGGTGGAAGAGGTCATTAATTGCATGAGGGTTAAGCAATCTTGCATTGTTGATTCCACTATGAAAGCTGAATATGTCGCAACTAGTGAAGCGGCAAAGGAGGCTGTTTGGCTCAAAAATTTCTAACGGATCTTAGTGTTATGAGGATAGAGCAGCCTCCCATCATGCTATTTTGCGACAACAATAGAGCGGTTGAACAATCTAAAGAATTGAGGAACTATAGAAAAGGAAAACACATAAAGCACAAGTATCATCTCATTAGAGACATAGTATCATCTCATTTGGTAGACCCATTTACTAAGACCTTGTCTCATAAGATTTTTAAATCTCACCTAGAAGATCAAAAAGCAATTTCTTTAAAACTTTTTTGCTAGTTTTAGTCTTGAGAAAGGAAAAGTTATAAATTGATGCTCCGTGAGCTTTTTTAGTTCTAAGTTATGGGCTTGAATGATAAGGAGGCAAAAGGATGCAAAATTTTTAGATAATTAAATGGGTGTGAAGAGTAGCATTACTTTCTTCTACTGTAGTGGATGATAGTTGCTTTATCTTTAACAGAAGAGAAGTGCAACCATTAGGAGAACCTTGAATGGGCGGATGAGGTGCTTGGTTTATTTTTTGTTTAGACAAAATTTTTCACTTGGAAAAAATTCTTCTTCCTCTATTTTTTAAATTAACTTCTGTCATTAGAGCACGTAGTTCTCACGAGAAGTTGTACCATAGTAGGGTAAAAATCCTCCTTATGTTAAAAGTTGGGCACACATCTCAAACACACTTTGTTCGAATAAGTGTCTCATATTCTCTCAGGCACAGAGAGTAATACGAGATGCTAATATAGAGGCCAATTGTTAGAATGGAGCGTAGCATAGTGAAGTGAATGTAGCGGAATGGAGCTCCGACAACAGGCTCATTGGGCATACTTAAGTTTATGTGGCCTGGAGACAAATAAGTAATGGTGTGCAAGGGCAATGCCCCCCGCAGTATGGTATATGGTATTTTAGGGTTTTTCATATCTGTCTGTACAATAGGGTTTTCATATAAATATGTTATGTTGTAACCCTAAATCATATACTGAAACATAGCCGCACTCTTGTGGATGTAGGTACATTATCGAACCACGTAAATCTGTATTTTGATTTTCTCTTCCTCCCTCTTTTCGATTTCATATTATTTATCACTATTGTGCACGGTAATAACACACTTTTGCAACTAAAGAGTCTTTAATCTCATTCGAAAAAACAATATAAATTAAATGAATGCTTACAAAGAAATTTCTCAGAAAATACAAACAACTTCTTTCACCACCATTTGGTAAGTGAAAAAAGAAAAAATGCACTCACGAAAGAAAAATAAGGGGGATGCTGGAACCAACATACCCCCCCCCCCCCCCCCATTAGAAGCAGAGCACCACTAAATGGGTTCTTGTAATGACAAACCTTATTGCCACTAATGGATGACCCTTTTAACCTGACATAAATAAATTAAAGAATATTCTGTCAGCCTTTATCTAGGAAGTTGCATATTAACGGTGCAAATTGAAGTCACTGTTTTTGCAGGCTAATTCCTGGCTCGAACAAGAGGTGATTGTACAGGGGAGTGAGGAGACAACATGCTCTGTGCATCCACTCTTAAAGATGAGAAGCTGAGTCTTAGGTTGCTGTTCCAACACTTTCTCTTGGGAATTTTGACATCCTTATTTTGACGCACAAAGGTTCGGATTCTTGTCAAAGCAACTTTCATGGTGCTGTCATCCATGTTAGCAAAGCAAACCCTGAACCACCCTGGCTCTGAGCAATGAAAAGAAGAACCAGGAGAAACATTGAGCTTAACGTCTTTTATTATCACTTGCCACAGCTCCATCTCTGCTTCAAATGTCTTGTTTTTGAGGAGGTGACGCAAATCCATCCACAGAAAGAGGCCAGCATTGCTCTTCAAACAATCAATGCCTGCTTGAGCAAGACTGCAAGTCAAGAACTTATACCTTCTTTCCAACCTTTCAGCACTCTCTGCTAAAAATCTGTCAACAAACGCATCATCTGATAGCATAGATGCAATCAGATGTTGGGTTTGCGAGGAAACCAATCCGAAACTGGACATCTTACGACAACAATGTACTACTGTGTCGTTGTAGGAATAGACAATGCCAACTCTAAAGCCAGGGAACCCCATGTCCTTTGAAAGACTATAAACAATGTGGATGAGATCACGGTTGCATGCGATATCTTTTTCTTCCTCTATAATCTCAGATATGCTGATGAAACCAGGTTGACTGAAGACAGTGGCAGCATATATTTCATCACAGATTAAGTGGATGCTCTTCTCATTGATGAAGCTTACAAGCTCTCTTAGCGTCTGTTTGTCCAAGATAGTGCCAAGTGGGTTTGATGGATTGGTAATGAGCAAGCCCTTTACTCTGATGTTGGCCTCTTGAGCTCTCTCATAGGCATCTTCCAAAGCTTTTCTTGTCGCTTTGAAATCGTTAGAGCTTTCACAGACTACTGGAAGGAGTTGTACTCCTGTTCTCCATCTCAAATCCCGATCAAAACTGCAATAAAAAGCCAAATTGTTTTAGCATATCCTGAATATATAGAGATTGATGGTTGTGATAGATAATGTTTTGTATATTGCTAGAGGTCATTTTCATATTTTATGGTCATGGGAATCATATTAAATACAAAATACTTTTCTTTGTCATTGACTAATCCAAATTATTGACCCTGTAACCATCGTTGCGTAATTGCTTTCCTCACTGTTTTGACAGTTACAGGCATATATATATATTAAACCTAATATGGATATGAAAAAAAAAATCTTTACCCTCTGACTCAATTAAGTAGTGCAGTCAGTCAACCACAAATTTTCTGTATCTTGGACTAATGCTAATTGGCTCAAAATTGAGAACAAGAGGCTGTTCTTCGAGGAAGATGGAACTCATTTTCCTCTAGTATCTTCCAAATTTTTGTCAAAACATGGTTTGACAAAAATTGGATGATCATGCACCCACCAATTATTCAACTTGAAGGAACATTAGTTGTCAATTAATTGCTAGCAATTTAGACAGTAAAACTGTTAGGAATTGATTTTGTCAAGTTGAGATCTGAATTCTCAGTAATTTACTGTCCGGAGCTGACAGCAAATATGATAAAGTCTATATGCTTTCACGTGCCCAATTAAACAGAGAAATAGACTATCCGAAGCCTGTTCGGACAAGTGAGCCTTATTGGGGACCTCTATCAAGTTTGTTTGGGTGCCTAGGTTGTAAATTTAATCCGTTTGGGTGTTGAATCCGAATATTATTCGAATTTATTGCACGAATTACGAGGTTTGACTTTGTGAGATAAAATTTGAAATTTTTTGAAAAATTTGAATAAAATATAATTTGTTTTTGAAAAAAATTGAATATTATTCAAAACAAACACACCATTAAAAGAGAGCTTGGGATGTTGCCATCAGTGTGGTTGACTAAACCTTATCTCTTTATTAAATTAATGTGTATTTGATCAAAGTAGATTTCATAAAGTAGTGTGGGTAGGTGTTGAAGACAGCAGCAAAGGTCAAGGGTCATGGTCTACGAAGAAAAACAGCCCTCCAATTACCAAGTCAAACTAAAGCTTAAAGCCATCTAAATTCTAATATGCACCTAACTTACGTTTATGTTATCATTTCTTTCTTAACTTTCACTAAAAAGAAAAACAATAAAGCATAAAAGAAGTAGAAAATTCAAGTGGGAATTCTTAAAGTACCCTGGATAATAAGGTGTAGGTACAAGGAATGCCTCCCCCGGGTCAGCCAAACAAAAGGCAAGCGTCTCTTGACCTCCGGTTGCTCCTCCACTCATAACGATGCGGTCAGGGTCGAATCTGACTCTGTTTCCTCTTACTTTCTCCATAAATTTGGCAACAGCCTGTTGGTTCCAATTATATATCTTGTTAATATACATAATAATCTTGATTATTCAATCTAATAATATTGTAGATAGTTTTTTTTTATGAGAGAGAGATGGAAGTTCCATACATTTCTGAACTCTGGCAAGCCATGATAATCCTGAAAGATAGCTATATCTCTGAAGTCATTTACTCCTTCTGGGGTGCAGATGGAAGCTTGTGGGTTATTCAAAATCCACTCTTGAATCAAATCAAAACAAAGCTGCACATTCAAGACAAAACAACCATGAATACAGCTGACTTTCTGCTTCTGCTTCAAATAATTCACATACATACATATATATAACTAATGAATGATAATTAAAAAAAGCTTATTAGCATTTTTACCTGATTTTCTGCAAGACCCATTTGGATAACCCCTTCAGGGTTATTAGTCAGATGAAATGGGTTACTCTCAAACGCCTTCCAACCATCAAAGAAAGGAGAATTTTCACCATGCCCATTGCCCGTTGCTATCTTAGACAGCAAGTGCTGTTCATTACTGTTTATGAACCCCATTAATCTTTGAGAAATGCAGTAAGAAATCTACCAAGATGGAAACACTTTAAGGGGGGAATGGAGTGCAGTCGTGCTAATAATTATTTGCTCGAGTTTAGAAAGCTTTCTGAAGGTGTGGATAAACAATAACGTCCATTGTGTTTATTTATAGTCGCGTAGTACTACGTGTTGCCTGCGATTTTCCGGGTTTGTTCTTCGAGTAGACCAGAACGAAAAAATGAAGCTTCCCAACAACGTACAGGTTTGAAAATTTGGTGAGCATTAATTGGTGTGCGCTTTGAAATTTATTTCCACTCTAAGGCTCGTTTGGTAACCCCTTTCTCAAGTCGGATGGAATTTTGTTTTTTTTAGTAGTTATAGAAAATAATTGATGTAATATAAAATAGAAAAAATTTATATGAAAAAATAAAAAAAAAATTATATTGTATTGATTTTTTTATTTAAATAGTAATAAAAATTTGTTGATTTGACATAAAAAAGTTGAAAATATTTTGAAATTAATATTATTATTATTATTTTTAAAGAAATGAAAAGAATGGAAAGGAAAAGAGAGGAAGTTGCCAAACTGGCCTATTTGATTTGAGTTGAATGGAGTAAGCGAATAGAGAAATGCTTGGTTGTACATTCTCATCCTACTCCTATTACACTCTTGTGTAGTACTTAGACCAATAATGTAAGAGGGGATTTGATTCCTACACAACACCACCACAACAAGTGCACAACATCCCCTCACATGGGAGTGGGCCCTACACACTGGACCCTACTCCATGTGAGGGGGTGTTATACACTTGTTGTGGTGTTGTTGTAAATCTATCATTTTTCATGTAAGAGATAGTAGAGAGAGTATAGTGGGACCCTATTTTTTTAACATTATTGGTCCACATAGACAAGGGTGGAATAGAGTGTACAACCAAACATTTCTCAAATGAATAACCCTATAAAATTTTGCCCGCAAAATACGTCAATTTGGTTCCCATTTGAAACACATTGATTCAAAGTGTTGACAAGTGACGTGCATCCTATTGCATCATGGCCGACGTTTTTATAGGCAATAGTAAGAATACAACCGACAGATCTCGTACTAGTTAAATTTATACTGAAATATTATAGTTTTTTTTAATTTTTTTTTATGTTGATAAGACACTTGTTTCTAATAAAAAAAAATTACAGTTTAATTTTTTTTTTTTATTAAAAATAACATAGTGTCATATCAATATAAAATGATATCATAAAAACACTAAAAAGAGTTATAACATTACCTAATTTATATAGTTAAACCATAATAATTAAGTTCGACCCTTGCAAGAAAAAAATAAAAAAAAAAAAAAAGAAGAAGAAAGAAAGAGCATGACCCTTGATCCTATTATAACAAAAATCACTTTATACTTAAACCTTAACAACTCAAATTTACATGAAAACAACTCAAATCTGTCATTAAAAAATTAGGTATCAGCAATATCCTATCCTACAAGAGCAACGTAAATAAGTTTTTAACGCTGCAAGAGCAACAACATAGAAACTAAAGCGGCATAGCTACGGTAAAACGTTAGGTTTCATTTTGATAAGTGTTTGAGTTGAAAATTAAAATATATTAAGAAACAATTATTTTGTTTTTTTTTTTGTTTCGTTTACTTTATTTTTTGTTAAGAATGAATGGATAATAATTTTATTTTTTATATATTAGTTTATATCTTCAATCTTAATACATTTTGTATTCATGCTTTGGCCACATATCTAGATATATTTTTTATTTATGCTTTGGCCCCATTCTATAAAAATTTATGGCTCTGTCCCAATAGACAGATGCTCCGACAATCTAATTCGGTGGGGTTTAGGTTGCTTGAGAACTTGTCCAAACATGTGAGGTACGAGCAGATAGTGATCTGCATTAGGACAGCTTCAAGTGAGTTTATTAATTAGGCCTCACTTATTCAGACATATGCTCAAGCTGTATAATTAGGTGGGGTCTAGGCTGCTTGAATACTTGTCTAAACAGGTGATTATGGGTAGACAGTGATCCCGCAATAGAACAACTTCATATGAGAACTTATTTGGATCTCACTTGTTCGAAACAGCCTAATTAGATGGGGTCTAGGCTGCTTGTCTCTCTATTCAAATAAGTGAGACACGAGCAAACTCTCATGAATTGTCTC
The DNA here is from genome assembly GCA_028654335.1 of Alnus rubra. Taxonomy (NCBI): domain Eukaryota; kingdom Viridiplantae; phylum Streptophyta; class Magnoliopsida; order Fagales; family Betulaceae; genus Alnus; species Alnus rubra. The sequence goes on along the minus strand of JAJPGS010002490.1, from coordinate 2,117,044 downwards.
ATTGCATTGCAATGCAATATGCAATAAGACATTTTTATAGCACGCAGGGGCGGAGCCACCTTGGGGCTTTGGGGGGCCCAAGGTTCTCCCCAAAAAAAATTAAAAAAAATTAAAAAAAAAATAAAATTTTACCCCAAATTTTATTATTTTTTTTAATTTTCGCCCCTCCAAAACTTTTTTTTTTCAATTTGGCCCCCCAACTTGGGGGGCTGGCTCCGCCCCTGATAGCACGGGATCAAAATCAAAAGACCAAACGTACACTCCTTAACCTGTCAATTCTACATATATTTGCAATATCATAGAAGTTACCTTAATCAATTTGTTGACTACTTGCATTATGCAACCGGAGCACCAGCAAACGGGGTCCACTACATTTTTGAGTTCTAATTAGTGGAAATCAAAAATCAAATGCATATATTTGGTGGTCATGGAAGACTTAGTACCCTAGACAGCTAAGGTTGTGGGCCTAGCTTGTGGTCCCATCCAAAGATAGACTCAGGGGACACAAACATACAAATACCTTATTCGTCAAATGCTTATTTTGTTTTTCTTCTGCAAGGCATAAAAATCGATGACCTCAATTTACTTGTGCAGCTGTCCATCTAGAATGTTCAACTACTGCTGGCCCCATATTAATTTGTTGCTCCTAACTAAGAGTTCCTAACCTACAGGTTTTACAGAAGTGGTTTGGTCTGATATATGGGCAGGACGACAGCGCGCTATATCTCATATACATCTGCTAGCTCTGTTGCAATATTTCTAGCTATGCTAGAACGACCCATTTTCTATGAGAGTCGTGTTTGTTTATGATTATGTTTGTTTTTTTCTTTTATTTTATGTTCTTAGACAAAGATAATAACTAAACATATTAAGATCTAGCTAGTGCAATATATACTCTTGTCCTGATTCAGTGTAATTAATGCCTCTGCCCTATTGCAAGTATATATGCGAGTGCAAGGTCGGGCCTACTTGTTTAGGTAAGTATCGAGACAACTCGAGTCTTACCTGCTTAGGCTATTTGGACACCTGTATGAGCAAGTGGTACCCTTCTTTGTACTTATTGAATCTTTATTATTAACAAACACTTCAAAATACAAAAATAATATTTTACATTTATATAATATCATAACACTTTTTAAAAACAGAAATAAAAAAAACATGCAACTCTCTGTCCAAACACACTAACAAACATATCTGCAAAGTAAATTTTTTCCAAATAGGAAATGAATTGGCTAGCTACAGTACTTTAGGTGCTCTACCGCCGGCCAAATTAATCATGTGGCCATTTTGTATTGCGTTTGGTAAAATTAATTCTGCTTGTTTCTTTCCAACCATGCATGCAGATGGTCAGTTCGGTCAAGACATTAAAGGACCAAGGTAGGAATATTCCTTTCCGTTTCCTAAGGTAGGTATATCTCTCGTGTCCAAATTTCCAAACCACGTGTTTCATTCTATTCTTACTAAAAATATTGGTGTAAAACTGATGGCATGCCACGGAGGACCTATCTTACGGCCACCTCACCCTAATCCACATTACTTGACCTTAGAAAATAAAGTAATAATCTTTGCACAACAGTTGCATACAAAATATATACAATTGTAGACACATAGAGTAAAATCTATGTGTTTATACTCTTACACAATATGTACACAATTATTGTACATGAGTCATTTATCTGAAAGATATCGTGTGGAGTAGTATCGCAGAATGCATTATATGGCCACACTCTGCAAGCACATGGAGCAGCATCCTAGAGTAATGGCCGGCTAGTCGTTAAGCAATATCTTAGTGGGTAGTTTACATTCCGCATCCTAGAGGAATGGGTAGTTGTTAAGCATATATAATCTTAGTGGCTAGACTGGGTAGTTTACATTCAGCATCATGTATTAGTCATCATGTAGTGGTCAATTACAAATGTGTTTGGAACTCTAGCATAAGACAGGTCCAGAAGTCAGAGAGGGCATTGACTATTGTATTTAACATTATATTTGTCATTGTGGTTTTATCAAACTCTTAATTGGGTTCATTATCTATCGAATAGGTTTCTATTCAATTTACCATGAGTAATTCTAAGGAATAATAACACTACTGGTCCCTGGAGTTAGCCTAAATTACGAATTACTTCTTGTGGTACAAAAAGTTCATGAATAGTCTTTTTGGTAAACTATAATTACAAATCATGCCCTGAACCCGTTTTTCGTCCACCAAGTTAACAGAATCTGTTAATTTGCCACGTCATATAAATAGTGAGATAACCTCTAAATATCATTTGTATTGTAATCCACTAACGGACTCTGTTAACTTTGTGAACTGAAAACGAGTTCAATGAGTGATTTGTAATTGAACGCCGACCCCTTCTTTCCGGTCAGGGCAGAAAGCCAATGTTTTCTACCACCAATAAGATATTGACACATCAGCCTATAACAAGAAAAATTATTGTCTGTAAAACACTGAATCTAATCCTTTTTTTTTTTTTACTTTTTTAGTCTGAAAAACAAAAAACAAAAAACAAAAAAAAAAAACTCTCAACTCCCAGCCATCGCCCACCCAGACATCGCCGACACTGCTCCACGCTGGAAACCGCCGCGCTGCCACTTCCCAGTGGGAAGGGGCCGCGCGGCCACCCCCAGCTACTGGGGAGTGGCCGCACGGCCCAGTGGTAGCCACCCCCAATTCCGGCATAGGGCTGTGGCGGTGGTGGCCAGTGGTTGGGATGATTTTTTGTTTAAGACTAAAATAGTGAAAGGGAGGGTTTTGATCCAATGTTTTGCTAAATTTTGTTAATATTTACTTTTCTTATTTAATGATAACGTGTCAATCTCTTATTGGAGGGCAAAAACCAACAGGTTTTTGCCACTGTCTGATTGAAGTTATTCTCTTTATAATTATAGTTTACCACAATGACTCTCCATAAACTTTTTGTACCACAGGGAGTGATTTGTAATTTAAGCTCACTCCAAGGACTAGTGGTGCAATTATCCCTAATTCTAAATACTCAACTTTTATCACACTTCCATACAACTAGGCTTATTTAATAGTACCTATAATCCTTTAGATTTTTTCTTTTTTAATAAAGGTTGATCTAAGGGATTATGAAACTCTGTCACATCAGTTCAGTTGTATACCAATAAAAAACCCGTACCCGCAAATTTACACCTAAAAACCGGCTATTGTGGGTTGGATCGGTGCGGTTTTTGCGGGTTGGATCGGATCCTGCGATTTTTGCCCACCCTAATTGTATAAGAGTGTGATGGGAGTTGAATTTGTATCTTTAGGTTTATATATCACCGGTATAAAATGAGTAATTCTGTTTAGAAGTAGACTCATGTACGTCTATCATACAACTGATATGATGTGATATCAAAAATTAAATTTTTTTTTTTTTTATACGTACTAATTCAAAGTTAAATTTTACTGACACATCGTTCAGTTATAGGGCAATTACATAAGATTGTACTAAATAAGAAATCACGTGCTCCATTCTAATTCAAATATTTCTTGCAGCCACTTTGATGGTCATGCAAGTTCTGATAAGCATGTCTGCATGTGGGTGGCGGAAGGGTGATGAGTCAGAGAGACGGAATCAATTCTCTTGGTCAGACCAGCCAGAACCGTTCAAGCCCTCGAGGTCTTCTGTTGGACCGGCCTTGTCTGGTTATATTCCACTCAGTTTATACATTGTTTTTGTCAAAAGTCATACGTATCTTACTTTACACGTGGACGTTGAAACTTCTAGTCCATTGCATTTCTCTTTTTCCGATCCTATTACGAAAAAAAAAAAAACAAAAGCTATTAATATTCTTCGGTTTTAAACGATAAATTTTTTTTCTAAATTAAGTTTAAAGCAACATGTCTTGAGTCATTAGAGCACGTAAGAAAATTAGAAATGACATATCTAAGAGCATGTGTTTTCAAGTGTATTTTTAATAAAATTAAGGGTTTAACTACTTATTTGTCCCTCGTGCTTTACGATTTTTATTTTTTACCTCTTCAGTTTTACTTTTTATTAAATTTGGTACATGTGGGTATACGAAAAGAAGGAAATGATACTTTTGTGGGTATACGAAAAAAAAAAGAGTTTTGGCCTTTGGGGGTGGCCAAATTACCCACATGAGCCACGGGGGTGGCCGAGCCACCCCAGGCCTAATGGGGGTGGCTAGCCAAATGGAAGCCACCCCCAAAAATGGCCTTGGGGGAAGCAGGGCTACCCCAGAATTATTATTATTATTATTATTTTACATATACATAAAAGAAAATCATTTAAATAATAATAAAATAAAATAAAATTGATAACCACGTCAGCGCTGAGGTGTACTACGGGAACAGGTGTCCCGCATGCACGCCGACACCTGTAGGATGACATGGCTGAACGTTAGTTTTGGACGAAAAATTGGTTGAATGTACCATTTCCGTCTTTTCCCATACCACAGATACCAAATTTGATAAAAAATAAAATTGAAGAGGCAAAAAATAAAGGACGAAAAAACGTTTTTTTTTTTGTGGATAAATATTTTTTGTTTTTGGTCTGAAAAAAAAAAATTGTTTTATGTGAGTTACACCTTGTTTTAATTTTTTTTTTTTAATTATTAATTAGCTCTTACTTCCTACAAAAGTTAAGCAACTATTTTATCAAAATATTCTTAGCATGTGTGAAAAGTTAAATAAAAAAGTATTTTGTGATTTGAAAAGGAGTGTTTGCATTTTAAAAAGTATTTTTTTTATTTGACTTATTTATTAATGTGTTTGAGAAGAATGAAAAATTCAAACTACAAACATATAATAAAAAAAAAAAAAGAATAAATTAGTCAACATAACCTACCATACAATTTATCATGAACATGACAATTGTAAGGTTTCAAGATTTCTACCCATTTTCACCTACTACCTCTCTATTCTGTAAAAAGGGTCCCAGTATCCTAAGATTTCCAATTTTCTCACCATAAGATAATCTTAAGGAGAATTAAATTTAATCCCTCTCGTACTTTTTTACCTTATTTTAGTTTTAGGGTCTAAATTTTTAGTTTTAAGATATGAGTTTTAATCTTGGTCTCCTTCAACACTTTGGTAAACATTTCTATTAATTTTTTAAGTGATTTTTAGAGAGATAGAGACAGATTGGAAAGGTCTAAGTAAAAGAGCAATTTTTCACTAAAAAAATTGACAAAAAAATGCTCAGTCTTGGAATAAAACAGGGTAAGCACGCCTTAAGTATTTCTTTTACACGCAAAAATAAATAAATAAATATGAGAGTACGAGACAATGCTAAAATTTTAAAAACCCTCAATTTAGTGTATCCGTCTTCTTCTTCTTCTTTTTCAATTTCATCCCTCAATTTGAATTTTATGTTAAATCTTGTCAAAATTCTAAAAATATCCATTTAAAAATAAATAAATAAAAGGGAAAAACTTCACTTCGAACCACTGATATTTTCATCAATTTTATAAAAAGGTAGCCAAGCTTTAAAAAGTGTCAATTTAGGGTATCCATATTTTTTCAATTTCAACTTTCTGTTGAAATTTTCTGTTAAATCCTGTCAAAATTCTCAAAATACCCCTATTTTTTTTGGAAAAAAAGAAGAAAAAAATTCCTATAAATTTTAACCAATACCTAAATCCTAGCAATTTTTATTTTTCAACCACAAATTTGGAGTATTTTGAAAATTTTGGCATGATTTAAAAGAAAATTCTAACGAAATATTGAAATTAAAAAATAGATACCCTAAATTGATACTTTTTAAAGTTTGAGTACCATTTTGTAAAAATGATAAAAGATAAGAAGTTATAAGTGAAATTTTTCAAAAAAACCAATCTATAAAAAAAATTCAAGCGTGAATATTTTTACAAATTCCATTAAATCCTAATCAACGCCTAAATCCTTCCAATTTTTCTCTTTTTCTTTTTAAAAGAAAAAAAAAAGTATTTTGAGAATTTTGACACTATTTTGTTAGAATTTAACGAAAAATCCTAATGGATTTGTGAAATTAAAAAAAAAAATAAAAAAAAAATAAAAATAAAAAAACTAAGAAAAAAAAGATGGATATATTAAATTGAGAGTTTTTGAAGTTTAAGGAAATAGAGCTTGTTTGGCAAAGACATGTACAGAACAGAGTAGTGAGTTGTTAGTTTTGAAATTAGTAAAAAGTGATGATGTGAAATAAAATAAAAAGAATATGTATAAAAAAGTTAAAAAGTTTTGTATTGTAGTAAATTTTTTTATTTGAATAGTAATAAAAAATTATTGATGTGATATAAAAAATAAAAAAAAAGTGAGAATATTTTGATGTTGATTGGTGGTAGAAAATATAAAAAAGTGAAAGGAAAAAAAATTACATAAACAGTAACAGCATTATGATGTTCTGTTCCGTAACCTATCAAACAAGCTCATAATTACAAATGTGATAGAAATTCAAAAAGTTAAGTTAAGTTTCTCCAATATATTTTGTGCTGAAAATTAAGGGTTCAAAAGTTGTGTGATTAGGAAGAAGAAAAAAAGTCATGACTGGACTGTAGTCAAAGAACTATTTTCTGTGCTGAACGCCTCCTCAACTTTTAGGAAATACAAAATTCAAGACTGATGAAAGCGTTGAACCAGGTGTAAGCATCATGTGCAGTCAAAGAAGATTTCACACATTCAAAACATTTAATGCATAGAGATCTGTGCATCATTTACAATTGTCAACAACGAAATTGATAATGTTTCGAAGACTTCAGAATTGAAGAAAATTCTATGGCCATAAGTTTGAATTCAAAATAAGGCAAAGTTTCTCATGTTGATCTAGTTAAACAAGAAACTGTGTGCATGTTCAAAACATTATCTTGGTCAAAATGTTAACCATGACCAATATACACATGCAAAAACAGCTCAGCATACATTCATGTGCATTGTTTAATTAGACCAAAGCTTCTCCCCAATAAAAGATGCTTTCATTAAGTTCTCCTGATTAAAAGATGACAAACATCAAAAATCTTGACCAATTTTAGGAATAACTCAGCACAAGATAGAGATCCCCAGCAATTTTGCTAGCAATCCGGAAAGTAAATGTGAAAGAACCCCTATGGAACTCACTTGCCCGAGTAGGTTTCGGACAGCCCGCCACCTTGTTAGGACAGACGGGCCCTATAAGAACTCTCTTATGATAGCTACTCGGATTCCGGGCAGTAAATTGCTAGGAATCCGATCCACTAACACAAATCTAAGTACATTTCCATCAACTATAACATAACCAACCTTAAATCAAAGCACCATCACCAGAAAGAGAGAGAGAGAGAGAGAGAAACAAGGACTAACTGCACAAATATTCTACTACAACCATATGTGTAGGTTTTGATAGCCAAACAATCGGATCTCTATAAGCAGTATATAGCGATGCTAAAAACATACAATATTTTACACTTAAGACAGCATTTGTTGGCACCTTTTTATTTCCTCATAAGAAGAACCACAGTGTGAGCTGCAATACTACGATTCTCTCCAAGGCTGTCAACCTTCTCATGAGTTTTTGCTTTCAGATTTACAACAGCAGGGTCTGCTCCAAGCAGCGCAGATAAGTTTGCCTTGATAGCCTCCTTGTGAGGGCTCACTTTTGGTCTTTGAAGAATCAAAGTCGCATCTAAGTTTCCAAGTTCATAGCCAGCCTCATGCATGAGTCTCACCTGAAATGAATCATATCAAAGAGAATTAAGCTTGACAAGAAAATTCAATTTAACTGCCATGAATGAAATATGTTGTATCCATCCACCCATCTTCCAACAAATATGATGAAACAATTAACTGTTATCACTCCAGAAAATAAAAACACTTTCTTACACAGCAAACTGGAGCACAACTTCAAGTGTGATATATACAATTGACTGTCCAAAACATGATTACGACTAAAAAGAGAAAATTTCCGATGATGGATTATTAAACCACATTGTCAGTTATGAAAGCAACAGCACTCACGCAATAAAGACATCAACTGCGAATATAGCATTTGTTTTATTCAGTCGCTATATGCTACCAGCTGACAGATTTCAAAACCAAGTTCAGAATGTTTGTGATTCCTTTTGATCACATCCTATATGTACAAGTTCGCAAGAAAAGTTATGCTTCTTTTTTCTACTTTCTCACATGTTAATAGTAGGCTACACTGCAGGGGATAGTCTTTCCCCTACTCAATTCCCTTCCTCCCCATGGTTGAACCCAAGACCTTCTTTCTTCAAAAGGGAGAGGCACCACTTCACTACAAAAGTCAATGGACGGCGAGATTATATGTTACCCAATATGTTAGTCCCACAGTCTTCATCATCACATACTAGTAGTACCTCTCTTGTTGTGGCCATTTTCTCCCTAGTAATTGGAGCAGTACATGTTGGCACAGTCCTTTAAATAAGAAATGGCTCATCCAGTTGTGTTGTTGCAATCAGTCTTCTCTTCCTGATTGCGGTACGAACAAGTCCATTACTGGCAGGTTCCGGACCGAAAGACCTAATAGAATAGTCAGAGATGCTAACGAGGTGGGAATAAAAGTAGGGGATCTCTCTACCACCTGTGTCTATCTCCTGTCAAGTATACTCACCAGAAAGACTACATACAGGGTGGTACTCTTTGAAAGATAGAAGATCACCATGTGAACAGAACATTTAGTTATGAATGTAACTCCCGAGGGTTCAACCGCTATTTTAAATATAGTAAGGCGGCCATAATGTCCTCTACTTTTCATACTTATTAATACATTTGAAAAACACGACTCTTATGATCTTATCCCTAATCTATATCTATCTCCATTTCTGCTATATGCTGATATTTATCTCAAGGTTGAGGCTTTAACATTTAAATTTGACCCTATAACATTCACAAATTTATCAAACAAGATTCCGCAGCATAATAGCATGGTACCGAAATCTTTATTACATTCTAAATTCTACATAACACATTAGTGAGGATGTGTTGTCCTATAGATATTTTAATAACACCTATCTGAGAAAAAAAAATATATATATACTGGACCATCTGAGCTTATGCAGGGTTGGGGAATACGTATTCAATATCATAAGAAGTTAAATGCTACAAGCTACTCTAAATCATAGTGTAAAATAAACTAACGGTACCACTAACTAAAAATTTACCAAATTCAAACCCTTAGGGCACGTTTGGTACGCAAAATGGCTATTCCAATGGGGAATGGAAGAAGCTGGAATGGAATAACTATTCTTATTCATTAGTTTGGTTGTAACACTGGAATAGAACCCAGAATACGTATTCCACTATTTGGTAGAGTGCAATATGCACGTGAATGAAATCATATTATACTCAATTTCCTAAAACACCCTTAAAATTGAAAAATGTACTAATTACAATACAAAATGATAAGATGTAATCTAACTAAATTTGACTGCAACAAAAGTTAAATAATACACAATGGTGATTCCATTAGTTAAATTTTAAATCCAATAATACAAGTTGGTCATCAAATTTTAAAAAAATGTACTAATTACAATACAAAATGATAAGATGCAATCTAACTAAATTTGACTGCAACAAAAGTTAAATAATACACAATGGTGATTCCATCAGTTAAATTTTAAATCCAATAATACGAGTTGGTCACGAATTTGACAAAACTGAATGAACTGGTATCATCCATAACATAGAAAATCACGAGAGCAATACGTAAATAGGAGTTGATAGGAATAAAAATGACAAAAAAAAAAAAAAAATTCAAAGCCCATAAAAGTTTCAACAAAGAAATACCGCTTTTTGAATGGTCACACAAAGTCAAATCACTCATAAGCTTCAAAGCAGTACCAAAAACTTTGAAGTGCAAACACTAGCAATCTTTCATGTAATCCAACCTCAATCACCACTGTTTTGGCAAACCAAATAAGTTTATCTAATATACTCACAAAGTGAGAGGGAAATAAATAAATAAAACATTTAACGCTTCAAACAAAACCCAAAACTTCAAAGCAAAACAAAGAACCTCAACATTCAAGCTCAAAACAACCCTGAATTATTCGCAGTGATACAACCATAGAACAAATCAACCCCACCAAAAGCAACAAATATCAAAGCCCTTACAGTCTATAGAGCTAAGATTCAGAAGCAGAAAAACATAACCTTTTCTTTGCTCAGTCCAACCACCAAAACCCAGACTCAATCAGCTCCAAAGAAACCTAAAACCCCTTCAAATCCCAAGCTCAGACTCTTGAATTATACCAAATGATAAGTCTGAAATCTCCCACCAGATTCTACTCGCAGAACACAGAAAGCCAAAAACCCACAAAGGAAGCAAAATTGCAACAAAAGTGAACCTTGTATACTCTCAAAGCTGAATTCAAACTCCCCCAACAAAAAATTCTCTTCAGGTTTTAAACACTCCAACAAGAAAATCAAGTAAGCAGAAGGAAAGCAAGACAAAAGAAAAAGAGGGAGGGATTGCAAAAATCATGCCTTGACTAGTAACTCAGCAGCAAGAAAAGTCCACCTTCATCGTCGGAGGAGGAATATCAAAATCAAATGAGTAAAAAACTTATATATCAGTGTAAGGTACAAGAAATACTTAAATAGGAGTTGACAGGCATAAAATGACAAAAAAAAAATATCAAAGCCTAGAAAAGCTTCAACAAAGAAATACCGCTTTTTGAATGGACACACAAAGTCAAATCACTCATAAGCTCCAAAGCAGTGCCAAAAACTTTAAAGCACAAACACTAGCACAAAATTACATATCCAAAGAAGACAATATGATGATGTAAATGAAACCCAATTTGATTGTTAACATTTGGAATTAAACAATAGAGCAAATTGATTTTGCATATGAGCCAATCTGAAGGAACTGCAGAATAACCATTACAAAATCCAATACAAAGTACAAACTACAATGTTGAGTATTTTAAATGCATATAATTACATCGAATTTGGTGCTCCCTCCTTTGCTTAAAACAAAACAAAGTGATCCTCCCCCCACCCAACACTGCAACTCTAGTGGACCTCAAAGCACCATTTGATAGAGTCAGAGGAAACAACGCTGAACCCAACAATGAAACCAGGCTTTTTCGAAATGATCTGGTGGCTGGTGCTGAATATATTTCAAATTTTTAAGCAGACCCAGATTGAAACTCCAGCCAAAAACACCTTCGAAAGAAAATTTCTATTCGGCGAAGCGGAAATTTAGAGTTTGAAGCAGACTCACATCGATGATTGCTGAATTCTCATCCATAGCTTCAAAGCCGCACAAAATGCTAACACTTTCGCTCTCTTAGGCCAGAGGTGGAGCATCGGCAATTCACGCCTGAGGTGGAGCAACCAGATCTCGCTAGAGGTGGAGCATTGGGGATCCAGCATGAGTGATAGGAACGTTTAGTTTGATTTGGGTCAATGGAGGGCTTTTGACTAAATTTTGGATTTATGTGATATTCCCACAGAAAAGGAATAGCTATTCCTCTCCTTTTTGGGAGGAATAGCTATTCCTCGTTTTGAGAAATAGTCATTCATGCGGAATAGTTATTCCCATAAATAAAAGCTAACCAAACAACGGAATAGCTATTCTGCATACCAAACGTGCCCTTAAGATTCATATTGCAAACAGTCTAGTGCTTTACCAACAACACAAATATTCATGCTTGCTTTTCCCAAACCATTTAATGTTGTGAAGACTGTAAACGTGTTTCTCACGAATTTGCAATTATCAAAAGTGAAATGATTTCCGACATTAAAAAAAAAAAAATACAAAATATATACATAATGAAGTTCTGAACATGCCCCATAACTACATTTAACAAAAACTCACAGCTTCTTTGATGAAAACCGAAGATGGTGCTCCCTTCCACTTAGGATCGTTATCAGGAAATATCTGCCCGATATCAGGAAGCCCCAAAGCACCCAAAATCGCATCAACCACACAATGCAGCAATACATCCCCTACACCACCACCAAAAACAACAATAACAATAGAAATAAATACAAAAGAAAATCACCACCTTCACCAACACACTTCAATTCCACGAAAAAGTAAGAAAATCAAGAAAACCCAAAATTTAGAATCACAAAATTTCTTAATGAAATTATCCAAATTCAGAACTTAATCAATAACAACAATATAAATAAATACAAAAGAAAATCACCACCTTCAGGCTTCACCAACACAGTTCAATACCGAGAAAATTTAAGAAAATAACGAAAATCCATAATTTAGAATCACAAAATTTGTAAACCAAAAGTACCCAAAAGCAGTATTTAATGAAATTACCGTCGGAATGAGCCTCGCAGCCTCTATCGTGGGGTATGTCAATCCCACCGATGATCAGAGGGTACCCAGGCTCCAACCGGTGGAGGTCGAACCCGTGCCCGACCCGAAAGGGCAAGGCTTTGGAGGGAATTGCCGACAGAGAGGCCTGCCCGACTTCTAAGGCGGAAGTTGCGGCGGCCAACACGGAAGGCCTAGCTGTTGTTACTTTCGTTGGTGTTGGTCGGAGACAGAGGCGTGAGAGAGGGAAAGAGTGACAGTGAGTGGGCAGATAGAGGGGCCGTCGAGGGACTGGGGAGGCAGATAGTGGAGGTGCTGCCATGGCCATTGGATTTTGAAGAAAGCTTTGTGACACAACTGAGACAGTAGGCGTGTGCGTCTGTCCGCGGTTTGAGGTTTCTTTAAAGACTTGTAAAAACAGTATTCAGGACTTGTCTCCTAGCGAGCTCAAGAAGTTAATCGCATATTCCCACGTTTTTTTTTCTTTTTCCTTTTCTTTTTCTATGAAAATTGCAAAATTGGTTTATGTGATTAACCTAAACTACGAGTTGTTTTTGTTAGTATTAAAATTAATTTAGAGATTTTTATGATTGGCTTAATTTACAAATTCTCCCTCGAGTCAATTTTTTTTTTTTTTTTATCAACATGTGGCGCCTAACTGAATCTGTCAAAAAATTTAACGAAATTTGACTCTAGGAAAATGTTAAATTTACAACACCAATACAACAACCACACAACAACCTTTCACATGAGGGTGGACCCCACACACTGAGGCCCACCCTGATGTGAGGGGTTGTTGTGATGGTGTTGTGTATGAATCAAATCCCTTGACTCTATGGAACAATTTGAAAATTAAGTCAATCACATAGATTTCTGAATTAATTTTGATAGCAGAATGAGCTATTTGTACTTTAGGCCAACCACATGGATCAATGGTGCAATTTTCTCTTCCTTTTTTTCCCCCAAAATGAGGAGAAAAGTGAATCATATCCTTTTAAATTATTTATCCGAATTCGAAAGATTAAGATCCTCTTAAATTATATATCTAAATTCGAGGAATTAAGATCTTCTCAATTTATTTATCCGAATTTGAGAGAATTCGAATACGTATTATGAGAAACTACTTATGGGGCCTGCCCATATATATTCATTCACAATCACGTATCCAAATTATCTCAAATTCAAATAAATAATTTGAGAGATCCTAATTCACAAAAGAAAAGCCATATGAAGTGGACAGAATCCCTATTGTTGCCGATTGGGGATACCACCTCTTGGCACTTACCCTGGGCAGCATTGTGTAATAGCCCTTGTTAGGTGAGGTAATCTCAAAGAGAAATGCTAATGCTACACTTTGCGTCCATTTATCATATTTATTATATATTGACTAATATTTTAAGTGGTTAATATCTGTATTTTTTAAGTGACTGATATGAATGGCCATTTAAAAATACGTCACATCAGCCAAACAGCCACTATAAAATAAATGTGATAATTGAATCTGAAGAGTTGCAATACTTAATCCCAAACTCGAATGTCATCTGAATTTAAGATTGAGTAATGATATCATTTATATCAATTTATCACATTCGTTTCACACCATTGACGTGCTGTGTTTTAAGTAACTTGTTATTTCAGCCACTTCAAAAAAAAAACAAAACAAAAATCACTTAAATCAATCTTTAAGATTTGAATCTTGACTAATCATGCAAACAGATTTCTCACTAGCCATTTAAAGACAACCTCCAATCAAAGGGTCATTTTAATCTTCGATTCGGAATAAGATCTTTTTTATTTCAAATGAAATAGATAATATTCATTTTGTGTTTGAGATTTAAAATTGTGTAAATTATGTTAAAATTGACACATCTTTTTAAAAAATTAAATAATGTAATAGTGTGTACACCATTAGATGCAATGATGCATCAACTTTAAATCTTAACCATTAAATGAAGAGGTACAAATCTCGGACAACCTCAGTTATTATATTAGCATTTTTTTTTCTCTATTTTGTTGTTATTATTATTATTTGTTTGCTATTCTTCTAATGTGGGATCAATAGTTATATTTGGGGAAAACTATATTTTACCCCTCAATGTTTCACCCAAATTGTAATCTTACCTTCAAAGTGAAAAAACTTACGATGCACCCCAACTAAGTTTTAAAAATTTGCAATATAGCCAATTCTTTGGAAAATATCCCTAAAAAAAATAATTTATCCCTAAAAAAATCGATTTTTTTTTTAAAAAAACAACTTTAAAAATAAATAAATAAATAAATTGGAGGTGCCCAGAATCACCTCATGAAGCATTTGGGGATGGCTGGCTACCCCCAAGTCGCCGAATGGAGGTGGCTGAGCAACCCATGGCCAAATGGGGGTGTCCAAAGCTAGTCCTAAGGATTTAGAGTGGCTTCGACCACCCACATTTGACCACACGGAGGTGGCCGAACTATCCTCATGCCAGCCAAATGGGGGTGGCCGGCCACACCCAATCCATGGGGTGGCTTCAGCTACCACGAATATATATATATATATATATATATATATATATACATAAATTAAGGGATATTTTTCAGAAGAATTTGTTACATTACAAAATTAGAAAACTTGGTTCGGGTGCATTACAGATTTTTTTCACTTTGAAGGCAAGATTGCAATTTGGATAAATCTTTGAAAGGCTAAATTGTAGTTTTCCCTTATATTTGTAAGGGATGAACTCAAAAAAAGAAAAGAAGTTTTTTATAATCATTACTAGTATGATAAAATACAATTACACAAAATAGCCTGAAGGCACTCTGTATCTCCAAATACATGAGGTGAGGCCATATATGGTGAATATCTTTATAATAACATCGACATTATCTTCCTCCCAAAAAAAAAAAAAATCCAGATTCACATTATAAAAGATAAAGTAAGTTTTCCTCCAAATTATGTTGAAAGAATTTCTTTCGACCCAATTTATTAAACTGCCAAAATATATGAAGAATCAAATGTATTTTTAGTTTAGAGAAAGACAAGTACGAAATTTTTGTACATGGATGGTACAATAATGGAATTTAAGAGCCCTTAAATGACTGCGCAAGATCAGTAAATTCTGTGAATCGACTAGAGAACAAAAAGGGAAGCAAGTCTATTCATTTCATTCCTTGTAAACTAAAACAGGGATCACCCAACAGTCTATATAATTTGTGTACACAAAATCTACCCTTCTGGTCAAGCAGCTTACGACAATGACCAAGCTAAGTACCCTTTTCACTCTACAGCAAACCCACACATGTTCGACATGGCAAGAATATTTACATGAATTAGTTATTGGAATTCCATATAACAATAGAAGAGCTCAGAAGGGAGATGCCCTGGGTTGCTTGCATCCATGCTCGGGCGTAAGAAGTTCAGATGAAGCTCTCTTCGGTCTCAACTGCAACGAAAAAGGCGATACAAGTTAGAAGAATGTCAGAGGCTCAAAAACTGTCCTGTGTTTGTGTGTGCATGACGGGCGAGGGTCTGTATGCGCGCATTCGTATGCGTGTGCACACGTCTCCGCTATGTGACCACACAAATATGTGATAGGAAGAACTCACTACATCCTTCTCTTCAGGACGCTGATAGACGTGTCTTAAGAGGATATTTTTGGCTTCAGTAGTTATCACTGCAAAAAGAGTTCAAGACAGGTCAGTTCCTCATTATCTAATACCATTGATAGCTATGCACAGCAACAATTTGTCATGACAATAGTAAAATGAAAAATGAAAAATTAAAATGAGGAGATGCTAAGGTATCCTCATTACCTTGATCAGGCGGCGGAAGGGTGCGGTTGTGAGTAGGATGATAGGTTGCCGGCGTCATCCTCTACGTAAAGATAGAAATATTATTATAAATAGAAAGAGGAATGCAGTCCTTTCACTTACCGTGTCATAAACATAACAAAGAACACAGAAAGTGATGAACTTTTTCACTTCAATGAGATTTACTGGAAAACAGTCTGGTTTCAGTAATGCTATACCCACTAGATAGCAAACTATGTGACAATTTTTGTTATAGAAATGGGGAGATTGTTGAGATGAAACTGATTTCAGCTGGGAACCAGAAGTTGAATAGCTACGAAACAAATAGTCCTCAGAGCATTAAGAAGGTCGACAAATATAATTGCGAACTTCATTACCAAGTGCTAGTTCCACTCATCATGAACTTGTTAAAGTTTAATTTAACTCAGATTATCTTACCACATCTTTATGATGGTTACATGTCACAACTTCTAATGGGCATGTTTAAGCATCCCATAAGTAAGCACAAGTAGTTTAAACCAAATCTTAATTTCAAGGTCCTATTATTTACCTTTCCAAGTAGTGTTAACATACATCTCCCTCATGTGCCCTATGTCCAATATGGCAAACCATGTGACGATTTTTGTTAAAGATCACATTGATTTCAAATGGGAGCCAGAACTTGAATAGCTACAAAATAAATAGTCCTCGAGCATTAAGAAAGTCGACAAATATAATTGTGAACTTCATTACCAAGTGTTGTTCCACTTCATCATGAACTTGTTAAAGTTTAATTTAACTCAGATTATCTTACCACATCTTTTTGCTGGTCACATGTCATAACTTCTAACGGGCTTGTTTAAGCATCCTATAAGTAAGCTCAAGTAGTTTAAACCAAATTTTCAAGGTCCTATTATTTCCCTTTCCAAGTAGCATTGTCATACTTCTCCCTCATATGGCCTATTATCCAAAATAGTTCCCCCCCCCCCCCCCCACTTCTTTTTATAATTAATTAATCGAAGTATCGTTAAAAGCATAAGGCGCTCTTAGATACACATAAAGTATACAAAAGAAAACACCTAACTAGAAGGAGAAAATAGAATAAGAAAATCATCATAATTAATCACCAAAGGAAAAAAAAAAGCAATTGTCTAAAGAAACAAAAGTTTTGAAGAAAAGAGACAATCTCATCTAATGTCTTCTTACGGTCCTCAAAACTTCTGTCACTCATTTTCCTATATAGACACCACAAAAGACATGAAGGCACTATCTTCCACACAATAACACTCCAAGTGCTCCTGGCAGTCCACCAACAAGTATACAAGTCGACTACTCGTCTAGGCATAACCAAAGACAGCTCAAATTGACTGAAGAAGACATTCCACGAGGCATTGGCAACCTCACAATGGAGTAGAAGATATTCCACGGACTCCCCATTTCTTTTACACATACAACACCTACCAACCACAATAATATACCGTTTCTTAAGATTGTCCATTGTATAGATCTTTCCTAGGGCCACCGACCAAGCAAAAAAGGCCACTCTCAATGGCACCTTAATTTGCCAAACACTCTTCCAAGGAAAAGGGAAGCCATCATTACAACCCAAGACACTATAGAATGATCTTACATTGAACATTCCTCTATTGGAAGGGACCCGCCAAAGCTTGTCTTCACCTACCTTTCTCACTCTGATTGAGTACTAAACCCTGAAGAATGAGGCAAAGACATTCACCTACTAATCATAAGCCGCTCTAGTAAAGCTTACGTTCCACTGATTGGATCTCCCAGAAAGCTCAAGTGAGCCACAACAATAACATCCTTCAGGTTACCAGAAAGAGTAAACACCACCTCAAAATATCCAATATAGTTCCCCTTTTAAAAAGTACCTCAACATATCACTCACACGCTCCTGGTGAATTACAACCAAAATGCAGGCGTTCCACACTCTCCTCAATTAACCAAAAAGAGTACATATGATTTCTACTGATCACCCAATATTAACAAGATTGTCCAAACTAACAAGCCTCTTGTCAATAGTCATCCACACAACAAAAACTCGTTAATTTTACCAGATATAAGGCATGGTTTTCAACCAAAAATTGTTCCACCAGATGTCTCTAAGGGACTTACCAAATGACAACCATGTCCAAACCATGCAACTTATCTCTGGCTAGCAAGATGTGGGGATCACCAATTGTCTTCAAAAGTTAAGCTAGTAGGAAATAGTGAATTCAATTATTTAACTAATATTTTAACATTCTCATTTACATGTAGGCTCAAACTCCCCCTCAATAAGTGAGACTCAACACATGTAATATTTAATTGAAATAGAGGTTAATTTTAGCATTAGGGTTCAAATTTGCTCTAATACCACGTTAAATCACCAATTACCCCACTAATGACAGTAAAGGAAGAATTTAATTATTTAATTAATATTCTAACAAAACACAATTGCATACATATTAAGACAACAGATTTTCTACCTCAAATTTGTAACATATTATTGAGTCTTTATTGCACATGGAAAGTTACCAATATACTTAAGAAATTGTAAGTAAATAGAGTACTCATTAGTACCAAACATTTAAAAGCCAATACGTATTTTTGCCATATTGTTAAATTCTGAATTATAGTGTAGTTACATACGATGATGCCTATTTTACCAAGATAAAAAATCATTTTAAGAATTCTTTTTTCTTTTGCTCTATTAAATTATAGAACATCAATGAGTTCTATAATACCTGAATATAGCAATATATGGTACCCCAGACTAAAGTATAGACCTAGATGAAGATATTGTGTACCACCATAGTAACACAAACAAAAACCACCAAAGACCTTAACAACGTCAATGACCATTACCAACTACCAGCCACCACTTCAACCATAACCCTACAAACATGGCTGACCACCACAGGTGACACCACAGACAACAGAAATGGTCGAAAAACTTTGCACACAACACCATGACCACCAAAAAACCACCTGCTACCACTACAAATGCCGAACAAAGTTTTTTTTCTTTTCTTTATATCCCTCACAGCCACTGACTTCCATCTTGATGAGACCACCATTGATCTCCACATTGCTGCAGACAAGGAGAGAGAACGAAGAAAATGCCAAAACAGGGGACAAACTTTTCTTTTTTCTTTTTAATTCATAGGCTCTAATACCAAGTTAAGATTAGCGTATTTCACAAAGAGTACTGTTGTATTTCACAAAAAGTAATGCAACACTTCACACCCATGTCACACCGACTGACATGACATGTTTTAAGTAGTTAACATTGTAAGCTACTTAAAACACATCATTTTAGCCGGTGTAACATGGGTGTGAAAAGTAGCATAATTCATTTAACAAAAGATAGTGGCCCAGGATCTCTTCTTCTTCTTCTTCTTTTTAATTTCTAGACCTCACAATTCATTAATATCTAGGAACAAATACAATACTCTAGAATATGAGCACCTCAATATAGGATAACTCATAGGGGACACCTCACCATAGGAACATCTCACCACCTTCTAGAATCGAAATACTTGTCCATTTTTTTTCTAGCATCTTCCATTGATATCAGTCAAGAAAGTGTATCCACAATGATAAATTGGAAAACAAGATCTCCTTTAGGCATGTCTCTAAAATCAATTCAGATATCCACCTTCTCTAGGAAATTTAAAACCATGACAAGTCAATTAAATTAAATTACGTCATTCACGGCATGGATTGACCACTTATTAGAATATGGATTTTGTTAATGATTGCATGAAGTATAATGTTTATGCAAGAACGATTAACAACCTCATGGCAAGCATAAAATAACTCTATTATGTTTGAGGTATAAAAGCATAGAAGAGCTGAAAGCTAAAATGGCACATTAACTTTCACAAGACAAAGAAAGCAAAATTTGAATATTTACAAGAAATTATATCATAGAAATTGAAGAGCCGCTGACAACCCAACGCATCAAGATTTTATGTTTTATGGGCAACAAAAGTTCGCTGGGGAGAAAACATAAAATATAATAGATGCATTTTGACTCAGACTACTTACACTCTCCCTCAATTTTATCCGATAACAACTTTATGGTTGTAAACAAGACTCAGCAACTTAAAGTAACAATCACATTTCCACAACTACATTAAAGAAACATTAAAGAAATTCTCAATTCTATCCAAGTCAAGCCAAGATGCATTTCTAGTTTATACAAACAATTAAACAAATTCTCAATTTTGCAAATGGGTAAGAATAAATCCCAGCAGGCCAGCATCTGTTTCAATAAAAGCTTCATCTTTATAGGTACATTGCTGCAAATAGAATCAGTGCCATAATTACAAGCGACTCAATCTCAGCCCAGTGTCTCAAACCTATAAACTAGAAAACTAAGAGTAACCAACCAAGTTAAAGTATTTTTTATAAGTAATTCAATCTCATTAAAAAATAACAGAGAGAGGCGTAACCGTAGTACACATTAAGTATACAAGAGAAACCCTAATGAGGAGGAAAATATGAACACAAGGTCAAAAACTCTGCAAAACTAGAAAAATGCATGATCTGATGTTCGGAAATCCAAGCAAAAGTAACAATCACATTCATATGAAGCAAATTCTTCACACACTCAATGCACAATTTCAGAAACTACAATTTGCCTACACAAATCAGTGTGTTTCTAAACTTCACCATCACCAATAACAATATTTACAAATTCCCAGAAGCACAAGTGGGTAACATCCAAAAGCTACGCAGATCATACAAAATCAAAGCTTTCCTTGACTACAAAACACAATGAAGTAAATACCATCAAAATGGGTTCGGTTTATAAAGTGAAATACTCACAGAAGGACAAGAAGGATCGGAGGGTCGGAGTTGGCTGAAGTTGTGCGGGTCAAATGACGGCCAGTCACCTAGCATAGACCCCATCAAACGTAGGTTTCTGCAACAAAATCTAGAGAGGCAGCGAGGGGGAGAGAGAGCACGCAAGCACAATGCCCCGATTCTAGAACCAGCCCGCAGTGCTTGGTGTGGTAAATCGACAATCTTACGTTTATATAACCTTTATTTGGTCAGATATAAAAAATCAGCAAAAAATCAAGAATTCTTTCATAATTAGACGTTAAATCCATATAGAGTCTTTATCTAAAAATTTGATAATCTTTTGGTTTGGTCGAAAATACTTTTTTTTTTTTTTTTTTTTTATTTATTTTTTTAAGATACTTGAAAAGAGAATACAAAACTAAAGTCATGGCTAGGCCAATGACTTAAAATACAAACAGCTTATTTTACAAAATGTTTAACTTTTTTTAAAAAATCATGTTGTCATTAACCTCAAACAGCACATTTACTAAACAAAATAGAGAATATTAGGAAAAAAAAATCATATTTAATCCTTAGATTTTTAACTTATTTTAATTTAATAATTGAGTTTATAATTTTCAAATATGGTGTTACGTGAATACCGATAAGAAATTAAAAGATCGTAGGACTCTTTGTCAAACACAAAGAATTCTTTTTATGATCTTTATTTATCACTTCTTCTCTTTAAATAAACAACATGACCTTGTAGGATTCAACCATAGCTCAGAACACTCCTTTCATGACTCAACCAACATGGATAAACATCCACCCAAACCTATCTATTAGAAAGCATTAACATATGACTCAAACTTCTAATATAAATCAATAACAACTAACCTATTAGAAAGTAATAACATAACTCTTCAGCTAATGATAACATAAGATTGTATATATCTTAACCTTATTAGAGAAAGACTCTTAACTACATATAAGACTCACTACACTTATCCATCACACATCCATATCACAACATATGGTTACTAGGTTTTGTACAAATTTTAAATAGGCTTATCTGTTACTTTTTTCCTCAAAATCAATAGTTTGTAATATTTCATGTGTTTTAATTGACACATCAGCGTTCATATCATTGACACATCATTAAGCGACAAGTCATCCATAGAAGAAAAAAGAAGAAGAATAAGACTCAACTTTATAAACAAAAGCCATCTTTTTTGTCATCCTAATATTCTAGATTTTGTAACATCAGATGGAAAACCATTAATTTCGATGCTAACATGGACATTGACATTGTATTGGGTGCTAACATGAACCCTAAAATGTCAAATGAAACACATTTGACAAACGAAAAAATCATTAACTTTGACGGTAAAGTAGATCAATTTGAAATTTAGGCAAAATCTAAGGATTTTATTTTTGAAATTGAAAACTTAAGGACTAAATCCAAATCATATGAAAACTTAAAGACTAAATATGATTTTTTTTTCCTTTATTCTATAAGTATGGGTACCAAGAATTCTGCTTTAGAGAAGTTTCATGTTAAAAATAAAATGAAAATAAAATAAAATAAAGATAAAAAATATGTGAGGAGGTTAGTTAGCTTTGGGTTGGTAGGCAACATGAGATTGTTGGTGATATTTGTTGTTGGGAATGGTTATTTTCTCCTAACAATGGGTTTGGGAGTCACTTAAAATGTGCTATACCCGAAATTTATATATTTGAATTCTCTTCCATTCAAATGAATTGAAGGGGATCCAGTTAATATTATTTCATAGGCATATTTGTTCATTCAGAATATGTCCCTAAAATAATACTAATTGGATTCCCTCCGATATTGAGGATCTTTGTTCAAAATTTATATCTACTCTTAGTAATCAAACCTAAATATAATTGCCTTCAAACCACAAAATATCACTTAAGTCCAAACTTAAACACAAAGACCTTGAGGTACCACCGAGACTTCCAATTGCCCATCGACAAAAAAAGAAAGAAAGGACAAATGCATTGGAATGTTCAAAACCCTACATAAGTGCGATGCATTATTGTGACAATGTTGTCGTGTCGACACCCGTGACTGTCCCATCTTGCCGACACGCTGAGGGAAAGTGACAACGTTGAGACATATTATTGAGGCAACATGTGGTTTACCACTCACGGATGCTTTCTTGCATTGGGTTGAGATGGGCAGGCAGCAGGCAGCAGTGCAATACATCACTAGAATATCTTACACTGCAGACAGTGGGCATGACTCAACCTTTATCTTGCATCTCTCAATGTGTTTTTGGTCATATTCATATTGGCAAATAGACTATGTGACCACCGAGTATACCTGCAGAAAAAGATTGGTAGCACTATGCTCAATCTTTATCAAAAAGACCAACATAGCAGCATCTATAAAGTGTCTTGCCATGCTCTAGGCTAATTCAAACTTGTATAATCAAGCAAAATGTATACTATAACAATATTGAGAATTTTAGGCTAGATTTATTTTGGCGTAAAATGCTTTTTTTTTTCTTATAAAAATGAATATATATTCTATTTTTTTTGTATTTGGTATGGACAAGAAATATTGATCAACGTAAAATGATTTATAAGTCAATAGCAAATTTGTCAATATAAATGGGAAAATGGCTTACACCTATCAAGAAGCGTAAACTATTTTTTAGATTTATCTCTCCCTCTCTCGTTCAAACCCTTCCCTCCGAATCATAACACCATCCAACTCCATGAAGATACTCAATGCCCGCACTGGAGTGTGGCTTGCACGCACTATCGAGTGAATCTCACTCACTGGTGTGTGGAGGCTATGTTTCTCCTCCTCACCTTCCCCCATTGCTACTCAAGACTGTTTGTGGCGGCCCTTGTTCTACTGACCTTTACTGCTGTTGTTAGTTCTTCATGCGCCAAAGCTTGGTCTTCAAGCACTGGTGATTGTCAACCTGCACCCTTACATGGTGGCACCTTCCGATCAGCCTCCGCTCCGACACGCCTCGTCTGTGGCCTTCCCACTCCTCTTCATCTCACATTGGGCTGGCGGCCCATCCATCGCGGCTTGCTGTTGTTAGTTTTTTTTTGTTGGGTTATTATCTTCCTTCTTATTGTTTTAGCATGTGGAAGAGACGCTTAGCTTGTTCTTGGAGTGTTATATTTTTTGACAGTAGGCCTTGTTCTATATTCTGTAGTGTTTTCACCTCCTCAACCTCTTTTCGGTTGTTGTTTTATGTTTAGCCTAACAGTGGTTTGGGTTGGGAGGAAGGAAGACTCTCTCGATTGTCATGCCCTTTCCTTCCCTAGCTTGTTTTGTTGTGGCCCATTACTTGACTTTTGCCTAAGGTATAGAGGACTGGGGGTTGTTTTTTTTTTTTAATTATTATTATTATTAGTTTACCTCTTTGGAGTCATTAAAACACCAATTTCCTATTTTTTTTTTTCTATTTACTGTTACTATTTTAGCATTGCTTATTTAGTTTGGATTTGCTGTTGGGGATCTTACCCCGGTTGAGCTTTGTAACCCTTTGATATTTTATGCGTGAGTTGTTTTTTTTTTTTAAAAAAAGAAAAGAATAAAAACCATGACATAAAACCAACTTATTCCTCGGTATATCTTTAAGGGATAATTGCACTGTTGGTCCCTGTAGTATACCATAATTATTTTTCACTCCCTATGGTTTAAAAAGTTCATGGGAGGTCCTCGTGATATGCAATAATTACAAATCGATCATTGGCGTCAAATTCTGTTAAATTTGTTAACAGATTCCGTCAAATGCCACGTCAGCGACACGTGTCGCCAATAAGATGGCAACACGTGTCCACCGTAATAAAAAAATAAAAATTTATTAAAAATACTTAATTTTTAAAAAAGAAATTCAAAAAAAAAAAAACAAAAAAAAAAGCTGAAGGGGCCGGCCACCTTCAGGTTTTTTTTGTTTTGAATTCTGTTTTGTTTTGTTTTTTTTTTTTTTTTTAAATAAGTATTTTTATTTATTTTTTAATAAATTTATATATTTTTATTACGGTAGACACATGTCGCCATCTTATTGGCGATACGTGTCGCTGACGTGACATTTGACGGAATCTGTTAAAAAATTTAACAGAATTTGACGCCAGGGATCGATTTGTAATTATTGCATATCACGAGGACCTTCCATGAACTTTTTAAACCATAGTGAGTAAAAAATAATTATGGTATACCATAAGGACCAACGGTGCAATTATCCATATCTTTAAAAAGTATTTTACGATTTATAATTAAATAGGGATTTGATTCCTACACAACATCACCACAACAACTGCACAACTCCTCTTGAGTAAGCGTGCAGTTGTTGTGGTGGTGTTGTAAATCTATCATTTTCCAATTAAATATTAAGAACATATTGTTCCAAAGCATATTTTTTGCCTCTTAAAAAAAAAAAAAAAAATTAAAGAAAGAAAAACGACACCGTTCACCCCACTACACCACTACGAATCTACGATCCGTCTAATTAGGTTTCGAGCTCGTTCTCCAAACTCTTTCTTCTTTCTTACTCTTCGACCGCCAAGAGAGACTGTGGATCGTCGGCCAGGGCGAAAACGACGCGGCACAAGGCATGGCCGCCCCGGAAGCCCCTCTCTGCTATGTGGGAGTGGCCAAACAATCCGCTGCTTTCCGCCTCATGAAACAAATGGTACGCCATTTCCTCTCACCCTCTGATTATTTTTATTTTTATTTTTAATTTTTTTATAAATTTGGATTCGAGCGTTTGATTTAGGGTTTTGTTTTGTGTTTAGGGATGGGAAGAAGGCGAGGGGCTCGGGAAAGACAAGCAGGGAATCAAAGGCCACGTTAGAGTGAAAAACAAACAGGACACTACTGGTTAGTTTTGTTCTCTTATGTTTTGTGCTTGTTTGGCTGCTGAGGAAATGTAGGAAAGGAAAAGAAAATGTTAAATTTTGAATTCTGCATCTCCAACTGTTAGGGGCTTAATGAAAAGGAAAAGCAAAAAAAATGAACTTTACTCAATTTTGAGAAATGTAAAGAAGGGTTGGATTAATGAAATCTTGGCGTAACGTAGGGTTTTGGTTGGATTTTGTGATAGGTATTGGTTTGGAGAAGCCAAACAGTTGGGCATTTGACACCACACAATTTGACAATATTCTCAAAAGGTTGAAAGTGGTATGTACATTCCGTGTTCTCGTCTTCAAAATTAGGGTCACTAGATTTTAATTGCGTTGCAATGTAGCTAATGGGTTTTGTTTGGTTTTTGATTGGCAGCAAGCGGCGCAACCAAGCAATGAAGGTAATGCATTATAAGATAATGAGTTTTGACTTAGTATTACTGGTACTTTAATGTTTCAATGTAACCTGAGGATGATTGTTTTTGTATAATAGGTGATGAGAAGAGCTCGGCTGAAGTCGGCACTGAGACCAATGCGTCTAATGATGTTCAGGGTCAAGTTGTCAAGGCCACCCGACCACAGGGAAGGTTGTTGCAATTTTGTGTGAAGTCTGTGTTGGGTGTTTTGGATGGTCACTGTTGATTAACTAATGCTGTATGTTTTGTCTATATTTCTCTGGGATAATTAGGTATAAGAAAAGAGAGAGAGGGAAGCTTGTCCATGCCTATTCTTCTAAGGATCTTCAAGGAATTCTTGTAAGTTCAAAAAGCATAGTTGTTGCGAAACTAATGTCTCCACATTCTTCTTTGTAATTATTTTTGTTACTTATATGCCTTGGGAATGTATGCTCTAGGCCAAAAAGGTTGAGGAGTCGCCTGGAACAAATCCAGATCTAGATGGCGAATTGGAATTAGCAGAGCCATCTGAAAGCCAATTTTTTAATGGCGAAGGTAATATCCGGAGTGTAAGTAGACATAGAGCTGTAAATTGTCCATTAGTTTTGAATAATGGGGTGGGATGCTTGTTGTAAAATGGTAGTTTCCTATATAAGACATTTGTTTTCACAATATAGTTAAAAACTTTCTTTGCTACCCTTAAAAGTAAAATGCTAGTTTTCTATAGAATGTTTTAATTGCACTCCAAGTTCTTTGTGTGTGCATGCGCACCATATTATTGTTCACTTCAGAAGTCATGTTGCTTGGGAGGTTTATCCTTGAAATAGTATTATTGGTAAATACCGAGAAAACAAAATATGTACGAGTAAACACTAAACATTGAGATGTAGTTTTTGCTTCATTCATTCCTACCCATTGGTGCCGCCATGGGAGCACTGAAGTTCAATGATGAATGCCATACATGAGAGAGATGTCTGATGTAGGGAAAAAGAGATCAGACTTGGGTGCTCTGAAGACTGTGTAGTGTTTCTACTCTAATATATTGCTCCATATATAAAATATCTACCAAATACATGCCTAATAGGGAAAAGCTGATAGGCTTGTTAAGTAGTTGCCTTCTGTCAGAGGTTGAGCTGCTGCTTGGTCAAACTCTGAAATTTTAAGTAACTTTCCTCCTTTTCTTCTCATTATGTTTTGTCATGATCTTGTTGTATAACCTGCAAATGGTATTTTGAATTCCAGTTCTTCTCAGAAACTTTGTGCATCATGTAATGTGTTTGTTGGAAAATAAATCTATCTGCATTTATGTGTAAAGTATGCTGTTCTATTTAAAGCCTTATATTTTCCTCAATTACTCACTATTCATAATCTTTTTGTTTACTGCTGGCTCAATAAGATGGGATAAATCCATTGATTTCTGAAATAGCCTTATCACATTGTTACAGGAGACAAAGTTGAAGATGTTTCTTCTGACTGGTGGGGCTATCAACATGGGTTTGTCTCAGGAGGTTTTCTTGGGGCACGATCTTCAAGAAAGAAATCACTGATAACTGAAGAAGTTCAAACCCGTAATGAGAGAACTGTATTTTTTGAAGATGATCAGGAGAATCTATACAATCTCGTCCAAGTATGTAACTTATTCATTCAAACTATTTCTTTTCAAACATGTGACATACTCTTGCACCCTATAAATGTTATGTTCTTCATTGAAATACAAATTTTTAAAGGAACTAGCTTTAAATCCGTGCACTTGCCATAGATTAGCATCCCAATCTTGGATGACATGTTATTATTGGATGACAAAGGCTATTTAGGGAAGGTAAATAAATCTCATTTTGGACAAATATTTGGAAATGTCTCTGGCTTTTTTTCTTTTGGAACAGAGGAGGTACTCTGTTGTTTTTGTGTGCGAAAATGATTGCAAGTTTATGCTTTATTACTCTTAGTTTAGTTATTTAATTTTATCAATATTTATGAAAGGAATGTAAATAATGAGAAGTGACTAGTGAGGAATGACTGATCTTTTGGTTAATAATGCTATATGCTAATGGATTTTCTACACATCTTGTAGAAGGGTGACTTGTTTACTATAGTTGTATGAGAAGTTGAGTGTAGGGAAGGAAAAACATAATGAGAGAGAAATGTTAGAGTTTTGAGTTCTGTTATAAGTTTGCTATAATTTCAGGAGAAAGCCACAACTGGAAAGCAAGGACTGGGTATCAAGGACCGGCCAAAAAAAGTAGCTGGTTGCCACTTTAAGGGGAAGAAGACATCATTTAGTGATAGCGAAGATGAAGATTCTTCTGATCTTGGTTATTTGAGTAAACGAAAACGTGATGACTCATCAGAACAGCAAAGGACAGATGAACCTAAAGTGAAGTTGAAGAAGCTGTGCAAAAAGCTTCTCTGTCAGGTTAGTCCTCCAAAAACTGTAAATATAACATTCCAAATTCTTTCATCACTGATTTAGGGCTTATTTCAGGTATCTGGAGAGTCATTAAAGCTGAAACAGCTGAAACTTCTTATTGATGAACATTCATCTTCTGTTTTTTCCAACTTTGCTTCAAAGAGAGATGCTCTAGCTTACTTAAAACAAAAGGTATGGTTGTTGAGCTAGTGTGGAACAATTTGTCCTCGGAGAGAAATAGGATTTAGCCTTTAAGGATTTTTCCTTTCTTGCCAATTTTCATAATTCCTTTTAATAGTTTCATTTATTAAATCTTTGGTTGTAACTGCAGCTTGAAGGCAGTCGGAAGTTTTGTGTGGAAGGAAAAAGAGTGAGTCTCACGTCGAGTAGAGGCTGAAGTTTTTGCTACAAATTTTGGGATGCCATATTCTTTTCTTGCGATTTGTGTTGCGTGTACCGATCTGTGCATTGCATCTGAGGCTAGATTATGAACTAATTTACAAGACCCTTAATAGGTCCGTTGTAGTAATTAGATGGAAATTTTGTGATAATTTATGCTTCAATTGATTTGCTGGAATGTAATAATAGCGCCCAGTGTCATTACATGGGTGAGACTCGTAAACAACTACGATGGTGGTATTCTCATTTATTATTATTATTTATTTTATTATAGATTTGGATAGAATAAGATGAATCTACGAAGTCTATAACCTGATCTTTCTTAACCATATTCATTTGCCATGGCCCATGACCTAAGAGGACATTTTAGTGAGCTTTTGGCATTCACCTAGTTGTGGCAGGAGGAAATTTGAGGAAACCAGTCATCATTGCTCTAGTTGTGGGAACTAGCACACCTATGGGGGAGTGAAATAGAACACGAAACCATAAGCCCCCAAGTAGTGGGAGGAGCTTGGGGCAATGATCATGCTTGTTGAAGAATGAGCCGGCAACTTATAGGCAATGACTTGGTTTAGGGAATCCACTAGAGCAGTAGCAAAAGTGAGTCTTCATAGGGCATAGGACAATTGTCACTGTTTATGGACCCAAACTTTGATCTACCCATGATCAAGATGAGGCTTGGATGAAATTAAGTGAAAGGTCTGAACCGACTGATGTTGAAGAATAAGTGAATGAGTAGTAGTTAGGAGTGAGATGCCACTTGAATTACAAATCTAAATTACTTGTTATGATGTCCACAACAGAAATTAATACTGTAATTACGGCTTGTCACTAATAGGTGCAATTAAGTTGTATCTGAATCAGATTTCTCCAACATGAATAGAATTCTCTCCATTTTAAGTGCAATGTGTCAGGTGTATAATAGCTATGTTCTCACATATTTCTCTTACTAGCAATTTGCTCGTCTCCATCTCCTTGAGCAATCTTCTTCCTATACCCATTGGAACATTATTAGATGTAATTGGCTTGAACAATTTTCTTTGCTATGTACTTCCCTAAATAATCATACCCGTGGAAGTACAGAGCTTCGATTTCTACTCTCTGACCACGCTGAACCATTACTGCCAGCTCTTCTCTATAGTTCTCCTGCCAAACACCCGTTTGTACTATATCAAAAAAATTTCCAGAAGATAGGCTCAACCTTTAGGGAAAAATGAACAAGGTCCAAAGTTCTGTGGTGCTGGGTGGTTTACCTGTAAGATTTCTGAGGACATCAAGCTTTTAGCAATTTGCAGGTCCCGCTGCTTCAGTGGAACCATAGATTGTTCAGATATCAGCTGTAAATCATCTCCTCGAAGTCCCAACCATTTCACATTGCAAGCTAAATGTGCATTTGGCATTGACATTTTACATTTTGCTGAAGGAGAAAGTAGGGGCAATTTAGCATACGATATAAGAAGAAAATTACCGTATCTGTATGCCTCCAGGCCCATCCCTATGCTTCCAAATTTGAAGGTGCAGAGTATAGCTAATCCGGCTGGATTCCTATAAAGTTGTTTCTGGAAGTTACAAGTGAGTGCTAACAAGAAACTCTTGAAATGGCAAAGAGAAAAGGTTGCCCATACCAGTCAACCAGTGCTAAAATCGGCAAGTGCGGAAAGGCCCGACTCAATCGGTGAAGAAGAAACCTATGTTGAACCTCATAGTTAAGGTTGAGACCAATCCATAATGAAGCTACAATGGAAGATTTTAGGAAAGAAGCACCCAGCTATTGGAGCTTAAGCTCCAGTGGAGTGACTTAATCAAAACTTACCTTGTGGCAATATCTGGGTACCCTCTGGCCGTGATAAGAATGCTTGGAATTTGATTGAATATGCAGTCCTCTGCCAGCCGCTGGAATATTGCATGCTATACAAATGCAAGTACCCAGCATATTAATTTTTGCATGGAAAGTAGAAAGAGCCATCAGAAGGTGTTGATTGATAATTTGAGCAAAGAAACTTCTACCTTTTCCACTACAATGATGTACCGTGCATCTGTCTTCAAAACCAACTTCTCTAGCAAACTCAGGTCACCAGAAATAGGATGCCCAGATGATCCACATGCAGAACAATCCACAACCTCTTGGTTTGGCTCCTACGCATGTTACAAAGAGATGGAGCTGGAAAATCAGTTAAATATTGTACGCGTTTTTTCATCGCAAAGCAAAAGAAAGCAGTGTCTAATCATGAGTTATTTATGTATAAACAACCAAAAACATTTGCTAATATGATCTGCTAAACAAATTTTCAGCTGATGTCACTACGCATCAGTGTAGAACAATTTCAGCGACCGATCTATATGCACGAGTTACGTGCACTGGGCATAATGACTAAAATGGGTTAAAAAACTTAAGAACTGCTCGTCTACACTATCAAGAAGAAGATTTGCCGCACTTCTGTGCCCGAATTCATAGAGTGTAGGGTTGTGGGATCCACCTGCCCGGCTCCTTCCCCGGGCATGTGGGAGCTGCTCGAGGCAAGTGATCTCCGCAGCCCAAGTTGTGACAGAGTTTCAATGCAAATTGATGGTATAGAAGCATTAATAATTCTCAAAGACTTATTTATATGATAAATAACACAAGCTTGCTAAGCTAAGCAATTCAATCACTAGATAACAAAGAAAGAAGCAGGTTAATTTATTGGATTGATTTCAAACATGGGTCATCATTTTCACTACAATTAATGACACTAAAACCCAATTAGATAATTAACGTGCCTGCAGCGACAGGCGCCCGGCAACAAGTCCTCGGCTAGATGCCATGATTCCAAGACTATATCGGCTGCACCGAAGCAATGCTACAACATCTGCTTATACACATTGACTGAATAACTTAGAAACAGGTAAATTATATGTAAATGAAATGAATTAAGAGAAAAATTAAGAGTCTTTTAAGATGATAAATACTGAGAAAACAAAATTGTAATAATCTAATTTAAAAATAATTATTAAACTTTTAGGAACTCTAATATAAAATTATTTAATAAAATCTAGAGGATCCTGATTCATAAAATGTCAGAAAATCACAAGCAATTAACCTTGGATTGTTCTGTTAACCTGCAATTGAGAGGTAAAATAATCCGGGGAATCACAAAGCAATTTGTAGAAGAGCTCCCTCTGCGTGACGCGTTTTTCTTGCACCAGAATCCGAAAGCACATCTCCATCACCTTCCACACTATCACGTAGAAAAACGTAAAATAAAAATAAAATAATTATATTCGAGCTCATCATTGTAGAACTAGAAGCGGGAGATATTAATCCATTGGAATTAATACCTCGAATGAAGGCTTTAGCGGTATTGGCTCTCATCAAAGACCTTGAGCAAAACGAGTGAGAGAGGAAAATCCATGACACTTGAGTCAACAGCCCTTGACTCACTCGGCTATTGCTCGAGTCTCTACTGATCTGTCAAATAATTGACAGAAAAATTTCAACTTAATGTCCGTTTGGTTGCTGAGAAAATGCACCGAGAAATGAAAACCTAAACATTTTGTAAATTCAATTTTCCTCTCTAGTTTACTGAGGTTTCTCAGCAACCAAGCAAACGATATGCTAATCAAGCAGCACAATGAAATCAAAGACTGAATGATTGATAAAAGTACCAGAGACAGATCGGAAATTGCAGGTGCAGGAGCAGTCAAGATCCTGATGAAATTCAGCACCGTCACTTCGATTCTCGCTCGAACCTGAACCAAAAAATTTCAAATTTGAACCAAACCAAAAAGAATGATCAATGACGATGATGAAGAAGAAGAAATTGTACCTCAGAAGGAGGAACGATATCGGCGTAGCAAAGGTTTTGATCGGAGAAGAACCGCATCGAGGATTCACGTAGATCTTCCATTTTGTGG
This sequence comes from Alnus rubra, assembly GCA_028654335.1. Lineage (NCBI taxonomy): Eukaryota > Viridiplantae > Streptophyta > Magnoliopsida > Fagales > Betulaceae > Alnus > Alnus rubra. The sequence goes on along the minus strand of JAJPGS010002490.1, from coordinate 2,084,276 downwards.
AGCGGACTGGACGTGTTCGCGGAGAAATTTGAAATTTGTGATTGGCGCGCAAAGCCAAGGGAAGTTAAGAACCGCTGATTGAAAGGGCGTTTTCAGATTCATGACTGATGATTACCCAACTACCCCAGTACCCCCGTATGGTGTATGCCCTGAAACTTTAAGGATACGTTTGGTATTTTTATTTTATTTTTAAAATAAACTATTGAAATAGAATATATAACTATTATTATTGAATAACTATGACGTTGTTTGGTTTGTTTTTTATACTTGGAAATATCTATTTCATAAGAATGCTTATTCATCGAGATAAATAATATTCCTCTAAAAAATAAGAGAAACGATTGCTCCTTTTCGGTGGGAATAACACATCATATTATTCTTTGGGTTTAATGTTCATTGTCTCTTGTGGTTGAATAACTTTATAAATGCCACATCGGTCTCAAATTGTATTGTAAATAGTACCTATATTATAATTAAAAATAAAGATGGTACTCTCGTTTAACTTCTGTCCATAAAACTCATAGAAGTTCACGTCAAACCAATCTAAAGTGGCCTCTTCACTATGTTCACATCGGTTTCAAGTTGTATTGTAAATAGTACCTCTATTATAATTAAAAACAAAGATGGTACTCTCGTCCAACTTCTGTCCATAAAACTCATAGAAGTTCACATCAAACCAATCTAAAGTGGCCTCTTCACCATGTTCCTCGTCAAAAATTAAGAACTAAAAACACTTAAAAATAATATTTTTCTTTTCATGGTTCGCGGAATAAACCACTGGAATGGATGTAATAATCATTCCTTTGTTTAGTAGGGGTCTGTTTCTTGGAATAATTATTCCATTAGGAATAACTATTCCCTTACGAAGAGGAATACCTATTCCTCTAATTTTTTTAGAAAAATAGTTATTCCTAAAGAAATAAATTACATTTTTTAAAAAAAAATTACTCATTATTTTCTATTTTTTCTCAATTTTTTTTTTTTTTAAAAAAAGAAAAAAACTTAAACCCCCATTTATAGTGGGTAGTCAGCGAGCCACATATGGAGCCAAGGGTGGTACGACCACCCCCGGAACATTTGGTGGTGGCCAACCACCCACTAGTTTTCAAAATTTGTTTTTGTTTTTGTTTTTTTAAAAAATAAATAATGTGGGGGTTTTTTTTTTTTTTTTTATAGTTATTTTGATTGGATTTCAATTAAAGTATATGAGTTGTTACCAAACTAAAGAGTAGGAATAATCATTCCATTCCACTCTTTTTTATTTCCGATAATAACTATTTCATTTTTCAATAAAATCATCGTTCCGCAAATTAAACGAGGCTTAATAGTCATTTGGATTTCATTTTTTTCTTCATTTCTCCTCTCTTTGTTTTGTTTCTAATTTTCACATGATATCATAGAGTAAGTCGATCTCTAAGGGCCAATTTTCTTGCCTACACCAACCATCTTAGACCAATGTACACCTTGGCTTGTCGGTGAGACGAGCCTCTGGTCTGACCTTGCGGCGAGTCTCTGCCAATCAATATGTTCAACTCAGCTTAAGTACTCCTAATTAATCGCGACTACTTTCTACACTATTATTTTCCTTATTAGAGAGAGAGAGAGAGAGAGAGATTAGAGAGAGAGAGAGAGAGAGAGAGAGATTAGAGAGAGAGAGAGAGAGAGAGAGAGAGAGAGAGAGAGACGAGATGAAAGGTCCAAAAAGATATTATTTCATGCAATTATGGTTTTGCATAGTCAATATGTTAATTATAATAACAATGAAATAATTAAGGTAAAAGAAAATTGTAAACTTGGTCAATATGTTATATTGCCATGTAATATGATCGAGTGTGTAGTTGTCTCATATATATTAATTACTATTAGTTTTTTATTAATTATTTTGCTTCTTAAAATAAATTTAGAAGGTAAATCTGATTCTACCTTGTCAATGTGAGTGAAATTTAGAAGGTAAATACGATTTTGCCTTCTCAATGTGAGTGCATATACATTCATAAGAATAAAGAACAAAGAACAAATTAAGAATCTACTTACATGCACTTGACAAATATAGCCTCGTTTGGAAAATCGAATTTTTATTTTTATTTTTTTAAAAATAAATAAATTAATTTTTAAAAAACTATTTTTGAGATAAAAACAGAAAATAATTTTCCGTTGTTTTTACACTAAAAAAGAATTTTGCAAACTGTTTACGAAATAGTTTTTGAAAACAAGAAATTGGTCTAATTCTGTTTGAACAAAAGTTTTGAAAACAATTTCTCTTCTCACACGGTGATTTATTAGAAAATTGGCAACAAGCCTATGTCACCAATACCGAAAAATAAGCTGAATTTGGGACCCAAAACCAATTTAAATGGTAAAAAAAGAAATATATGTATTAATTAATAAATGTATGTATATATATTAATAAAAATAACTTGGATAGTATATTAGTTTTTAAGTAACAATTGTGAATTGGTTGTGCGTGTATGTATAATGCTATAAATTGTATGTATATTCAATAATTTATGTTATATACTTATGATATATATATATATATATATATATATATATATATATATATAAAAGCCGAGTTTCAACTTAGAATTTGCATAGAATTATGACACGTGGTGTGAACCCATAATTTTTAAATGCAGAACCGGTTCTTTAAGTAAAAAAACCGGTGAATTTAAAAGGTTGAATCGGTTTTGTCATTATTTTAATAAATTTATTATGCTATAATAAAAAGATCATGGGTGTGAAACTTTATGAGACAAAAATAAACACTTTTTCGCATTATGGTATCAAGTGTCATTATAGCCGCATTAAGTTGTGAGATTTTATTTTTATTTTTATTTTTTAAGATTAACATGTGTCCCTCGACATGTGAGAATCATATGTTGTTTTAATAAAATGTGCTTCTCACATGCTATTTTAATAGCATTAATAGAAAAACATGTGAAAAAAAGACACATGTCACTCTTATATGTGGGTTGTACAAAATTTCCTACAAACCGGTTTATAGAAAATTTCTGTCTTAAAAAATATGATGAAGATGTGTTTAAATTCTGAAATTAATCAAGAATCTCGCGCATTATGAGCTAATATATTATAGTTTAAGAGTATATCGAAAAATGTATGCTATATATATATGTTATAAGCTATAAATATATGCTATAATGCTATACGTTATAATTTATAAGTATATTAAATAATTTGTGATATATGTTATATAATTTATCATTAATGTCATAAGTACACTAATATTAATATGACTATGTAAATAATTAAATATAATATATTATGTATGTATATATGCATAAGCATAAAATATATAATTATATCTATAACAATATCTTAAATTATAATATACTAGCTCATAATGCGCGAGATTCTTGATTAATTTCAGAATTTAAACACATCTTCATCATACTTTTTAAGACATAAATTTTCTATAAATCAGTTTGTAGAAAGTTTTCGGTGTTTTATAAATCACTATTGAATTTATGATAGATCATTAGTGGAAGTAAATAACAATATATATAATATCTTTCTTGACGGTGGAAGAAAAACAAATAAGACTAAATGAAAACACCGAAAACTGTTTTCGGAAATATTTATAAAAATGGTTTATCAGTACGTAAACATGTTTTGCTATTTCGAAAAAATAAAAAATAAAAATCCACAATCATAATTGCAAGTACACCATTTTCTGTTTCCAAAACAACTACCAAACATGCATGCCCAAAATTAAAATGGCGTACGTGCAATTATGACTCTGGATTTTTAGCGTTAATATATATATATACAAACATATGATGAAACTAAGGAACATATCAAACCATGGCACGTAGAGTGATAACAGGTTTGATAATGACTCCATTTTTGGTTTTGTTATCTCTGTCTTTCTGCAGCAGCACTCGATTTGAAGGTAGAAAAAGTGTGGAAGATCTTGAAATAGACAGACAACTCAAGATTCTGAACAAGCCCTACGTTAAAAGCATTAAGGTATTTGCTTAATTCACTTAACTTTTTCTTTTTTCTTTTTAAGTGTATGCTTTACTTCATAACCCAAGAAAAGAGCCTCTTTGGGATTGCTTAAAGAGTTTGCTTTTAATAAAAAAAATACTTCTTCTTTGACTTTCTTGCTATTTTTTTAAAAAAACTCTTATATTTCTCAACGCAATTTTAAACATGCTGATCAAAAGAAGTATCTGGATATATACAAAGAGGGAATGAAATTGAATGCGTTATTTTTCAGACCGAAGAAGGTGATATCTATGACTGCATTGATATCCATAAACAACCGGCCTTTGATCATCCTTTGCTTAAGAATCATAGTATTCAGGTAAAATCTCATAGTTATATGCTTAGGGTACAACATTAATATTACTTAACTATTAATTTCATATATATTGGAAACATACAACCTTTTTGCAGATGAAACCTAGTGCTTTCCCGAAGAAAGTGGTGAATGCAACTTCACCTGCAGCCAGGCCTTCTGCAAAAGGGTTGAGTAAAGGCTGCCCATTCGGTACCGTTCCCATCAAGAGGGTTCGAAAGGAAGACTTGATAGGGGCTAAAATGTTCATGGAAAACACTCATCCAACAGAGATTGAGACCTTTGCTGCATATCATGTTAGTCATTCTTTTCTAATTATCATCATTCCTGGTTGGTTTATTTTTTTGTTTCTTATTATTAATTAGAAACCAGTAGGTTCCCTCGAAAATTTTGTCAGTGTCAATAAAGATTAAGGAAAATACAATATCAACATTATCATTCGGAGCCAACATGCTACATCTTTCCTTTATTTGATTTGAGTACAAGGCTTTATTTATAAAGCACGCTCTTCATGTAATTTGAATAATTTCAAGTACAAACATATTCTTTTGATTAGGGTTAACAAATCACTTAACTACTATAATCAAATCATCTAAATCCCTTAATTTATGGGATATAAATTAATAGTTATCTCAAAAAATTTCTATAAGGAGGTGCACTACAGTAGCTGCAATCAGCCACTATATGTATAAAAAAGGGTTTTTGGGCATTGGGAAGGAAACTTCTTTGAGGCATTTTGTCATTGCTTGCTTAGGTGGGACACAAGAAGGATTTGTTTTGCTGTTTTTCTTCAAACAAATGAGAAGGAAATTACATGATCTCAATTTCTTAGCATTACATAATTGTTTATGTTTAAAAAATAAAGAAAAAATTTCCTTCACAATATAAATTAAAATGGTATTGTAAGTGTTAGAATATATTTCCATATACTTGTGATTGTGATCAAATCCTTATGATTTAATTTTCTTATTTATATTATTCACCTACCACATTTTTTCTATAAATGTGGATATTTAATTGATATTGTAGACATGATCAAGAACAATTAAGAGCAAAAATGTAGTCTCTAAGGCTTTAACTTGTGGGTGTAAGTTATAAACCGAGCCACGTAAATGTTTTGTATTTATTATTTATTATTCCCTTTAATTTTCCTTACATTTATGAATTTCTTCATGGTATCAGAGGCATTGGCTAACGCTAGTATTCCAACCCTAATGGTCATTTGGATTCCATTTTTTTCTTCTTCTTTTCTCCTCTCTTTGTTTTGTTTATAATTTTCACATGATATCATAGAACCAATCGATCTATAAGAGAGTCCATTTTCTTGCCTACACCACCCACCTTGCCAACCATCTTAATTAGACCAATGTACACCTTGGCTTGCCTATGAGACGAGCCTCTGATCTGACCCTGTGGCGAGTCTCTGCCAATCAATGTCTTCAACTCTGCTTAAGCTCTCCTAATTAATCACAACTAGCTACTTTCTTCACAATTCTAATTTCCGTATTATATAGAGAAAAAAAAACCTAGAGATGAAAGGTCCAAAAATATATTTCATGCAATTATGGTTTAATTTTGCATAGTCAATATGTTAAATTAATAATAATGGAAAAATTAAGGTAAAAGAAAATTGTAAACTTAGTAAATATATTATATTGCGCCATGTAATATGAATGTGTAGCTGTCTCATATATTAATTACCATTAGTTTTTTTTATTAATTTTTTTGCTTCTTAAAAGAATTAATATAATCTCTAATATTGCTTTCGATCATGATCTATCTTTTCTCCATTTAATTCCTTTGATGTTGTTTGTAGTATGCAAAGAAAATATTAGCAAGCAGTCCAGGCAAAAACTATTTGGGAGCTGCCGCAGAAATCAATATACAAAATCCACAAGCAAAGGATAATCAATTCAGTCAAGCATTTGTACAGATCAAAAGTGGCCCTGGTGTTGAAGTTAATACCATTCAATTTGGATGGATGGTAATTCTATTGTTATGTTAATTGCATCTCTTGCTTCCATTATTCTTTCTACTTCTGATTTAATTTTCTTGGTAAAATTTTCAGGTATATCCAAAAATATTTGGTGATAATAACACACGAACCTTTACCTCATGGACTGTAAGCCTCGAATTTTATTTATCTTCAACAATTCTTAATATATATATATATCACTTTGTTCCACTCAATATTTATACGTATCATGTGTATTTTTTTCAGGCAGGTAAAGATGGTTGTTTCAATATCTTGTGCCCAGGTTTTGTTCAAATTAGCACAAAATATCCTCTTGGTTATGTTCTCGGTAATTCCATTTATGGAGGCGAACAATTTGCAATTTTTTGCATCATATTCAAGGTATATATAGTCTTGTATCAATTTTTTTTTATCCATGCTTTGTTTTTTGGGATATGTTTGCATTTATTACGATATTATTAAATGATTAAATTCACTATTTTCTGTCAGCTTAAGTTTTTTATTTAACATGGTACCTGAAAGAAAAGATAATCAGAAAAGAAAAATAAAGACAATAGCAGAAATAATAAAATGGAGAAAACAGATTTTACGTGGTTCGGTCTATGACTTATATATGTCAACATGATAATGCTCAAAGGACTACTTTATTATTTTATTTCTCTTGATGAATTCATAATACATGAGGCTTCTATTTATAGGAGAATTTGTGAGAGTTTAGGTAGATAAATATGGTATCACTGATTTGATTATCATTAAATTTGATAACAATAATTACAATAAATCTTTTAATTTATATCAAATCTCCTAATATACTCTATCAGTATCAAGGTAATTAAAGATTCCAATCAGCTTAATCTTTTTCTTCTGTGGTGATCATGATAGGATCCAAAATCAGGAAATTGGTGGCTTGCATTTGACGACTTTGAAACAACAGTTGGGTATTGGCCAAATTCCTTATTTACTAGTCTATCGAGCTCAGCTAGTGAGATATCATGGGGTGGAGGAGTTTACAGTGATAGCAATGAAGCTAGTCCCCCAATGGGAAGCGGCCATTTTGCAGAAGATGGCTTCAGGAAGGCTGCTAATTTTGAAAGCATTCAAATTGTTGATGAATCCAACGACATGGTATCTCCTGATGAAAATTTACTGCACTTTTTCACAGATAACCCAAAATGTTACTCCATAGCTCCACTTGATACCCATGAAATACACCATGCTTTCTTATATGGTGGTCCTGGTGGAAATTGTGGAGACTAATTCAACTCAGTTTTGGAATTTATGTAACCTTATTTCAGGTCTAAAGAATAAAAAAAATAAAAAATAAAAAATTCAATTTTTCAATGGAAAATACTTATAATATGATAATGTGATTTGTTTTGTCAGCTCCATATATGCTGTATGATTGATAGCATATAGTAAGTATGTGTTAGGATTGTTGGAACTATACAATATGTGAAAAGTAAAGAAAAAAATGGACAGAAAAGATAACATATAATTTACATGGTTCAGCAGTGTTCGTAGTTCTACTAATTTTACTCTCGGGATAACTTCACAAAAAGATATCGAATTATACACCGTTTTGAGATAATAGTATTGAACTAGCAAAAGTCTAAAACTGGGGTATCCACATTTCCAATCGTCTCACTTAAGGGCACTCTTTTAGGATTTGCTGTTAAATCCTGCTAAAATTCCCAAAATATCCTTATGTTTTTTTTTTTTTTAAAAAAAAAATTATAAAAATTTTCAAAGATTCAGGCATGAATATTTTTGCAAATTCGATCCGTTAAATTTTGACCAACACTTAAATCCTAACATTTTTTTTTTCCTAAAAAAAAGAGGTGTATTTTAGGTACTCCGTTAGAATTTAACAACAAATCCTAACGGAATACCCTTAAATGAGACGTTTAGAAATGTTAATACCTCAATTTGAGACGTTTGTTAGTTCAGTGCCCATATCTAATTGGTTTTAAATGTTTTATAATTACTATTAATTTCCATATAATGAATTGAAGTAATTCAATCCCTAGATAACAAAGAAAGCGGCAGGTTAATTTATTGGATTGATTTCAAACATGGGTCATCATTTTAAGTACTACAATTAATGAAACTAAAACACAATTAGATAATTAACGTGGTCTGCAGCAACATGCGTGTGTGTGTACACATACATACATATATGCAATATATATATGGTTTATAAATTTAAACCCTAACCCTATATATATACTATATTTAGCACTAATATATATAGGGTTGGGAATTATATGTGTGTCAATATATATAGTTTATTTGTTAATGTACGTAAACTCTAACCTTACATACTATATATAGTATTAATATAGGGTTAGCTAGGGTTCAATTTGATACGTACATAAATATTGTATATAGTATTAATAACTACATGCACTTATAGTTATAAACTTAAACCCTAATTAACCCTATAATATACTATATTACTATATATAGTACTTATAGTACATAGGGTTAGGGCATATACGTACATATATACTATATATAGTATTAATTTACATGTATACATATGGTTAGTAAATTTAAACCCTAACCTTAATTATATATATATATACTATATTTAGCACTAATTACGTAACCATATATTTATAGCACTAATATATATAGAGTTAGGTTTATACATACATATATAGTATATTAATTTATACAAATATATAGTTTATGAATTTAAAACCTAACCCTAAATATATACTATATTTATCACTAATTAATTAACCCTATACATATATATAGTTTGCCAATTAAAACCCTAACCCTATATACTGTATATGGTACTAGCTAGTATAGTACCCAAACACTACCTCCTAAACTCTAAAACCAAAACAGTACTAGGCCTAAATTACCTTAATTAAACCCCAAACCATAAATGTAACATAAAAAAGTACCTAGGCACAAACTTGGCCACCAAAATATTTTTCAAAAACTAATTCAACTATAATTTATTGTGCGAATTTCGAAGTTTGACTTTGTAAGATAAAATTAAAAAAAGTTAGATAAAATATGAATTGTTTTTGAAAAAAAAGTAAAAACTAATAGAATTTGTTTTTGAAAAATTGGGTTGCCAAACATACCATTAAAACCCCTAGCTAGCTATATATTTCACATAAATCCTAAACCGAGCCAAGACCATAAACCGACCAAAACAATAAACACAAACACTTAATACGCAACTAAAACCATGCATGCATGAACTCTACTTAATAAACAGTACTCTAAAACCACCAAAATTTAGGTAATAAAATATAAAATTAGGATAAACATAATTTCATGGCGTATCAACCGGACACGTCACAATTTTAATGGTGTGTGAAAGTGACACGCCACTAATGTAGTGACGTATCAGTTTGACACGTCACTAAATCTGTGACGTGTCAAACTGACACACCACTAATGTAGCGACATGTCAGTTGGACACGTCACTTAATAGTGACATGTTACTTTTACACATCACAAATTTAGTGGCGTGTCGGTTGATACGTCACAACTTTAGTAACGTGTCAAACTGGCACATCATTAAGTTATAGGCATGTTAAACTGACACGTCACTATTTAGTGGCATGTCAGTTTTACACGTCACTAATAATTTAAACAAAAAAAAAATGAAGAAATATTTAGCGACGTGGCGCTCTTGCCACATCACTACTTAGTAGTGTGTTTATTTTGCCACGCCACTAATTAGTGATATGGAAAAATTTACACATCACTAAAAAATTAGTGACATGGCAAACAGTACCACGTCAATAATTAGTGACATGGCCAAAAATAAATAAATAAATAAACATTGTAGACACGTCATTAACCCTACAGTTTTTTTGTTGTGAGAAATTGTTTGCCCAAAAGGAGGGAGGAAGTCAGCGTAGCAAAGGCTTTGATCGGAGAAGAACCGCGCGCATTGATGATTCACGTAAATCTTCCATTTTGTGGAGCGGACTGTACGTGTTCTTAATTGGAGAAATTTTAAAATTTGTGATTGGCTCGCAAAGCCAAGGGAATTGATGATCGAGTACCCTGCATGTTGTATGCCCTCAAGCCTTAGTGGTATGCAAAATAGGCTCTTGTAATAGAATATGTAACTATATATTTATTAGGGATAATTGCAAAATTGGTCCATGTGGTATGTCATAATTATTTTTTACTCCCTATGGTTTAAAAAGTTCATGGAAGGTTATCGTGATATGCAATAATTACAAATCGATCACTGGCGTCAAATTCTGTTAAAATTTTTAACAGATTCCGTCAAATGCCACGTCAGCAACACGTGTCCATCGTAATAAAAAAAAATATAAATTTATTAAAAAATAAATAAAAATACTTTTTTTTTTAAAAAAAAAAAATCAAAAAAGAAGAAGAAGAAAGCTGAAAGGGCTGGCCGGCCACCCCTGGATCTTCCAGGGGTGTCCCGAAGGCCACCCCCTGTGGGTTGGGGGTGGCCGCGCGCCACCCTCAGCCACTGGGGGTGGCCGGCCAGCCCTTTCAGCTTTCTTCTTTTTTTTTTTTGAATTTTTTTTGAATTTTTTTTGAATTTTTTTTTTTTAAAAAATAAGTATTTTTATTTATTTTTTAATAAATTTTTATTTTTTTATTATGATGGACACGTGTCGCCATCTTATTGGCGACACGTGTCGCTGACGTGGCATTTGACGAAATCTGTTAAAAATTTTAACAGAATTTGACGCCAGAGATCGATTTATAATTATTGCATACCACGAGGACTTCCCATGAACTTTTTAAACCATATGGAGTGAAAAATAATTATGGTATACCACAGGGACCAACGGTGCAATTATCCCTATTTATTATGTAATAACTATTATGTTGGTTCATTTGTTTTTTATTCTTGGGAATAACTATTTTATAGGATTATTTGTTCCTCAAAACAAATAATATTTTCCCAAAAAAGGAGGGGAACGACTACTTATTTCCTGTGGGAATAACACGTCATAATATTCTTCCAATAAAACCCTCAACAAGAACGACTGAAAAAATTGCAACAGACAAAACCCATCATCGTCAACTCTTCCAAGTCTCTCTCTCTCTCTCTCTCTCTCTAAACCCCTCAAGGATTTGTTTTGCTGTTTTTCTTTAAAAATATGTGAAGGAAATTACATGATCACAATTTCTTAGCATTACATGCATAATTTTTTTATGTTTAAAAAGTTAAGAGAAAAGTTCGTTAAAAATATAAATTAAAATTGTATTATAAGTGTGAGAATATATTTCCATATAATTGTGATTGTAATCAAATCCTTGTGTTGATAATCAAATATAAATCCTTATGATTTGATTACCTTAGTTATATTGTATCCACCTACCACATTTTTCCTATAAATATGGATCATTGGTACTATAAACATCATCAATAATAAGAGCAAAAACGTAGGTTTCTTTTGGTTTGCGGAATGAATATTCTATTGGAAAATTAAATAGTTATTACTAGAAATAAAAGAGAGTGAAATGGAGTGACTATTCATACTATTTAGTTTAATAACAACTCATATACTTTAATTGAAATCCAATCAAAATTATTAAAAAAAACTCCACATTATTATTATTATTATTTAAAAAAAAAGTTGAAAAAAACTCAAATTAAAAAAAAAAATTTGAAAACTAGTGGGTGGCCGACCACCCCTCGGCCACCCCCGAATACTCATCGGGGGTGGTACAAATGCTCCAGGGGTGGTCGCACCACCCCCGGCTCCATATGTGGGTGGTCAAAGGGCTTTTCTTTTTTATTTTATTTTTAAAAAAAGTTTGAAAGAAAATAGAAAATAATAATTGTGTTTTTTTTTTCCCTAAAAAATGTAGTCTATTCCTTTAGGGATAATTATTCCTCTCATTTTTTAGAGGAATATGCATGTATTCCTCTTTGTAAGCGAATGGTTATTCCAATTTCAATAACTACTAGAAGGAATAGACTCCTACCAAACAAAATAATGCCTATTTAATGAAAATAACCAGTCAATTTCATAGGTCTATTCTTATATTCCTCACTCTCCTCTTACTCGGTGTTCGCAGTGCACCACATCCATCACTAGCTACTCTATCATATCTTAGAAGTATTACAGGGACTTCTCAAAGATCAACGTCAAGAAAATTTTTATTTTTTATTTTTTATTTTTTTTTCTGAGCAATTAATACATAGAAAAGGAGAAGGGAAGAAAAAAGATTTATTTGTAATAACAGTAGTACGTAGTACTTATACACAGTTATACTAATAATAGAAAAAGTAATATCAATATTAAATAATGTATTATATATTTGGACTTATTCATAGACTATATATATTGAATATTTGAATATATATTGGTAAAATCTCACTTCTCCCCTTGAAACTATATAATAATATTATAAATATTAATGATATACCATTCAGAGAAGTGGTTTCCGGCGTCAAAGTTTTGAATAAAAAAAACAAACGGAAGACTACACGCGGTTTGTCAAATCCATTCCGCGTGGTATGTATATATACATGCAGCCCCCCATCCAAAATCAATCTTTTCAATTTTCAAACCTCTCTAGTTGCATGGGAGTAAGGGTAGTGCCATGGTGGTCACCATTCTTGACCTTCCTTGCAATTTACGGAGCAAGTTGCTTCCTATATTCTTCCCTTTTTCCTAACCATCCCTCCCTATAGGCTTGTGGGCTAGCTGCTTTCTCATGTGTCCCTTTTATGATCAAGCTAAGATCGAACAAGTATATGTATGTCACTCTGGCTATATAGCTAGTTGCAAGCATGCAGTGATTAAGTGATGACTTTTTTTTTTTCTTTGACTCTATCGATCGGGCCCGGGTATATATATATATTTCTTGTCTTTGAACGGCGTTTAACGTACGTACCCAGCTGTGGCCTTATGGGCATGTCTTTGTTTCTTGTGAAAGTAAACTTGACTTTGTCAATTTACAAACTTTAGCTTGCTTTTGTGCGTGCGGAAGGGGAGATGGCATGGACCAACCAAGATAACCTAGGTAGGATCTAGACTAGCTTCTATATATTGTGCTCGAATCAAGGGTAAGATACGTGAGCAATGGTCACCACCATAAGCCCATTACAGCTGAATATGACATGCACTAGGTTTGTAGATATCTAATGTACGTACATAAGGCTTTTATAGTGATCTATCTTGAGAATGTTTGTATTTGTTAACTCATCATTTATTTCAAAAACTTAAGTTTATAAGCGAAGTAAATTTAATCATTTAATCAATATTTTAACACTAGTGTGGGGGCTCAAACTCCATTTTGATAGGTGGGGCCTAACACGTGAAATATTTAATTGAAATTGGAGGTAAATGAAGGAGACAGTTTGAACTCAGGACATTTGTTATTAAATCACTACTTATCCAAAAACCTTAAGTTTATAGGAAGAGATAAATTTATTTAATATCTTTAACAGTCTTATTATATTCTTCACTACTAATCCAAGCTATCTTTTGATGTTAATTAGCTAAATTCATATTTCCGCCCCGCCTCCATACCCCTAATTGATTTCCCCTCCACCGGTTCTCAATCCGACTTTTGCCAATTATTGGTTCTACACGTGCACCCCACACGTCGTTGTGGCACACGTGAGTTACATGTGCTATCGCCACTTTTGGTTTCAAGTAGCAGATTCTAGACACTTCTACACTACTGATTCCTTTGGCTCTCTTTTTGTGGAGGCCTCTCGGTGCGAAGACATTGTCCTTGATATTATTTGTCTTTCAGTTATTGATCGAAAGGGTCTCCATTACAGTTTGTTATGTCTTCTCTTGGTCTCACCAACTCATTTATAAGCTGGTATGATACTAAAAAGAAACACAAGAGTGCCTTCGGATACACTGACAATAGTACCCCGGCCACTATGGGCTGCTACAACGAGCTCAGTTGGTATGATACTAAGAAACACAAGAGTGCCTTCGGATACATTAAAAATACCGGCTCCACCATGGGCCGCTACAACCAGCTCAGTTGGCAACTTTTTCACATACTCCCTTCAATCTTTCATCTCAAGGATTCTGTCAGAGCTGTGGAAAGACCCTGCTTGAATATTAATATAATTGTTGTTAATTAAGGGTAGTTTTCTTTAATTGTCCTGTAATGAATTTGGTTTCTGTAATTTTCTTTGTTGTTTGGTTTCTAGCGACTAGTTTATGTTGATCTCATCTATATATGTTAAAAAAAAATCTCTTGCTTAATATCTAACATAAAAAATATATATATATATAATTTTGTTTTTATTTGAATGATTCTTTAATTTATTTTTTATTTTTTTAAAAAAATAAGTGTGCAATTCTAATACGACATGCTAGAATATTAATTAAATGATTAAATTCGTTATTTCTTATTAGCTTAAACTTTTAAAATAAGTGCTGATTTTACATGGTATCAAAACAACAGTCAGGAGTTTGAACCTTGATTTCACAATTAATTTAGTTCAAATTTCAGTTAAATATTCAATATAAATTTAAGCCTACACATGCATAAAGAAGAGTTTTTTAAAATATTAATTAAATAAGTAAATTTATCATATTTACTGTTAACTTATACTTTGAAATAAGTAACATTAGAAGATGTAGATGAAGAGTAAACGAATGACATTAAAATGTTTGACTAAATGAAAGACGTATACGGTTTAAATCACCGACTGAAGAAAAGAGTGTGAGCGTGGAGATTTTATCAAAAGATTCCAAATTATTGGTCCTAGATTATAGACGACTACCAAGCATAGTCGCGCGAGTAGTTAAAATTGATACTCGCGCCCACTTGTGCCCTCGCCCACAAAAGCATAAGACGTACACACCACCTCCGCTACACGTCACCACGGAAGGTTTGAGAGAAAATCTAAAGCGAATACAACTTGCTGCGAGTACGGTCGCAGCTTTTGACTTTCGAAAAAGTCAACTAAATAGAAATTCAAAGCGGTTTAGAGTGAAAGGAAGAAAATCCAAAACAAGCTTTTGAGAAGTTTTCTCACTTGATCTCTCCAATATAAAAACCAAGCCCTGCTTTCGGTTTCCTCATAAATTAATCTGTTTGCAGTTCTCTGACAGCCTATAAATTCAGTCCATTCTTCATCTTCTCTTCTGGTCTGTCTGTCAATCTCTCTTTCTTTTTCTTTGTTCTTGGCGACTGATTTTGCATGCATGGAGGGCTGGGATTTGCAGGCTGTAGTAAGAGGATGCATAGATGAAGCCCCCGCCGCTTTCTTGGCCAACCCAGAATCTCTTTTTGCTCCTTTGCGTTCTGTAAAAGATTTCGACCTTTTAAGCTTTCCTGAAATCAGTGATACCAGAACAGTTTTAGATGAACTAGAAAACCTTTACAAGCCCTTCTACTCCGTTTCCTCACAAGCCAACCTTGCCAGCTCGGCCAGCTCCATATCTGTTCCTAAAGAACTCAAAGAAGCAGAACAGCAGCAAATAAAGAAAAAACAAACAGCTACACACAGAAGAATAAGGTTGGTTATTTGGTGTAAAAGTTCGCTAATTCCAACTTAGATTTCTTATATGTTAGAATTAAATTGTGATTTAATATAGTATGAGAGCAGAAATCTTGAGTTCGAACTTTATTTCCGTTAAATTTATCTACTCTTATCTGTTCAAGCTGAAAATTTATTCATGAAAATTCCGAAAAATTTACAATTATTTTTTCCCTATAAACTACAGCAAAAAGAATCAGAACAAGGTGGTGCAACAGGTGGCTGCCAGCGAGGGACATGGCTCAGATTTGTGGGCGTGGCGGAAATACGGTCAGAAACCCATCAAGGGATCGCCATATCCGAGAAGCTATTACAGGTGCAGCAGTTCAAAAGGGTGTTCAGCAAGAAAACAAGTGGAAAGGAGCCATTCGGATCCGGGAATTTTCATTGTAACCTACACTTCAGAGCACAATCACACCCATCCAACTCGCCGGAACTCCCTCGCCGGCAGCAGGCGTACCAAGTTCCCGGCGCCCGAAAAGAAAGGCAACTTTTCTCCGACAACCCCTTTGATGGCGGCAGCAGCCATTGAGGATGAGTTTGTGCAAAGTGAGAAAGTGAAGAATCACGAGGAAGAGCAAATAGTGCAAGGAAATGAAGGTAATAGTATAATTTCCATGCCTGATATAATATTGGACAACGAATTATTCTTTCCAAGCCTAGAGGATTTTGTAGAACTGGCCGGAGAACCGGCCTTGGATGGTTTCCTTTTGGACCAATTATTAGATAACTGTCCTTTACCTTGGTTCAATATTGACAAATCCACGGCCGTAGGTGATGGTCACTGACATAAAGGAGGATCATGGGTTACTCAAAGCTTCATTTTCTCAAAACATGCAAATTGTAATTTAGTTTTCCTTCTCTTTTGCCCTAATCCGTTTTGTAATTTAGATTCCAACTTCACTGAAAATATATAGTTTTCAGGTATTAATTTGACAAAAGATATGCTTGAATGTTATAAATGTTAGAATATTAATTAAAGGGTTAATTGCATTTATCGTCTCTAATTATCATCATTTTAGCAATGTTTTGTCAAGGTTTCGATCTTTGTAATGTTCCTCCCAATTCACTATTGCAATCTAAAATGATAAAAATATCATTCACTATGTTAAAGATAGCCTCGTTTTCTTTTTTCTTTTTATGAATTTTGAATTTTATAGACTGTATTTTTTTTTTTTAATTATTTTGGATCGCTGAAGGAGAATATTGCAACCTTAATAGTAGATTGGAGAGACATTGAAACAATGATAATTAGAAGGGGTAAATGTATTTTTTATTTTAATTAAATAATTAAATTTATATTTTTCTATCGGTTTAAGCTATTAGAGTAACAATTAATTCAATATAGTATCATTACAAAATCTTGAGTCTGAATCATATTCTTCATTCATCTCATATTTTATTTAGCTATGCGAAATAATTAATGATTTAACTAGTACTGAAAAGCATGCAAGTCAAGAAAAAGTTAGGCTCGAAGATCCGACTCATTCAAACACTCTATAATTAAGCTAAGACTAGGAATTGAAGACCATTATATCTAATTATTCTATAATACCAATTACAGGTGTCAAGTTGGATTTTCTGATAAATTTTCATATGGTGGGACATTAATCTGCTGTCCGCCCACCGTCCTAATTATATAATTGAAACGGAAAATGACAGAAAAACGTGAGGAGATAAGCTCAGGAAAAAAAAGAAAAGAAAAGAAAAGGTTATATATATATATATGAGAGGATAAGCTCCATTACGTACTTCATGTAAAAATCTTAATTACCTACAAGCAATGAAATCAATTTTTTAATTAATTAATTATTATTATTATTTTTTTTAGGGCTGCAGAATATATTTATTTTGAAATTGAAGACAGTTTTGACTTTATCGATCTTTTAACCGTGAAAATGAAAGTTATGCAACTTGGGATTAATTAGGTTATAGAGAAATACTAGAAATTAAACTTTTATCGTTTGATGATGCGGTATTATTAACCAGTTCTTATTTAAAATAAATAAATAAATTGTAATACTACTACATATGAGACCCTCATTTCACCATATCTCACTTGGTTAGCTGATGGGTTGGATTAAACCTTTTTTTTTAAAATAAAAAAATAAAAAAAATAAAAAAAAGTCAAGAGTTGATGGACACTACAACATCAGTCCAGTAGAATGAGGGTATAGTATGTATCATTAATTAAAGAAAAAAAAAAAAAAACCAAGATTTGATTGACAGTATCACATCAATAAAGTGTGATAAAAGTGAAGTGCATATATAGCATTACTCTTTAAACTTTGTAGGGCTTCCCAGTCCCACGACCACCACATGCAATGCAGTTGAGGAGTCTTTTTAAGATATCAAATTATTATTATTATTTTTTTGTATAAAAATTAAAGAGTAATGCTATACATCACACTTTTATCTCGCTTTGTTGATGTGGTACTGCCAATCAATCTTTAATTTTTTTTTTTTTTTTTGCTCTAATAGTTAATTAGTAGTGCCGCATGAACAAAATATGATAAAATTGTGGTATATAACATTTCTCAAAATTAAAACTAAGAGTAACGCTAGAAATTACAATTTTATCTCATAACTATCACACAATGCTGACGTGACATTTTCAACCAATATTAAGATTAGTTATTATAAAAAAAAGGTTAAATACCTTTTTGTCCTTGGGTTTTAACAACTTTATTTTTTTTTCACATCGGTTTCATTTTGTATTATAGGTGGTACTTTGCTTATGTGTATATATGGGAATAGTACTTTCGTTAAGAAAACTAAAAAATTTCCACGTCAAACCAATCAAAACTTGTGATGTGTCACATGCCCCATAAAAAAATAAGGAAAAAATAGAAAATATTTAAAAATAATTTTTTTAAAAAAAACTAAAAGTAAAAAAATGAAGGGATGGCTCGAGCCACCCCCTATTTGGCCTGCGGGTGGTTTTGGCCACCCTCTACAGTCGGTTTGGGGGTGGCCGAACCACCCCTAAGGCCCTTGGAGGTGGCCATAGGGCATAGGAGTGGTTTGACCACCCCCGGACCGGCTATAGGGGGTGGTCGAAACCATCCCAAGGCCAAACGGGAGTGACTTGGCCACCCCAAGGTCTTTGGAGGTGGTTTCAGCCTCTCCCATACCACCGCTTCATATATATATTTAATGAGGCAAGTTTCAATTGGTTTGACGTAAAAATCTGTTAGTTGTCTTGACGGCAGATAGACGGAAGTACAATTTTCTTATATACTTATAAGCGAAGTATCATCTATGATAAAAATAAAACCGATGTGAAAAAAAAATAAAATTGTTAAAACTCAGGAGGCAAAAAGGTATTAAACTCAAAAAAAAAAAAAAAAATCAATAGTTGTTTGGGATTGCCACATCAACAATATTATGGGATAATTATAAAATAAAAATATGGTGTATATATATAACCTTATTCTAAAACTAATTAACTAATAAAAAAAGATTATTAATATTATATACCATACAAGCATTC